>ML996133.1:0-221670 GCA_010093805.1 Polyplosphaeria fusca | reverse complement strand
ATTGGGTCCGGTATGAGGATCTCAGGTAGATCCTCAACTCCATTGTCGATTGCAGTTTGCCGTTGGATATGAGCAGCCTCAGCGTTGACTGCGCGCACAGCGGCTTCCGTTTTTGCGTACTTATCCAGTAATGGTTCACTGGGTTTCTTGTTGACCGTGTAAAAGTCGTCTTGCCTATCCGGGTCAACGTACTTCCAGATACCTTTGGCGCCAGCGAGCTGCTTCTGGTACTGAAACCAGTTGCGCCAATCCGCAGTGTCCTTGAGTATGATTGACACCTTGGACACCTTTACTGCCTGCTCGATATCATACGGGCTGCTCATGATGAAGGCAGTATACGTATGTCGGAGGTCGGGTCGGATTGGGTGCTGTACGGCGGGATGGAAGGCGGAATGGAGGTCGTGATGAAGGGTAGCAACGACGTTATACAGGGAATCAATTGATATAATTGTAGATGCGGAGATCCGGGCTCATAACTGTTGGAAATTATGGAATTGATTGATTGTGTAACTATGGAGGTTAACGAGTATATATACACTGAGTAGTCAAGGCAGCCGTAGGCTCCAGCAGCAGGCAGCAGCAGGCAGTAGCAGGCTACAGTAGGCTGCAGTGAGTCAGTGACGCTAACAGTACCCGATGTTACGTGAGTAATCCAACATGTAACAGTACCCAGCGATTCTAGCGAGGTAAGAGTACAACTCTTAAAGCTCGGCACTACTACGAGAAACTTGAAAGGATAAGTTAACACTGATTGAAAATAAATATAGTACGGCAAAACTACTTTCGATCCCAATTCGATTTGCAATCTAGTCGTTTACTTTATGGCACACAGCGTGCGTGTTATCAACATTTACCTTTGCAGCATTCCATTCGTAGCACCCTTTCAACCTCGCATTCTCCCCTCTTATTCCCCTCTTCATCCCACTCCATCTCCTCCTTTCCTCCTTTAAATAACCCTCCCATTCTCCTTCTCCCACTCCACCACATCCCTCACCACCGCCCTCACACTCTCCACCTGCCCCTTCCACTCCCTCCCAAACACCTTGTCCGCCTTGCTCGTATCCAACTTACACGTCTTCCACTCCGCACTCGCCCTAGGCTCCACATCCGGGATCCTCGCCGCCAGCCCCGCGTCCGTGGCCCGCAACTCGCGCGCCACGCCGCGCAAATCGAGCATGCTCGGCGCGGCAACGAGGTAGCGTTGGTTACCCGGGATGATTGAGGGAGAGAGAGAGCGGATGTGTGTCAGAGCAACATCATCAACATCCCTGGAAAGAACAGCGAGTTAGATAGGGAAGAGGGCGTGAGAAAGGAGAAAATAGGGGGCAACGTACATCCACATCGGAAACGCCTCATCAATCCCCTCCGCCTTCCCCACCAACAACGCCTTCTGAATAATCCCCACACCTCCCGGCCAATTCGGATCGGGCTTATACCTACACACCACATTCCCACTGTCAGTGCCTGATATCTCCCCATATCTCTCCCATGCACACCGAAAACCACTCACCCAATCTGCAAACTCCGCCCTATAATCGCCGGCGGCAACAACATCACCACATCGAACCCCACCCTCCCCTTCCTCTCCTCCATCCAAGCCCAAGTCTTAATCTCAGCCTGCGTTTTCGCAAACGAATACGCATCCGGCCACGACTTCTCCGCTTCTTCCAGCGTAACATCGTTAAAGCGACTCTCATCAATCACCAATTCCGCATTCGCTATATCCCTGTCCATGCGCAGTGTCTGGGCCGCGGTGCCGCAGATCACGACGCGTTTCACCGTGCCGCTCTTTTGCGCGGCGGTGAGGATGTTGTGGTCGATGGACCAGGTGGGCGTGATCATGGTGGAGAGGAAGTCGGTGTAGGCGAGGGGGGTCGCGAGGTGCATGATGAGTGTTGCGGTGGAGGCGGCGGCGTCGAAGGAGCCAGAGAGGGTCATGTCGGGGATGGTGGTGAAGGTTAGGCGGCCGGAGGAGATAGCGGAGGGGTATTTGGATTGGAAGTGCGGGATGGCGGTGGAGGGGTTGCGGATGATGGCGTTGATGTTGTGGGAGGTGGTAGAGAGGAGTTGGTCGAGGGTTGCGGCGCCGAGGTTGCCGGTTGCGCCTGTTAGGAGAAGAGTTTCAGTGGAGGGAGACATGTTGATGAGATGTGTTGTAATGTGTAAAAAATGGAGTAGGGGAAAGCGTCTCGAGGAAAGTGTGGTAGAGAAATCTTGTTCGATCTCTCTAGTCCATATATATACCCATATCATATGGAGTACCCCAACCGATTTTGTCTACCTCTGTGGATGCATCTCGGAGTCTCGTTTCCAGAGCTTACTCCGCTCTTAGATTGACTCAAAAGCCCGTGATGTCGGTAATTGTGCAGATTACTCAACACTTGAAGGGATCATCTACGCGACATCAAAAAGTGTGCTTGGTGGCGCAGTGTACCCAGCCAAAGGGAGAGCTCTTTTTGCAGCGTACTAGTAATCAGCCCACTATGACAATATGTAAAATAACTAGCCCTCCGAGACCTCTATCCTTTGCTGATAAATACCAACAAGAGGCTCTATCCGATAGTCTAGTGAGGTTCTCCATTTACGTAGATCGGACAAATTTAAACGGCAAAGGAGCGAAAATGCCGCTCAGGAGGAGACCCATTTAGAGGTGGTGGGGCCTCTCCCAGGGGTCTTTTGCTAATAAATACCAATAGGCGGCTGTAACCGTTAGGCTAGTAAGGTTCTCAATTTGCGTAGATCGGACAAATTCGAACGGCAAAAGAAAGAAAGTGCCACTGACTCAAGAAAATACCCATGTGGAGATGGTGGAGCCTTTTCGGGAGGATGCCAAGGATCATGCAACAAGTGTGATTACTGGTTAGCCGACTTGGTAGGCCTAGCTATTCGTCAGAAACCGCGGTAAATTTTCTATGCATTACTTGAACAGGCAAGCGTATGACTTCGTTATTTCGTAGAGGTATGCCAAGTGTACTAGAGCCTTAGAGCTTGCTCCATCCTTGATCAGGGCTGGAGTGAACTACAGCAAACGGTCAATTATAAGTCTGCATTGGCGAAAAGAAGAGCGTGGATTTTGTTATTGCGCGTAGGGTTCCGCCGAGACTTTCGACATTGGGACGATAGTGCGTTCTTGGATTCGTCTTCCTCTCGTACAACCATATTCCCGGGTTTATGGATTTAATCCACTTGGTACGACTACTCGCGCGACTACTCGCACGTAGTTTTTTCCAATATGGACCTTCCGCACTTCATGTGCACGAGAGATTCAAGGAGGTGAGGCGATGTACGAGTTTTGGCTGACAAATAGCGACTGTCCTATCGGGTAGTTGATGGTATGAAAATTGAATCGCCAATCGCAGGCTAGGAGATTTTGCTCTATTATCTCGACCTGTTAGAGCACATACCTGAAATACGGATTCTCTTTATCCGTCAAATCCATGAACGCAAACCTATCCCTCTCATTCTCATCTACCGGCAGTGCATCCCTCCTCTTATTCTCCTTCCATAACACATAGTACAGTGCCCCGCTCGCTGCGATTGTGATACAATAACTACACGGCATTAGCGTCTGCTCAAGTCTCGCTGCTCGTACCTTTAGTGACTTACAAGATAATCAACCCTGTCCACAATTCTGGATAGTGTTGATTCTTCGTCTCGCTCTTGATCAATTGTGGCCCTACGATATTTCCAACACAATACGCGACGAAGATGACCGCAGCCATTGCGCTCTTCTTTGTCGCGCCTGCGATATTGCTCATGCCCAGCACTATTGTCAAACTGACGACCGCTCCAAAGGTACCAATGATACTGTATCCAGCGACCGGTATAGGGGCATGGTATGTCCAATCACTCTTCCAGATCATCGCACAGCCCGCAATGACAGGAAGACAATTCAAGACGAGCAAGATTATGCGAACGTTCGGTATCCGTGCCGAAAGCCATCCGCACAGGAGTATGACGATGAGACAGATGCCACCAAGCGGAAACTGGAGGAGAATAGACTCGAGCGATGACCATCCGAATGTGCTCACGATCAAAGGACCAAAGCCGGAGACTGCACCATTCACAGTGTAGGCGCTGCCCATCATTACAAAGATGAGCCAGAGCTTAATGTCCAGAAATGCCTCCTTCAGCTGCTCAGTCTTAATCTTCTGGCACCGCACCCCAGTCTGACTTTTCCTCAACCGCTCAACTGCCACGACGCGTTCCCCCTTCGAAAGAAACCACGCCGAGACGGGCGAGTTCGGGATGAAGAAGCACCAGATGCCAAACAGGAACGTGAGACAGCCGGCCAGGATGTAAATGTACTGCCACTTCTTCAACGCCCCACTCGAGATCTGCGCAAACCCATAGTTCAGCGCGGACCCGATGATGGTAAACAGGCCCGTCGCAGAAAACCACCAGCTCTGCCTAAGCGCCTGTTCGCTCTGGGTATAGAATCCAGCGACGATGCACATGAAGCCCGTTGGGATGACGCTCTCGACGAACCCGAGCGCAAACCGCTGTGCGTACAGACCGCGCCAGCTTGTCACTGCCGCTGTGAGCATGCATATCAAGCTCCAGAAGATCACGACGCCGCCAAGAATACGGCCCAGGTTAAATCGCTGCAACGCAAAGGTCATGGGGCACAGTCCGGCGAGCATGCCGAAGTAGAACAGCGACGTTGCCCAGCTAAGGCGCTGCGTGCTGGTTGTAGGCGGCGTTGTTGAAGCGTCGACGACGCTCAAAGAGAGGTCCTTGGTCATGCCGAACAGCACGGCGCTGCCGAGAATGGCCTTGTCGTAGTAGACGAGGCCGTAGCCTGGACGCGTTAGATGGGTTTGCGAGGTGGCGAAGATGATGTACCAACGACCATGGCTGGAATCAGAAAGAAGTCGATTTTGCGAAGGACTCGCGCTTCGAGAACAGGGTCGATGTGCTGGGCGTGTTCGCCTACGAGGGCGACGGCGACATCTTTGTCGAGCGATATCTCGCTAATCAAAGGTGTACTTGGGACTCTTCGGTCCTCGCCATCTTTCTCAGTTTGGCTATGCATCGGCGCCATTGGAATGGGGACTAGTGGGAGGAATGGAGAAGTAGAGACAAAGTTCGCGGGCAAGGTCGAGAGTTATGGAGGGCGAATTCGGCATCACAAATCCCATCGCATCATCCACGGGATAAGTCGTCCCAGCATCTCTAGCTGCAGAGGACCCTGGCTCCCCCTAAGCGGCCTAGCCCCGCGGAACACATCTGCATGAAAAGAAAAGTGAATGTCTTGTAGCGTACGAGCGTGCAGATTGGATCGCTTGGAGGCCCGCCGAGGATATGTTTGGGCGACAGATGGGTCGTCACGGTTGGGATGAGTCTGCGCTTCTTTCTTGAAGCGGCTAGCGTGTGCTGACTCATATATTCAAATTCAGACGCTTGAAAATTCTCGGGACCAACATCAGCCATTCACGCTGTTCCACTTCCAACCAATATCGATTCTTAAAGGGACATGAATATGTATAATGAATGCGTATCATTGTAGACTCATCATAAATCTCCGTCTCTGGCCTCGCTCGCTCCGCTGTTCCCATCAGCAGACCTAGAGCTGGATACACACTCTGTGCTGTACGAGACAAGAGCGATTCCGACGATCTTTGAGTACGGACCCGTCTCTGTTTGAATGGCGGCCTTCGTAATTTATAGTCGGGACAAGTTCATTCTCACGACAAGTTTCACGATCCAATCCTCGTCGAGCCCCGGATGCCTTCAATTGAACATAGCAATGTATATTTGGCGCACAGGTCTAAGCACTACACTAGTCCAGCCTTCCAGCCAAGCCATGTATCCAAACACCCTCGCACCCAGCCAACCAAGGAAATCCGTGTCATGCGTTTGTTTCACCCCCGAATCCATCCAAGACTCCTTGAGCGTGAATAAATGCTCGGATCATCGCCATGCGGGTGAGACCAAAAACGTTCGCTGAATGCAGCAGATACTGTCTGCGCTGTAATTGCAATGCATCCGTCTCCACCTGTTCATGCCTGCCGTCCGTCCGTTACAAATAAAATGAGCGATACTGGAGATGGGGTATAGTCAGAGAGGTGGAAATTGTGGTGGAGAGATAGAAAAGTTTGAGACGAGTGTGGAGCTCATGAACGCCCCCGTCGAGATGAGCGTGAGTTTTGGGTATCGCTGCGTATCCGTATCTGCGGAGCATCTGCCGCTACGGCTGCATCATAAGTCGGGATGGGTGGGTCAGGCTCTGCTTGGGGACCCAACAAATGGGTATATTCCTCCCACTGGAGCTCATCCTCGTTGGTGGTCTGTCGACTGAGCTGAGGTGAACTCTGGGGACTGGTGTACTCTGGCGGAAGATCACCGGGTTGCAGGAAACCAAGACCGTGGACACCAGCTTGCCTTTGCGCTTCGGCCGCTGCTGCGCCAGCTTCTGCGCTGCCCTCGCCGAATTCGTCGTCGTGGGAATCGACTAGACTCAGTTGAGCAAGGGAAATGTCTGTCGGGCTGCGTTGCGGACCTGGACTTGTGGGCTGGTGTCGACCCAGGCGCATTTGCTGGCTGGACGATCTCGCATGCCCAAATCCGGCAGCCATGTATCCGCCCATACCCTCTCGTACGCCCTCGCGGCCACCTTCGAGAAGAATAGACCCCTGCTCGCTGCCGTACGGTGGCGGCGGGGCCAGACTTCCAGTCATCGGGGCAAGCCCCCACTTCTTTACGTTGGCCTCGATGAAGACGAAGCCCATCTGGCCAAAATTGACGTGTACTTGACACGGTCCATTCGCACCGACGGTGGGAA
Organism: Polyplosphaeria fusca; assembly: GCA_010093805.1. NCBI lineage: Eukaryota > Fungi > Ascomycota > Dothideomycetes > Pleosporales > Tetraplosphaeriaceae > Polyplosphaeria > Polyplosphaeria fusca. The sequence continues at coordinate 214,886 of ML996133.1, read as the reverse complement.
AGAAATTCTGAGTCTTCAGTCCATGCGCCACATCATCCAGCTTCTTGCCATTTCGAGTGAAGAAGATGGTGCCAGTCCGCGGGCGGTATCCAACGCCGATCACATCACCTTGTACGTACGGCGGTCCATAGGATGTAGGTACAAAGGGTTGGTTGTGTCGACGTGAGCCGTACGAGGTATACGCTATCGAATACTTGTGATAACCTGCATTCTGTCAGAAGAGCCCAAAGATGCCCACACCGGATGGATCTAACCTGGAAGTCTGAAGAGCGGGTACGGTTTTGTAGAGACACCGATGGCGATGTTTGTCGTCTCGGGCTTGTCGTAGATCTTGGCCTCCCAATAATACACTTCGTTCTGTTTGGGGATGGGTAGATTGCTTTGGACGCTGCACACGGAATCGAAGAACTCTATCTCTGTTCGACCTTCCACGAAGCAGTTGGCAATCTCGAGCTCGGGCTCAAACTCCCAGGCGGACACGCCCTTCTCCTGTATTGCCAGGAACTGGGAGAGAGAAATGTCAGTTTGTGCCGACTCTGCCGGATTCGCTTGGATGAAGGCTGTGAAGGATCAGCGGCTGTGTTCTTACGCACAGATGTACATTTCCATGCCTACCTTTGGCTCTGAGATACTCTGTCCGCTGGATGTCGTCCATCTCCTCCAGCGCCTCTGCCTCTTCCTTGGCGAACTGCTGTTCATCGTCGTATTCGCCAGGCCTCGTTATCCGGTCTAGAAAGATGCGTCCCTGCTGTGTATATCGGAAGTAATAGATGATGGTCGCAAGAATGAAACAGAATACGGCCGCTCCAAGGACTGAGAATATGCCAATCATGATGCCCTTGGCCGTGGAGCCGATGTTGTCGTACTGCCCTATCCGTACGGGCTCGTTGTAGGATCGCTGGGTATTTGTGACGATCTCGAGGATGATGCCGGGCGGGGCGGAGGAGGCATGATGGATCGGGGGAAAGACTCTCGAGAGGGTCGTGGGAGACGACAAGGCCCTCTGGGCATCGTGCGATAACATGTTGAGGGAGCGCTGTCGGCCCTCGGTGGGCGCGAGCGAGAAGAAGACGAAGCCTGGAGGGAGGCGCGAGTAGGCGCAGCAGCTTCCGCGTCGTGTGTTGGTGTGCTGTGCCCGTGGGAACCTGACCTGGGGAGTGCAGCGGCCCCCGCCAAGGGCCAGTGACGTTGACGGATGCGCCGAGTCGAGGTGGTTCGGATAGCGATGAGCGGTGGCGATAAGAGGGCTGCGAGCGTTGAGATGGTGAAGAGTGCGGGGAGGTCGGGTGGGAGAAGTGGTTCAGTCGAGCAGTCAGGAGAGCTGCAGGTGCGATGCTGTGTGTCGGCCAACCGCCTGAGACAGTTGATGCGTGCGTCGCGGACGATGCAGCCGGCGAAATGCCAAGGCGGATGCGTCGCTCACTGTTGCCACCTCCGCTCGCAGTAGTCCGTCCCTGTCCGGTCACACGCAGTCCGCGAAATGGCCCTTGACGACTTGTGTTGGAGACAGCTGAGGGGGTGTGTGGTGAAGGGAGATGCGGATGCGGCGTGCACCAGATGCTGGCGCGCTGGCCTGGCCTCGCGCGGTGCCGTCTGTGCGCCGGGGGGCCAAGGTACCTGGCGCAGGCTGCGGAAGTCTCGAATGCCAAACACAGGGATGCACGCAGACGCTCGCAGTGCTGTCTACAGTCCTGCTGGCATTCCCATCCGTCCCTCTTTCAGCCCATCCCACCTCATTTCACGGCCCTCGCCTCGCAGGAGTCCAATCTCGCGTCTCAATGGTACATTGGAGTGTCGCGGTGAACACCTCATCTACCAAGGCGCCTCAGATCTGCCACCGCTGTCGAAACGCGCGGGAGCCGGGTAACCAAGCCAGAGCGTCTGCTGTCGCCATAGGGCTGGTCTGCGTGCGAAGAACCACTTGCTGGCCTCTCATTCGTAACACGCTGCCCCAACATGAAACACATGGCAAGGCTGCCTCTGCGAGTGCAGAGCCGCCCTGGGGTAAGCACGCCTTGCTATGAATAGCTGCACCCGATAGCCGCACGCTTCGTACAGTACTCCAACTCGACCATCTTGAGCAAAGTCGAGGAGCGTTGCTTTTGATGCTCTTGACCCGCCCAATTTGGAGCCGTCGTCACTATCATGGTGCACGAGCGAGCTCTGGCACATGACACACACATCACACAGTCAGCCCTATACAGCGTAGTGCCGCCGTTGACGTCAAACACGAGCTCAACACCAGACCCAGATCTTCACCATTCCTTGGCGCTCTCATAGTGAGTGTCTTGTTCTATAGACTGTTGTTTGTGTGAACGGCTACTGGCGATATTTGCTCCATCCAACATGGCGTTGCCAATGAAGCTCGTATGTTCGCGGCAGCAAGTGAAGCTGCAAGGCGTGTATACCGATACGAGTATGGTTGTAAGAACTTCGTCGATTCTTGGGACACGGGTGCTTCGAAATGTAATATATTCCCATGCAAAGGAAAGGCTGAATCCAAAGCTATGTGATGGCAAAGTGTCCACAGTACTTGTGCAACACCAATATCGGCCGTACGCGACCGCGTATGCGAGAGGAGGTGCGTGGATCGCAGCCCGTGCAGCTGCGAGCGCTCGCTCTGGCACCTATTTTCACACAGCTGTGACGCACCAAGTCTTGCGGCAAACTTATCGAAGCTCGTGCGAAAGTGTCATGTCCAAACCAGCGCACTCCAACAAGCATGACTAGGTTTGGCCGGTCACCCCAGCCACGACGATACAAAGTCTGCTCCCTACCGCTGCGCGCTCGGTGTACCAACAGTGGCTTCTTCACGAGCACAAAGGCCATTCTCTATCTTGGTGTACCATCTTCCCTCACTTACGATTTCTGCCGCTGGGGAACAAGTGGATCTATCCAGAGCAGAGCAAGAGGCGGTGGGTCGTGAAACGTTTCTTCGCGTCATGCAGAAGCGCATATGGAATGCTTGGGTGTGGTCGTTGTGTCTCTTGAGTCTCGCCGTGTCACCGCACGTCCAACGCCGTGAAGCATGGTCTGTTCTTCACCAGCCGTTTCCTGGCTCCTCATTGTTGTGCTGAGAAGTCGGTACACCTGCCAAGGTCTGCGGAGAAAATACCAGTTCTAGAGAAGACTTCCAATCGTCGCATCGAAGCACTGTTCTCGCTAGCCTTGGGCGCCAATAGAGGTGTGCTACGCTGAGGCAAAGAAACTATAGACAATGTGCGTTTGAAGCGAGAAGTCGATTATCAAGCGCAAGGTGCCTTTGTGCTAATGAGGCCCTTTATAAGAGGCGGACCAGCACATCGCCGCTCACAAGCCGAATGCCGCTGGGGGCATGTGGACCGGGTGTCGAGCAGGTGGGAGCGCAGGTTGCCGATGTTTGCTCCAGGCTACACGACGAGGGTCTTTGCTTCCAACTCTTTGGCCTCTCCAACGAAGTGCCAGCTGGAGGGTCGTCGTCACGGTGACCAGGGTATGGATAGTTAGTTGGAAATTCACACTTGGAGGCGCAATGACCTAGCTACAACAATATCCAGGACTGCCCGAGGACCCAGAAAGCACGGCATTTCGGTATCAACAGGGCAGTTCCACCTGTGAGTACTCGCGTTCGCATTGACAATAAGAGGGAGAGCTCACGACAGGAGAAGGAGCGGTGGCGTGTCGCATGTTAAAAAGTATTGGGGCCTAGCCATGTCGCGCTCCGATAGGGAGCGTGAACAGACCCTGTGCATTTCTACAGCTCAAGGATGCGTGATCTCTGCTGTGGTCTAAAGGGGAGCAGTGACAGCGATGTGCCGGTGCGCCGTGGAACGAGCGTGATTGCTGCCAGGTGCTCTGGCCAACACGTGAGCGGTGTGCCATGACGGAGCCTCGCCTGACCTCGCAGCGAAGGGTGGACAGCAGTCTCTCGCTCACGGGCACCAGAGGTGAAGGAGAGGTGAAGGAGGACTGCGGTGGAGCTGAGGGGGGCAAGAGTGGGTACGCGGGGCTTTGCCGACCAGATAGACGGACGCACAGGCCCACACGTCGCTGGACCATTATTCTTCCGCGTCGAGACAGCGCCCCTCCTTCAAAGCCTCTGCGGTCGGTCGCTGCGACGCCCACTGCTCTTCGGCCGCTTCGAGCTCGTTGCACCGCATTTCCCTCCTCTCTTCCCCATACGCCCCGGCCCTACAACTGAGCCCCGGTCTGTCCTACGCCCTGTACCTAGTCGCCCCCACGTCCTTGGGTCACTGGCAGGTTTCGCCGCTCAAGCAAACCCCACTGGCTGCAACCCGCGCAAAAATTTGGACAACCTAGCCTTGTACTTTGGCTCTACTGGAAAATGATTGCAGACTTGTAGGACGTGGATCAGAATACGCGAGCCGGTTCGTCACCTCAACCTCACCCAATTGTGCTGCCGCCAGCTTTTCGCGTCCTCCAAGCTAACAATGTCCACCTTCAGCAGATCTACTGCGCGCCCTCCCAAACCCGGCCTTCGCAGTCTACCATCTTCACCGCCCCACGGTTGTGCCAGCGTAGAGATAGACGTGGCGACTTCTCACCTCCCCCGCAGCGCACCCAACAAACCCCTCTGAAATGGCGTGGCAACCGCAGAGTGAGCAGTTGAAGCAGCTGGCTCAGTGTCTCCGAGACTCGCTCAGCGGGCACGACAAGAACGCGCAGAAAAATGCCGAAATCGTGAGTCGGGTCCTTTCCTGTCGCATCGGCCATGGAACCATACGCTGACAGTGCTGCCATCTGCAGATGCTCAAGCAGGCCAAGGCATCGCCGGATATCGACAAGTATCTGGTCTACCTATTTTCCAACAGCCAACCTCCCCCAGATCTACACATGGACCAGGCAAACTATCACTCAGTGAGGGCTGCAGCCGCCACTATGCTTAAAAACGATATCAAGTCTTCATTCAAGACAACGCCAGACTCTTCCAAAACTTATATACGGTCGATAATATTGCATGGTCTGCAGGATCCAAACTCGCAGATGCGTAGCTACGCAGGCAACGTCATCACAGAGCTTGTTCGACAAGGTGGTATCATGGGATGGCCACAGGTTCTCTCTGACCTCCTTGCATTGGCAAGCAATGCCAGCGGGAACGTTTCAACTCAGGCACAAGAGGGTGGCATGAGTGCTCTCACGAAGATCTGCGAGGATAGCAGGAAGGCGCTGGACCGCGAGTACCAAGGCCAGCGCCCGCTGGATTTTCTCTTCCCGAAGCTCCTAGCCCTCACCACCAGTGCCTCAGCCAAAGTGCGCTCGGATGCACTCACAAGCATCAATTTGTTCATACCTGACAAGGCCAAGGCTGTCATTACCAACATTGACGACTTGATGCAACAGCTTTTCCGCTTGGCCAGCGACGAGAATGACGAAGTTCGGAAACACGTCTGCCGGGCCTTCATCCACATTGCTGATGTTGCACCCGAGAAGATAGTGCCTCACATGGACGGTTTGGTCGACTACATGATCTTACAGCAACGCAGCGTCGAAAACGCGGACCTGGCCTTGGATGCCGCCGAGTTCTGGCTGTGCGTCGGCGAAGACGAAAAGCTTCGCGATTGTCTCGGTCCGTACTTACCCAAGATTATACCCGTGTTACTTGAGAGCATGATTTACAGCGAGGACGACATTCTGCGGCTGGAGGGCGAGAAGGAAGATGCCGAACTCGAAGATCGAGCCGAGGATATCAAACCAACCTTCGCCACGAGCAAGGCGGCGCGACTGACCTCTGGCGAGAACGAGGGTAGCGCCTCTGCCCCCGCGAATGGTACTGCTACTTCCGGTAGTGGCTACGACGACGACGATCTTAGTGACGGCGAAATTGACGGTTTTGACGATGATGACTCGATGGGCGATCCAGAGGAAATGTGGAACCTCCGCAAGTGCTCTGCTGCTGCACTGGACGTCATCGCTTCAGTCTTTCACGCTCCGGTATTCGAGGCTACCTTGCCGTATCTCATGCTGAATCTCAGCCATGCAGAGTGGCCCAACAGGGAAGCCGCTGTTCTTGCCCTTGGAGCTATCGCTGATGGCTGTATGGGCGTCGTTGAACCACACCTACCCCAACTCACTCCCTACCTGATCACGCTTCTACTAGACTCGGAGCCGGTTGTTCGCCAGATCACGTGTTGGTCGCTCGGACGATACTCTGGCTGGGCATCGCATCTCGACGAAGCTGGGAAGCAACAGTACTTTGAACCTATGATGGACGGCATTTTGAAGCGTATGCTCGACAACAACAAGCGCGTGCAAGAGGCTGCCGCGTCAGCCTTTGCCAACCTCGAGGAGAAAGCAAACACCCAGCTAAAGGCATACTGCCCCGTGATAGTGCGCCAGTTCGTGGAGTGCTTCGCCAAATACAAGGACCGCAACATGTTTATACTCTACGACTGCGTCCAGACTCTCGCCGAGCATGTGGGACCGGCGCTTGCAAAGGAAGAACTCGTCAACATCTTGATGCCGGCCCTCATCCAGCGCTGGAACAAGGTCGACGATCAGTCGCGGGAAATGTTCCCATTGCTGGAGTGCCTTTCGTACGTGGCAACCGCCCTGGGCAGCTTCTTCTCCCCCTTTGCGCGGGGCATTTTTGCGCGCTGCATCAATATCATCACCCGCAATCTTGAAGACACCATGTTCGCCAACCAAGGTGGCGCTCCGACCGATGCACCAGATAAGGACTTCTTGGTAACAAGCCTTGATCTGCTCAGCGCAATCATCCAGGCACTTAAATCCTCGGATAGCGCAGAGTTGGTGGCTACTACACCGAACTTCTTCGAACTGGTGGCTATGTGCATGAACGATGACAACAACGATGTTAGACAGTCGGCTTATGCGCTGCTCGGAGACTGCGCCATATATGTCTTTGCGCAACTCCAGCCGCAATTACCGTCAATTTTGGGCATTCTCATCAATCAACTTGAGCTTTCCCAAGTTCTCCTCGACGGCGAAGAGACGGGATATTCAGTCATTAACAATGCCTGCTGGTCCGTCGGTGAGATTGCGATGCGAGAACGCGAGGGCATGCAAGTCTACGTGGAGAGACTACTCCAAAAATTGGGGACCATTCTGTTCGACGAAAAGGTTCCGGAGTCGTTGAATGAGAACGCAGCGATTGCCCTCGGTAGGCTAGGCATTGGGTGCGCGCAGTATCTGGCAGTCCATCTGGCTCAGATAGCACCACCCTTCCTTCGGGCGATTCGGAAAGTGATGTGGACAGATGAGAAGGGACACGCACTCACAGGCTTCATGCAAATCGTCTTGGCAAACCCGCAGGCCATGGAGCAGTCGCTCCTCGAATTCTTTGGCGAGATGGCTTGCGCTGATCGCAATATCGTTCTGGGACCTGGGGAACAGCGTGCCTTCCAAGACACGTTCCAGCAGGTGAGCAGATGTGAAACGTGTTCGATAGTAGACCAGAGTTGACATTATCATCAGGTTATCCAGCAGTACAAGCGCATGATCCCCGACTTCGACGGCTTCCTTCGCAACCTTGGCGGCAAAGAGGCCACGTTTCGCGAACTGTACGCCGTGTGAATACGGATCTATTCTTTCCACCTCAGGCTGCAGGCGTTGGGTCAACGGGTGATGCATGGCTGGAGCGGACGAAGTTGATGACGGGTTTACCAACCATCGGACACCGGGCATGGCAGCGCCACATGGCCAGTGACATGCACGAACGATGATCAACGAGAAAGGGCAGGATTGGCATCTATAGACATTCAGCGACCTTCACATTCGGCGGTATTTCGCTTTGGTTACATTTGCAGCGAGCGTTCATCGACTTCGCAACCGACATTTCTGGGCGTTTGTGGCGGCCGAGAAGCACACACCCTACATAGCACTTTAGGTAGCACTCTAGGTAGCCCTCTTTGGGACTCGACGATATAGATATCCAGCGAATTTCCTGTTTCGAGTGCATGCGCGGGAGGGGTTCTGGTGCATATCAAGAGACGTCACAATGTCCGGAAGGGCGGTGGTGTTGTGTGGGCAGCAGGGGTGCGGTGAACGACAGATCGTCGCATTCACCCTCTCACATTAACCTGCATGTCCAATTTATTAATAACGGGAGGCGAGTATAGCGAGGGTCGCTGGCTGCAGGTCACATTTGAACGGCAGTCACGGAGAGTGAAGAGTTGGCGGCCGTCCTTTGCAACCATGGTCCAGACCACGCGGAGACCAGGGCACACGGTCTAAAAATACCACGGCAGTCTTGCCCGCCAACCTGGGTATCCTCATTCAGCTGGGTCGGAATGGCAGTGAGAGTAGGAGAGGGGCGACTGGGCGAGTTGAGCCTGTCATGGCCCCAAGCGGCTGCTGCGGGGAGGATGAATTGACAGCGATGCAAGCGTGCTTCAGACGTGCATGTCGATCGGGGGGTGGTGGAGATGAGATGGAGAGAGGAGGTTTGGGAGCTGCGAAATTGAACAGAGCCGCGAAACGTTTCATGGAGCGAGCTATGGCCGCGATGCGTGCTCTGCCACGCATCCTAGACGAGCTGGACGAGCCAGACGAGCAAGAGCGCGGGAGGTCGAGGGAAACGATCAGAGGGGGGCTCTTGCAGCCATCTCGTGGTCCGTGGCATGGTCGCGGGGGAGGACAGGGACAGGTGGCCCAGCCGCCTCTTGTGCTGCCTGCTCCCTATCGCAGTGGCCGCTTCCAGGGGCCGGGCGAGTCGGACGGAGGTTTTTTTCTTTTTCTTTTTTTTAAGCTACCACGACGTGTGTGTATGTCTTCTCATAACAGGAGGGTGGCTTTCAGAGTCGTGGATGTTGTGATTGCGACTGGCGGGAGGGAAACGTTCAATTCACCTCTTTACCGGCTTGGCTGACAGGCCCTTTGGCTTTCAAGCACCGCAAGCAGGCAAGATCCGGAGACGGGCTGGGAGTCTGGGAGCGAGTCTCAGCGAGAGCTTGCCGTGTCCCCAAAGGCGACATGGATACCCCGGCCAGAGGTCGCGTTCGCTCCAAGCTTAAAAGAGTTTATTTCTAAACATAGCGCGCGCGTCCAGCTTGAGCCGACCTCACTCCACCACCCCCAGTGACGCACCACGCTTGTCCCTGCGTGGCTCTCATAAGTATGAAGCGCCTGCAAAGACTCCATTTCGGTCGCCTCAACTTGCTCCGGCGGGACGCTCTACCTCGGCCGTCCAGCGCCTGCCTATTGGCCACGCCGTCGCTGTCGACCGCCCCTCGAGTCCTCGACCCCATCCGACCCCCCTTCTGGCCGTCGTACTTCGTGTCTTTTGCTTGTCCCGCCATAGCGCAACGGACGTCATTATCAGCCTTACAGGACCGGTGTGCTGGAGCCTGAAGCGGTCGCACGTCGTCGAGCGGCTCGCGGCCGGCCCCAGCGTTGGGCCTCTCGCTAATTTGCGGGCTGCTGCACGCGCACTTGCAAAAGGGCAGAGTGGCCGTCTGTCTCATTTATCCAGCGCTCCTTTGGGATCAAATCAAGGACGCGGGGCCGGGCGGGCGTCGACGACTTTGATGAGTCGAGGTCCAGGTCAAGGTCCAGGTGGTGTACTGTATTGTATGTATGCGACACGACGATGCCATCATACATGGGCCCGCATCGATCGGGGCTCGGGCGGCGGGCGACGCCATCAGCAGCGCGCAATAACAGCAGCCGCAAGCAGCAGTGCCATACTGGGTAGAGGGAGGGCGAGGCGGACGGGCCTCTTTTGTCTCGTCACCAGACTACCTACTCGACGTTGGCGAGGTCGCGACGGGACGCAGCCAAGCGCACGCAGTGCCAGTCTATAAATAACGACACCAGATATTGGACCCTAGTCGCTCCCAGCTAGCGATCCATCCCATCAGCATCGGCCGGCGCTGGGAGGCGTGCCATTGGGCCTGGCCGCCTGCGAGCCCTGGACGCCATGTCATGGAGTGATTGAGCAGTCCACCACACACCTTGATACATGTACCGCGAAGACGTGCCAGCTGCTGACGGCCTGCTGCTGCTGCTGCTGCTGCTGGCTAAGGTAATGCTGCGTCCCGTCTCTGCGTCTCCGCTGCGTCGAGCTGCCTGGACCGTCGTGGCGCTCGTCCCCTGCCCTGCGGGCCATGGGCGATCACGGCCCGCGCGTGTTGGCAGTTCGCCGGCCATCGGGACACCAAACAAGCCGTTTTACGCCTCTGGCGCGGCCTGCGAATCGAGGGCGTGCTTGGGCACTCGGGAAGGCAGCCAGCTGTGGCGGGTCATGCACGCCCGCACGCCCGCACGCCCATAACGTTTCGACAGCCATGCTCCGCTTCCCAGACGGGACGACAGGGGCCTCTGCTCCTCCAGCAGCGAACCCCGAGAAGGCGAGCAGACCGGCGCCAGTCAACGTGCAACCGTCAATATTCCGCTGAGACAGCAGGGGCCACGGGCGTGCTGGAGCCTGGCCATCTCGACTCGACCTGCCACCATCACCACGGGAGTCGACTGGTTACACGGGGGGCTATGTCATACGAGTGAGCCACGACCTCTGTGAAGCAATCCCTCCATCGCTCGCTCGAGCTCCCGCAACTCCTCGAGCTCCCCCTGCTAGCCCCCTCCCGTCTCGCCGTGCGTACCGACGGCCACCACCTCGACACTATTTGTGGGCCTCCACCCCCATGGCAGGCCCTTCCCTGGCGCTTCCTCTTCTGCACAGAAGCACAACTCGCTCCGCTTCTATGCCGTCTGGCCCCTCTCCAGCCAGCAGACACACAGACTCACAGCCTCGTCCCAATCCTGCATAGTGTCTGCTGCAGGGGTGGCTACCCTCCCATACCCATCCGCCTGTCACATTCATATCATCTGTACTGTCTCTCGGCCACTGTTGACTCTCTTGCGCCCATCGTCTATTCAGCCCTACTACACGGTAATCTCCCCGACCGCCGCCCGCGCTATATATCACCAAACCTCCTACGCCCTTCCCACACGCCCTCGACCCCGTTAGTCATCGTTTTCTACCATCCCGTTCCTGACGCTTTATCAACCACCCACCCGATCTGCGTCCTGCATGTGCTCCACCCCCCGCCAACCTCGACACACCCGCTCCTGCTCTAGCCCGTCTGAAGGTACTTGAGAGCTACAAGCCTCTTCCACCACTCTCAACCATCATCGACTCCACCCTCTACGTTTCACTGAAGGACCTGTCACCCACTAGCTCCCAATGGCAGGACCCGGTGGTGGCCCTTCTAGGCGCAGCCACACCAAGTCTCGAAAGGGCTGCAAGACGTGCAAGAAGAGGCACATTCGATGCGATGAGACGTTTCCACAGTGGTGAGTCCCTTGGTTTTGTAGCCATGTTTCGTCCTGACAGTGACCCAGCCGCAACTGCACCAAACACCAAGTTCGGTGCGATTACATGGACAGCCCGACGGCCATGATGCCGGAGTCTCCCAAGTCTCCTCAGCAACCAAATCTGCTGTGGACGCCTGAGATTGATGCCACCATCTCGCTCTGGCAGCAGACTGGAGAGTTTCCGTTTCCTGAACTCAGAGTGTATCCTCAACCTCAGTGGAGAGCACTGGCCAAAACTGACCTCCGACTGATCCACCACATCTCGTCCATCTCCAACGAGATGTTCAGGAACAGAACGTCTAAACTCACGATATGGACAGACATGATGCCAAAGTAAGCATTCGCGTCGATGATTGCTTTTCGTATTCGTTTGAGCCGTCTGACATGTCCAGGTTCCTGAGCATAGCGGCAACATATCCATTTGTGATGCACTCGATTCTCGCCTTCTCGGCCTCACATCTTGCATGGATCTCGCAGTCGAGCGAAACGCGAAATCTTGCCTTTCAGCATGCGGGCGTGGCTTTGAAAGGCCTGCATGAGGGGATTGCTCACTTTACCAAATCCAACTCGGACGCTGTCCTCGCTTCGTCTCTGCTTCTCGCATGGCAGGCAACTGACTGGTAAGGAGATGAACTTGATTTCGAGAACAGCGCTGACTTTAGAACTGCAGGCGAGGATGGGCATCGCTTATCACAGGAACCAAGACTGTAGGCGCCTCCCAGTGCTCATACTTTCGAGGCTAACAATTGCTCAGGTCATTCAAGCAATGCAATCGTGGCGCCACGAGTCGATGTTTGCCGACTACATCGCTGAACACAGTCCCATGCCCAACAAGAACTTCATGAACCCTATCAGTTCGCCAACATCGCACGAAGCACGGAGAGAGCATCTCAACGTCCTCACAGATATCCACGGCTCACTGCAGCGCCTCCAGCCGTACCTGAGCCGGCACGATCAAGAGAGCAAATGGGTCGACCAGTTGCGAGGCTACGTCGAACGGCTTCGCGCATCCAGCCCGCCGCAAACGGCCGAAGAGCAGTTCAGTCAATTGTACGCGCTGCGCAAGTGGCTGTTTTGGGTGCCTATTTCGCTGCTCGCTGCAAAAAGGGGGGATGTGACGGTGCTGGTCGTTCTTGCCCACTTCTACGCGACGGCCGTCGCACTGGAGCCCATGTACCCCGATGTCGGATCCGTGTTCTGCGCTCAACTCTCCCTCCAGCCGCTAGACGAGATCATCCAGATCGTACAAGGATACCAAGACCAGAGATACGACCAGCGAACACAGGCCATTTCGTACCTTATTCAATTCCCCAGCGACATGGCACGGTCATACCAGTCGCGGCGGGATTGGGCGAGACAGCAAGCCGGCGAGGCCTCGCCAGTTCAACAGTCTCCCTACGGTCTGGAGACTTTGAACCTCGACATTGGCAACCAACTGGCCCAGTACAGCTATCCTCCCAGCCTGAGCCCCGCGTTTGCTCCCTCGCCGCTCACCTTCATACCGCCAGGCATGACGTCCGGACAGACATCGCCTTACCTCGAGGTCCCTCGCACGACGGTCGACGGATATGTCGGGAGCAGCTACGCATCTCCGCTGGGATCCCCCGCCGCAGTACTGCCACCCTACTCGGTTCCCGAAGAGCATGTATTCAATTTCGGTATGCCGCCAGCAATGGGATACCACCCCAGCGGGTTCGTGGCTGCCACTCCCATCTGGACGTGAACGAAGGCTGAACGATCGTCCAGGGACAACAAATCTCGCATCCAGCCTTCGTCCAGCGTCACCGCCGATTCCCTCCATCCGGCCGCTCAGGCCACCCACTGAGAGCCAGTGCCTTCCCCATTGGTCGTCACACCATCCCCTCACGTGGAGTGGAGATCTCCACACAACAGCCACCTCCCCTCACGCATCTCATTACGCCCGACGCCGATCACCACCATGACGACTTGACGATTGACTGCATATTCACGTTTTGCGCTGCAGATTTCTTTTCTTTTTTTTCCGCTCGACTCCAGGCTCGGCGCGCGCAACTGGCACTCTCATCTCCCCTTCTCTCGGCATCTATGCGGCCTCGCAGACCCGGAGCCTCGTCGCGTCCCTCACAGCCCCCACAGAATCTCAGATTACCGAGTGCGACACGGACCAAGCGCGCGCATAATGGACAGGCACCAGAGAAGTAAAACGCCTCTATCACACATGTCATTTCACGAAATGTTCCTAGCGCTATTCTGGCCAGGAGGAGAAAGACCGGGGTCCGGGGGCAGTTGGGACCCGAGTTGTGAGGAGCGAGCACAGCCTCGCGACGCGCTCAGCTGGGGCGCTTGTGTTTTTAATTTTTTCAGGACATCATTATGGGATTCTTGTACGCATAGTATGGCGCCGGTGGCTTTCCCCGATTTTCATTTTCTTTCTTGTCAGCCGGAGCTGTAGGGTCATGAAATGTTGGTTTTTTGTGGACATACCCGCCCGTGGAACGGCAAATAGCTTGGTTGTGGACCCCCGAAAAGGAGCGAATGGGGTGAGAGCATTGAATCAAGAAGTTTCAAAGTCTACCACGTATTTTTATTTCTGGACGTTTGCTATTTGAAGAAGTCGAGGTTTGGCCGCGTGGTTGGTCGCTCGCTCGCTTGAGGCTTTGTTTAGACAGAGCGGTGGTGGTGGCATAGCCAGCACAGCGCGCAACTGAGACATGAAGCTGAAGGACAGACGACATTCCAAGAAGTGAGGCACAGGGGCAGGCAAACACTGGAACCGTGGCGTTTCTGCGCAAACCTTTGTCCATTACGTCGCCGCTCAACGCAGCAGCGCAAAGGCCAACTATCCACTACCCCTTCGGACGTAGCGCGTCGAAGCACATGACCAGCACTGGAAGGTGTGAATGCACAAGCCCGTCGGTCCCATCGGACAAGCCTACCTAACCTGATGGCCCACAGCACCCAAGCTCCAGACGCAGTCGACCCAGCGCAGGCAGCACAATAAAGCTGCGTCCCAATAAACCCCCCCAGACACATGTACTGTACCGACCATGTACCCACGGCCATCGCGTGCGGCCGCCGTGGGTGCGCAAAAATACCACCCAATAGCACGGCGCCGCTTGCTCCAATACAACCCAGCCGCTCGGGTCTCATTGCATGCCCACCCCATCCCATCCCAATCCAATGCATCCCCAACCCCAACGCGCCTCCCGTTTCTGCCCCATCCATTCATCACGCACACAACAAGCACTGGAATACGCGCGGCGAATAGACTGGGCACGTCTGCCAAACCAACGCACGTCACGCTCCACGCTGGACCCTGAGGCCGCCACCGCAAGCCCAGGTCCCGAGCCTATATTTGGGGAGGGAAGGGGCGCTCGAAATGGCAGGCATGGCAGGCCAGGCAGGAACAGCAGCGACAGCTCTCCAGCTGAGGGGCGCGGAAGAGCACCACAGCGGTGACGGCATATGTGTGGGCGGCGCAACCTCTACACAGCACAGTACGCTAGCAAATTACGCACAGGAAACTTGGCCGGCCGGCGCTAGGCCACACGGCTCAGTGTCTGCGCGTGTGGAAGATGTGCAACGGCGGGCGGGAGTCACGTGGAAGTGCAGATGGCGCGTCGCATTACTTTCCTGGAGCGGGGTTAGACGGTAGGTGGCGCGCTGCCGTGCAGGTGGGCCATTTTTCCCGCCGGTGAGCGCTTTGGGCGGACGGCGTAAAGAGGGGGGAGGCTCAGTGAGGGCACAGAGCACACAGCACGAGGGCGGACTTGTTAGCGGCGAAGCGGCGAGACGGCGCGGAGAGGGGAGAAAAAGTGACGGGGGTAGGCGAGGGGGAAAAGAGGGCGAGGAATTGGGCGTGCTCGGGAGGAGCGAATGGGTCCGGGAACCAGTTTAGCGTTGGGTTGAGGTTGTGGTGTTGGATTTTGGGACTTGGGGTGGGTTTCGGGCCGATGGGGCAGGTGGCAGAGATTGATGAGGGGAGATAGGATGAGATGCAGGGACGAAGTGTGAGCAGACAGGTGTACTGTGTGTATGTCTGTGTGGTCGGCGGGCAGTAAGCCGGGCGAGGGGGACGAGAACGAAGGGCCCAACCGGAAGCGTACCGTGGGAGAGCGTCAGGGCGAGGATGGGTTCCTGCGAAAAGGCGAGGTTGGATGCGACTTGTGCGCTTTCGGGTAGGTGCTCGCTTCCCCTGGCTCTGTATCACCGAGACGCCGATGACCGGTGTCAGGGACAGACGGCGGCCGGACAGCGAGGCTGGCATTGCTGGTAGAGTGCAGTGCAGCGCAGTGCAGTGCATGACGGGATGCGCCCTTCGTCTCTGACGACGGGGCCTGTAGCGACGCAGCATTTAACCGTCAACCGTCTTTTTGTGACGGGCCTTGACCTTTCACACGTCTAGCACCCATTGCGGCGGTTGATAACTCACCACCCACCGGCTTTCCTCGATCGCCTCATGGGTCCCCCCCTTTCGCACTATCCCATCTATCCTAACTACCGAGACACGTCTCTTTCCTAGCGCGACCGACGGCGCCAGCTATTTACAGTGGCCCTTACCGGCGCCGTTGCACACGATGATGTAGATCGATGCGCTACGTATGATGTTCCTCTTTTGGAACGCTCAATCTCGTTCTCCATACATGACGGCTAACGTGCTTTGAGATTCTGATGGCCAAGCTCGCTCATCGAAAAAATGGCTCCGTCACTGTTTGACAGGGTCAGCCTTGCCACGAGCGAGTCGGCTGTGCTTGCCTCATCTGCGTTGCCACGGTGGAGCCGTGCTCGCGTGGACCTGACGTGGGTGGAAGGTGGTGTGTCTCGGGTGACGGCTCAACGATGGCGAAAAAGCGGTTCTTGCAATTTATCGTGCGGTCGTGATATCGGCTGATGGATACTACGCTCGAGGGGCGATGGTGCCGTCGACCGGGGTGTATGGCTTACGGCTGCAGGTGTAAGCGGCAGAGCGGGTGGATGGCGGGAGTGGTAATCAGAATCAGATTGACGGCGGCAGGACATTGCATGTCATGGTGATTCTCTTTGCTGAGGAACGTTGTATGACCTGGAAATGGGAGAACTAAGAGATGTGAAGCTATGTTTCCTGTCAGACTCATCATTTCAATTCATCCGAAGCGCTGAAGTGATCTGGATAGTTGCTCCATATGTGGACGCCTGAAAATTATCTGGCTTAAACGCTGACTCCCCCCTTGTTGTGTGCTTTGGATTGAACATCAGGTTGAAGTGTCCTAAGAAGCAATGCAGAGCTGGTCACTAGAGAGCATAACGGGTAAGAAATGGATGTTGAATTTTCATCTCAGAAAGCAATTCCATTAGGTTATCCTCTCAGGAAGCTTATTCCCTCCTCCTTTCATCCTCTGCTCGGAGTCCTCTAGGCGCAGCATTGCGTCATTGCAAAAAGGAAGGTGATTACATGTTGATGGTGATGATTCCGACTGCTCGGAAGCCTTCCGATTGCACGGACCATCGGCCGATCGGCCGGAGAATGCCCGACGTGCGTTCAGTGGAGCCTCCAGCGTCTGTCACGGCAAACGGAGCACCTTCGCTGCACAATCATAATTATAACAATGTCTGGAGGTTGGAACACGATCGAGAGCGATGCCGTAGGTTGCCATCCTGCGGAGCCCTAAATCACGGCTAACCACGGCCCAGGGCGTCTTTACGTACCTAATCGAGAAGCTCGGCGTCAAGGACGTGCAGTTCGAGGAACTCCTCACCCTCGAGCCCGACGAACTACGGCAGCTGGGAAAGCTTTACGGCGTCATCTTCCTCTTTAAATACCCGACGGGCGAGAAGCGGTCCGACACGCCAAAGGATGGGAGCTTCGACCATGAGGCGGCAAACAACCTCTTCTTCGCCGCGCAGACAATACAGAACGCCTGCGGGACACAGGCCCTGATATCGGTGCTGCTGAATAAAACCGGAGAGGTAGATATTGGGAAAGATCTACAGGAATTCAAGGACTTTGCTGGAGACTTTCCGCCCGAGGTGAGTTCTCAGTCGGGCTGCAAAGGTGCGTGGAGGGCCCTATACTGACGCACGTGCAGCTTCGGGGGGAGACATTGTCCAACTCAGACCTCATTCGAGAAACACACAACTCATTCGCGCGGTCTTCGCCTTTCATAGACGAGACGCAGCGAACGGCAACCGAAGACGACGATGTCTATCACTTTATAGCGTACGACTCATTCCTCTGCACTTTACCAAATGCTCACGCAGCGCAGCTACACATCAGTCAACGGTAAACTCTACGAACTCGACGGCCTTCAGCCCGCACCCATCTCACACGGCGCATGCACGACCTCGGAATTTCCCGACAAAATCATCCCCGTCCTGCAGCGTCGCATCGAACGCTATCCTGCTACCGAGATCCGGTTTAACCTACTGGCATGCTGTCAAGATCTGCGAATACGCGCGCGAGAGATGGGAGATGAAGAGTCTCTGGAGATGGAGGAACAGAAGCGCAATGAATGGCTGTGGGAGAATGCGTTACGGCGGCACAACTTTGTGGGCTTTGTGGGAGAGCTGCTCAAGGGTGTGGTGGGAAGCAAACTGGCGCAGTCTCCGGATGCATATGACAAGTGGATCGAGGATGCCAAGGCGAAGACGAGGAAACGCGTCGAGGACCGGAAGAAACAGGGTATGGGTGGTGACGATATTGATTGATGAAGTCCTTCGTACACTCTAGAGAGCGCGGGGGAGTGCCTGTGATGCTCTCCCGAGTACGGGCGTCTGATACGAGCTAGATCCGCACGCTTGGTGCTCCAGGGCCATGGCGCTGGTAGTCGAGCATCGAAGCTACAACTCGAGCTACACAATACAATTACACAGCAGTCCCAGTCTATTCTCATCTTGCGTCGTACGACTTCTGACCGTCCCAAGAAACAAGAACACCATATCCCCGTTCCAGTCTGCCGACCCCGCAAAAAGCGACCATTTTCCCAAACCATACACTGCACCACTTTCACAGGATGCCTCACTCAAACCCAACCCCCAGCCCCAAAAACCAATACCCGCACGTCCAAATCCCAAAAATACCCGCGCGCATACCCCAACACAACCCTTCGCATTGTCCGTTGCTCTCTGCTCACCACCCCTCGCCCTCGCCTCGCTTTATTACCCTTTCCATCCCTAGCCCCAAATCGCGCACGCCTGCACCTCACGTCCCTCTTCCCCTCCATCTCATCCGCGTAAGCACATCGCATCCCATCGCATCCCATCGCATCCATCCTGCACGCACCCCAAACCCCCCCTCGCCCTCGGTCAGAGTCGAGAACCCAGACACACACAGACGCACGTCAGATTCCCCGACCACAGCCATGCGGCCAGCCACCCGGGCGTGCGGCCGGTTCTTCGGTCCTCACAGCCACCGACCCCACGACGGACGGGGCAGGCAGGGAGGCGGGCGCACGCTGCTGAGGGTTGTAGGTATCGAGTGAGCACAGCACAGCATCATACAGGACGGGTAGGTAATGGTATGTACAACTACGATACGGAGCATGCACGCGCTATGCAGTGCGCAAAGTGCAGCCGAGCAGCATGGGAAGGTCCTCAGCAAATGCACTGTGCTGTGCGCGCCTTCACCGGTCTGCGGGTGCGGGTGCAGAGACAAGGGAGGTGGTTCCTGCATATGCGAGGCGTGCGTGGTGCTTGTTTCAGGCGTAGATTGGAGTGGGATTGCCACTCTGTGTGGGAGGTGTGTCGTTTGATGGTGTAATGGGCTTGGGTAATGGGGGGGGCTGTGCACGGTGATGATTGTGATTGTGATTAGATGGGGGTGGGCGGCCTCGGTTGAAGGAGGGGGGGAAAAGAGCAAGTTGCCGGTTTTGGGTAGTTGAGGGCGAGGTTTAGTGGGTGGGTGAGCATTTGGTTTCGCGCGGCGAGATTGGAGGCTTTGCGTACGTGTAGAGGTGAGTTTGCCTTGCGCGTAGATCGCGGCCATCGCAAGGTTTGCCGTTAATGGGAATATTCTCGCAAGGCTAACTGCAAGGAAGAAGTGTTCCGATAGATCAGCAAAAAACTTGTATTGATTGATTGTATTACTAGTCCAAGCTGCAGCTTGTTGTCATGTATGTATCCAGGCAACCATTCTCACTACGCTATGCAAATTTCCCAACTCCGCGCTTTCCTCAACCAAGAAAGAAGGTGAAAATCAAAAGGCGCAAAATGTGGCTATGTATTCGAGTTGAACTCTGTTCATATGAGTCGTGCAGTCGTAAAGAGTGGCTATTATTTCGGATTCCAGGTAGAAACATCATTTTCAAATAGCCATTGGAACGCTTGTAGAGTCTGAGGGCCGATCCTCGACCGCTACTGGCTGCACAAGGTTTTGTGTAGGCTCAGCAGATGTCGATAAAGTCAATAAGTTCTCCGTCTCTTCCAATGTGCTGGATTCGGGGAGGATGCTAGTCGTTGACGAATCCGGCGAACCTTTATCGAGCACTGCCACTGGAGTCTCCAGGGACAACGCACGCGATGACATTGCCACCTCAGACACATGTTCGAGCTCAATCTCCGAAGGTGTAGGTGCAGGCAAAGATGTGGTTGCCTGTTCGATAACGCTCTCGGCGTAAGGCTCAATCTGCGTGACTACGCTTGGGGAAACGGAGACCGAAATCGCAGTCGTCGTGGCTGTGACCGTCGAGGTGACGACAACTACGGAAGAGATCGGGTGTAGGAGATCATCTGGCAGACCGCTAGGCAGATCTGAAGGTTGGAGATGCAAGGATGCACCCGGAGTTAGTTGCATAGCCAGGAAGACTACGAAAGCGCTCAGCAACAGGATGGCGATATTCTTCTGATCCCGTGCGAGAAGTACCAAGTAGTTTCTCAGCAGGGTTCCCAGGGGGATCTCCTCTAGAGACGGACGGCGCGAGGTTGAGCGTGGTCTGCCTCGTGACTGAGTGCGAGGTGGGTCACTGAAAGCAGCTTGATCCGACGCAGGTGGTGGTGTGGGTACAGAGGCACGCTCCTTCTTGAGTTCCTCCTCCAAAGCACGGAAACGCTCAGCAACGGAGTTGGCCTCGGCGAGAGATTGGGCTTCAATCTCCAGACGGATGGTCTCTTTTGCCTCCTCCAACTTCTCATGCCATGCATCTTCCACTCTCTTCTTCTCTTCCGCCTCTTCCTCTGCTCGTTGCTCTCTGGCAACCTCCTCCTCGAACGCCTTTCGCAGCTCTGCTTCTTCCTCCCTTCTCTTCTGTGCCTCTTCTTCAATCCTCTTCAATCTCGTAGTCTCCTCGTCCACCAGGCGTTGGACTTCTGCCTCGTGAGCCCGCTTTCGCATTGCTTCGGCCTCCTCCTCTTCGATGTACTTATCTAGAGCTTTCCTCATGTCGTCTGGAATCCACGGAGAGATGTCGACATCACATCGTTCCATATCGCTCCACGCGGCACTCCACGCTCCCGCGCGCATCAATCCGTTGGCTGCGTAGATTTTGATATCCCACTTTCTCTTGCCCTTGCCAATGCCCTTTCCTGGCTTCTTGACCTGACGATGGCAGTCGGTGCAGAGGCTTTCGTCATCCGCATCTTCTTCTACAGAGATGGTTTCTCCACTCATTCGACTTCCCCTTCCTGTACTGGCATCCGTGACACTTGCTGCGTCCTCTTCTTCGCCACTCTCGCTCTCCTCTCCCGGCGGCACAAAATGCCCACACCTTAGTAGGACAGGCAGCTTCAGGTCAAGACTTTCCAGGATGCGCTCTTCCAGGATGTCGTACTCGTCTTTCGGATGCGGCACCAACAGTCCACGCCGCATCATTACAATATCTTTGAGCTTGTCCTCTAGTAGCTTGTAGTTGTCCAGAAGCCAGGTCGGCATGACCTTGGCCATTACTTCCTGAGGATAGGGAAACTGCATGGGTAGGATTGTGACATGTAGCAACACCAGTGGGAAGTGCTGCTGCGGCGTGGGAGTTGGTCGCGGACTCTGTTGCACCTCTCTTTGTGAGCCCGACCGTCTTGATCCCGTCGCAGAAACGGGTGTGTTCGACCTCGCGCTTGCGGTTGGCGTGGCGAGTTTGTATGTCCCTTTCAAGCCCCGTGTGTTTTCGAAAGTGTTAAAGGGCGGTGGCGAAGACATTTGCATGGCTCGTACCGAAGAGGGGTTTCGAAAGGGTGGGCGTTCTTTGCGCGGCGTGTAGAGATTGTCGGCTCCATGGCTAGTTGGAGGAATTGGCTTGGAAGGAATCGAAAACTCGGAGGGGAGCGAGGAAATCAGACTGGTGCGACGAGACTGAGAGGTGGAGAGAATGGATGGTCGCGAAGTATATGTAGTGTTGTATGGTTCGGGCTCCGTCTCCACCTGATCGAGTTCCACGCTGGGGAGGGGCTCGTCGGGTGCATGGAGCGAATATTCCGAATTGAAGGACGTGTCGCCGTCGTACGCTTCCGATGGCGAGGGTGGCTCGAGATCTTCTGCATCTTCGAAGATTGCGAATGGCGGTGCACCCGGCGGCGGGGAATGGTGAATTGTGGTCATGTCAATTTGTTTGCCCGTCGTGCAAGTGCGATGGCGCTGTGCGAAGAATCGGCTGCAAGGGAAGCGGGCGCAAGGATAGAGGGTTGAGGTGTTCAATGTTGGTCGAGCTAGATAATGTGGGCCGAAAGCGATGAGCAGGGTCAGATGGTGGGCAGTCTGACTTTTGTCGAGGCGGTGAGGGGCTCGCAGTCGTGGCCACGGATCGTGTTGATGTGTTTGGGTTCCGCGTCGCGCGGGCAACCGAAAGTGGCTATCTCGACCTCTCCACCACCACCTCAAGTGTTCTCGCCTCACCCTTCAAAGTCGAGATCTCGGCGCAAGTTGAATATAATATGCAGAGCTTACTATTATTAAAAACACCTAAATCTCTGCAATGTGCTTATTGCGGAACCCAGCCCTCCAAATCCACCCCTCAGTCCCCAAAGCAGAGCACCATGCACCTTACATTGGGGTGCGAAGCCATGTTTGTAGGGGCACCAGCTTTCCTAATATTCCAATTTTGTCCAGAATTTCAACAGTCCCGTACCATGCATCACTTGGAAAAGTGATTCCGTTGAGCATCTCTTGTTTGGTACGCTTACAGTGCCCTCATCTACGGGTCCTGGCACGTCCATCCTTTTCAGTCTCCCTAGGACTGCCGAATTTCAAACTCCCATTTCCATAGCTACATGTGCATGTTCCTGATGCGCTCGCACGAACCTGCCGTGGCCTTAATCCGGTCAAAGCTTCCTCGTGGCTACAGCTCAATCACTCTTACACCACATTTTTTGGATTCTCAAATCCACCGCTTGGCTCCTTCTGTTAGGGGGGCTATACATTACATGAGAGTACCGAGCGGTATTTCGTGGGGAACCAGCTTTACTAGTAGTAATGGCCCCAAATACTCAAGCTAATATAGCTCAATAGGTAAAGGTGAAGAGTAAAGGTGAAGACAAGCACAAGTGAAAGAAGCGTCGAAGCATAAGTTTCTAGTCGAAACCAAAGAGCTTGATCTCTTCACTTCCTCTTTTATAAAAGCCAACTACTACCTCGCTCTCTGCTCACCAACTCTGCGATTCGAAGCAAGCGCCATGGCAAGCCAAAACGGAAACATTTCGCAACTTGGTACCCAAAACCCAACAAACCCTCTTCACCACCCAACTAACACCCAACAGGCAAGAGAAAATCATGCAGCTCCCCCACCACCGACGACCAAAACGACCGCACTCCCCAACGCCCCAAATCCCAACACCGCCCCCCCGCCAGACTCGCCATGGCCAAACGCACATACCACAACTACCTGCAACTCAAAAACACCAAAGACACCGGCATCATCCTCGGCTTCGAGACCTTCCTCGACGCCTTCCCGGGTGACTACTGGCTCGGCAGCATCCACGGCGACCAAATCCACGCCGCCATCACGCGCGCCGAGCTCGATGCCGAGCAGCGCGAGACCCCCGAAGCGCTGCACAATCGCGAGGGGCTGGATACGGAGATCAGGAGGATGTATACGTGGCGCTTGATGCGAATTATCCATGAGGATATGAGGCAGTATAAGAGTTCGGGGTTTTATGATGGGCCGCCGTTGGGGTGCACGCAGAGGGATGTGGGGCCGGGGTTGTTGAGGGGGGATAGGAGGGCGAGGGAGATGGTGAGGGGGTATGTGGAGGTGCTGGAGGGGAGTGGGCATGCGGAGCGGGAGGAGCAGAGGGCGAGGTTGGAGAAGTTGGTGAGGGTTACTGGTATGATGGATGACGTGGAGTGAAGTGTGAGGGTCCGAGATGCGGGCTGATGCATGACTTGACTTCAAGAGAAAAGGGTGGGAATCGATAGTGCACGAGATGTACAAGCTTACATTAGACTGCACGGGATATTGGACTCACTGAGAAGTGGGCTTCACTTGTTTCATGGGCTATCAACATCCCTCAACCACGGCGGCGCAGCTTTGGTAGGATGTCATAAATACTCCATCAGATCACATACAAGGAGCCCAAGGGGTCCTTTGGTAGAGCGAGGATCCATGCATTAGAACCTAGGTAACGCCTATAGTTACTTCAATGTATGTTGCAGCAAGCAGCGTGCCACGGTAGACATCACAAACAATTTACAGCAGGGCGCAATCATTAGGAAACAGCGTGCATCAGCACACGTCTTTCATAAACGCCTGATGCTAATCCAGACACATATCGCGTATCATCACCCCATCTCGTGACTCTTGTCTAAATCATCTCCACGCGCTTCCACGCACGGCTCGCCTCTATGGCAAGCTCACAACTCATCCTTATCCGTCGTCCTCGCGGCCTTGTCTTCGTGCTCCTTCTTCTCCTTCTTCTCCTTGGCCTTCTTCTTGTCATCGTCAGCCTTCATCCTTTTTCCCTCGTTGATGGCACGATCGATGGCTGCCTTGATGTCGTCCTCGCTCGCATCCTCGGGCAGATCCAGCCTGACCAGCGGCTTGCCGTCCTTATCCATGATCTCCTTCTGGAAGCCCATTTGCTCTAGCTTGGCGCCCTTGATGCCCGCCTTCTCGAGCGCCTCCTGTGCGGCCTTCATCTCTGCTTCGGTGGGGCTGGACGGCGTGGCCGCGGCTTCATCTGCCGAGGTCGAGGAAGTCTTTTTCGACTTCTTGGTCTTTGATTTAGACTTCTTAGACTCAGATTTGGATTTGGACTTCTGCTGATTCTGCTGACGCTGGAAAGACTGCATACGCTTGGTCATTACGCGTGTAAGGCCATCGTCGAGTTCCTTCTTCTTCGCGTTGAGTTCCTTGACAGTGACAGCTGGGTCCTCGTTCTCTTTCAGCTTCTTCTGGGCGGCTTCTTTCTCATCCATCCATTTTGTCGACTCCTCAATCGTGTCTTCAATGGCTTTGATGTCTTCTTCGGTATATATGGCTTCCGCAGTATGCATGGGTGCCTGGGTGGTTGTTGATGATTTGAGTAGTTCGTCTTCCTCGAGGTCGTCCAGAGGGTCGGCGGTAGTGGCAGATTCAGCAGCAGCAGAGGATTTGCTTGCCTCCTCTTCGGCGGATTTAGCAATGATGGCTGCCTCAATGTTTTCTTTCATCATGGGGATAACCGACTTAAGATCGGCAATGGCGCCTCGAATCTCCTTAATGAGCTCGGGACGATTTCCTGACTCGGTCTTTCGCTTGTTGACGGGATCAACAATGTCTTTGAGTTCCTTGAGTTTCGATTTGAGTACTTCTTCCGTTGCGTCATGGCCTTCAGAGTAAATCCAATCCGATGCCGCACTAAGCTTCTCCTCGAGCAAAGATCTCTCGGCAGAGGTTGACGCGGTCACAAAAGACTCATCCTCGAGAAGATCCCGAGCGCGGTAAGTGAAGGCTTCTAGATTATTGAGTGACTCTTCGCGGATACGGCGTGAGCGGTCTGAAGAGTCAAATGCGAGAAGCCTGCAGAGTATTAGCGCCTAGGCATTAAAGATAGCTCATGTTACTAACCTGTCCTGCATCTTCTTAAATTCTTTCCTTGGATGTTTTTCATATCCCTTCTGGGTGACATGGAACGTGTTCGCGGACTTGACCTGCTGCTTCTTCTTCTTGCCGGTTGCAGATTCAGATGATTCTGGTTCCGCGGATGAAGAGGCAGAGGGTGCCGCTGATGAATCTGATGCAGCTTCAGATGACTCGGGCGAGCTTTCATCATCTCTCAAGACTTCTTGGTCCTTTTTGTCACCCATGCCAAAGAAGTTCTTGACTCCTTCAACGACGCCACCCTTCTTCTCCTCGACCTCGGCTTCGCAAGTGACCCATGCAGATGTGACTTCCGGAGTACCGGTGACGGGACTTAGCCTAACCTGGACATAGTTGTTGAAGGTGTCTCTATCGCAACCATCACCATCAATCATCTGCGTGACCACTCGAGTGAGATTGCCGCTCTTGAAGTCGAGAACAGGAGCCTTGGTTGTTTCATCGCCTGCTCCAGGACGGGCTTCATAGATGCTGAATTCGAATTCGCCCATCATCTGGAATGGTAGATCTTTGGTTGCGCCAATCTTTGAGGTTGGAGTGAAGATCTTCTGATCGCGATCCTTGAGGTTGAACTGGTACTGAATGCCTAGAGGGAAACCCTGGGTGTCGCTATCGCGAATTTCTTTGACACGGAACGATGGACTGATACCAGCAGCCTTGAAGGCAGCCCCAAATACGGCAGCTTCATCAGAGTTGACGTTGGTCTTGATTTTGGCCTTTCCGGCAAACGCCTCGAGCTGAGCCTGTACAAAAGGAGTACGAGTAGCACCACCGTGGACAATGACCGAGTCAATGTCATCGATGGTTAGTCCAGCTGCGTCCAGGGCTTGTTTGATTGGCGCTTGGACTCGGTTGGCGTGCTCAGTAGCGAGATCTTCGAGCTGAGTCCGAGAAAGCTTGTAACGGAAGTCTACGTCCTCGTAGAGGCCCTCGAAAAAGGCCGAGGTCTGGGTGTTGGCGCTTAGGACTTGTCGTACCTTCTCCGCCTCTTTGAAAAGCTTGGCTGCGGTGCGTCCGTGGGCTTTGACCTGATCAGCAGTAATGGCAGCGCTCTTTGCGGCTGGGAGAGCGACAAAGGATTTGATCATGTCGTCCACGATAAGGGTGTTCAACGCGTCACCTCCAAGAGTTCGATCCCAGCCAGCTCCCAGGACTTGGACCTCCTGGATGGTCTTGTTGTACTTTCCGACATCCTTCACCTTCCTGCCCTGAAACCTCAGGACTGTGGCAGAGGCGGACCCAGCACCCATGTCGAAGACCAAATGTGTTTCTGGTTTACCACCCTCATTGACAGTCGGGAAGGTCCTACTGGTCGCATAGTGAATGCCAACAGCCATGCCATCGCTGACCATGCCCAAGACCTTCAATCCAGCCAGCTTTGCCGAAGCCTCAAGCGCGCGCCTCTCGTCCGCGGTGTAAAACGGCGGAACGGTGAAAACAACGTCCTGGATATCGACGCCCTTTCCGGCTAGTGCCTTCGCATTGTCCCTGATATTCTGCAGCTCCATAGCCAGCAGTTCTTCCACGGTGAAGGTTTTCTCTCCCTCGGCGAAGATGCCGCTGTTCACGCTGACGGTTGGCCTGCCCTCCGTTCCTTCCACCTTGACTGCAGGATACCTCTCATTGTAGACCTTTACCGCATCGCTCTCCGGTGTAACTCCCAGAAGCTGTTTCAGATTTGGGAACACGTCGCCCGGGAACCTGGCTTGGAGAGCCACTGCATCGCCGCCGTATAAGCGTTCGGGGAATGAACCCGCGGGGAGGGCGGCTTTTGAGGGCTTGAAGGCGACGGCGGAAAGCTCTTTTCGTTTCGAGTCCTTGGTCAAGACGATTTCGAGGGGGATGCCGGGCTTCACTAGGGCGGCTTTGATGTACTCGGTCCCTAGATCGATTCCCAGGACGCCGGAGGCAGCCGAGGCAGTTGTAGAAAAGAGAAACAAGAGGCCTAGTATAATAGTGAAAGGGCTAGGGGAGAATCTCCGCCTGCCGGGTGGCGCCATTGTGAGTTTGTGGAGGAGGGTCAGAGGGATGCGGCGGGGGGAATTCTCAAGTGGGATGTCGAGGGCGAGCAATGGGGAACTCAAGCGCTGGCAATGGCTGAGTAGGCAAGTGTAAATTCTAGAATGAAGGAAGCGGGAGGAGAATCCCAAAAATTCGAAGTGCGTGACCCCAAGGACTCGAGGGCAGCGTGGCCTGTCGGCGTATAAAATGTTCGGGTGTCTGAGCTTGAGCCTCGCTTCTGCCACCTGTTCTTTGATACAGGCCACCTTGAGACCGCCGACCGCGACCCGCCTCATTTCACACGTCCAACATTAGATTACCTGTCAATCAATCGCGCACGCTTCGAAACGCTAACGATTCAAGACATTTCAAGCCAGTATTTGTCCCTAATCTCTACTTTCTATGCTGTTTGTTTGTGAGCCCGCCGCAACTGGTCAGGCCAGCCAATCAGGAGCCGGATAGGCCGCGCTCCTCCTAGACAACCATCTCACCATCTCTATACAGTTGACGCTGCCCTGCATCCCCACACGTGTCCTCCCCGCCTAAGCATTAGCCTCATCTGACGACTTTTCCAAGCCTTTCGGTCCTTCTCTCATCGGTACATGTGACTGTCTGGCTGGCCATCTCGTCATATGCCACGGTTAAATTCTACCATGCCGTCCTTGCCCCCATGCTCATGGAACTCGGGCTCGAGCGACTTGGCGCTAATGGCTTGACGTTGTGGAAAGGCAGCCAAAGCAAGGGGCAGCGCGAAGAGGGACGTTGTTAGAATGAGTCCTACAAGAATAAGTCGCCTGCATATAACAAGAAAGCTTGTGGCGTACCTAGGTTGATGGGTGTTACCATCCGCGGCCTCTGCTTGAGCCATTCGGTCCGTTGTAACCTGACCAGGACGAGAGGTGGCAGGACCATGATTGGACTCGAATTGAGGACACGGCTGATGGCTGTCTCCCCGACCGCGATAGTCGCTGCCTTTTTGCTCCTGCCCAGAGGCTTGACCTCGAGCTCGCCTGACTCGACCTTTTGCTTTTCTTCGTCTGTCAGAACCGGAAAGACATTGATCCCCGTTCGAATCTCTTCTCCCCTCATGAGGAACACGTTGAGCGCACCGGCGCTGGCGACCGCCGCAAATGGCACGAGCCGACCAAGTATCATCCTAGCGTTTGGCGAGAGGCGCTTGAGCCGGGGGACGATGGAGTTGAGGCCGAGGGCAACACCGCAAGATGCGCTGACCGCGAGACAGTACGACTTGACGATTGTTTGCGTGGACAAGGGCGTGGACTTGTTCGCGTTTGAAAAGTTGATGGCTACATTGAGCGACTGGTTTGTGATCTGCCAGCCCAAGGTCCCTGCTGTCTACGAGGCTTTCAGATAGGGCTCCTATGTTTCTTTTTGTCACCACTTACTCCGAGTCCGGGCGTGAGCATCCCAGCCGTGACTACCAAGTTGGACAGGACAAAGCATGACATTCGAAACGGAAGGATCACAGGCTGCCCGGTGTCTGGAATGCCATCAGCGTGCTGTCCTTACCCGTTTGCCCCATTGCTCGTGTGAGCAGTACCTGGATGTATCGTCGAGTCGACAATCTTCTTCGCGTTCCACAACTCGGGTGTCATGTCCGTGATCTTCCCTTGCTTATACGATGTGATAAGCTGCTTCGCATTTTCGAGGCCGGCAGACGAGGTAAGGAGGGTTCTGGTGTTGTTCGCATCAGCAGACATTCACACTGGTAACGACGGGGGAGCGCATTGTGGACGTGACAAGGCCAGAACTAGTGTTACTCACCACTCCCAACAGGTGCAACAGGAAGGTCTGCAGTTGTTGTTCTCACCTAGGATCTGAGATATCGGCAGAGTGCCGTACGCGTCCCCAGTACGTACTGAGGTCATACTGAGAGACGGGCAGGTCGCGATTGCCGGGTAACGAGGAAGTCATGGCGAGACTCCAAAGCTGATTTGCAGTCCCGGGTCAATTGAGGAGCAGAAGGTGCAGCTACGCTAGAGAGCGCGACAGGAGGATGGACGCGGGGCTGGGCTGGGAGCTTTTTGGATTTAAACGAGTGAGGGTCCGAGCTGGACGATATCGGCCCACCCCAGAGCATCTGGCGGTGACTTTGCCAACCCAAAACCAGCATGCACAGACGGAAAATTGCGATAAGCTTGACTGCAAAGCCAATGATAATACGTTTGACAAGTCTTGGACGTCTGCTCG
This sequence comes from Polyplosphaeria fusca, assembly GCA_010093805.1. Lineage (NCBI taxonomy): Eukaryota > Fungi > Ascomycota > Dothideomycetes > Pleosporales > Tetraplosphaeriaceae > Polyplosphaeria > Polyplosphaeria fusca. The sequence goes on along the minus strand of ML996133.1, from coordinate 185,448 downwards.
CTTTTGGAACAATCTCTAGATTCTGATGCGCATCTCTAACAAATGTCGTCTCTCAGATAATGGGTATCTGTTTCTCTTTCCGTACCTTTATGCATTCCAACTTCGACGCTTGTAGATTCAAAATGTACAAAAGACAACAGCAAATACGATAATGCCAACGCCCCTATGCTGAATGTCAATGCAACCCTTTACGACCAACTTTTTCCATCTAATATCCTACATCCTGGATCCAATTCGTAGCTCATTTCTTCTTCCTTCCCTTCTGGAGATCTGCAGATTGTAGAATCGAGTCGAACGTCTTGCTCGGGTCATGACTCGAAGCAGGCCGCATATTGATAGGGTTGGCAACTGTAGGTGAGACGCCCGCAGGAAGAGGCAGCGCCTCCAGCCCGAGGTTCATGACACTCTCTCTCCTGCGATCTCCGGCTGGGCTCGCTGACCGTGACCGAGCTGCCGAATCCGGGCCAAGTAGAGCGCCGGGAGGCGGAGGCAGAGGTTGGGCGTTGATCGTCTCATTCACAGCAGCGTTTAGCAACGCATCATCTTGCGACCATTTACTCGCCATTCGCCAGGCATGGCTTCTGCGGTAGACACCTTCGACGCCGTGCTCGACAATGTCCGTGGGAAGACTGACGACTTGCGAGCCGCCTGCAACACCAAACCAAGTCCGTGCTTGGTTGGTGTCCTCACGTCCCCATGGCACACTGGATCGAGGCGGCTCGCAAAGGAAGTATTCAACGCCCTCGGTGAAGCGTACACCGGCCACGTCGACCACCAGCATGGGAAGCGACTGAATGACGGCGTACATGAATAGCCATTGACCGCTGCGTAGCTCCCATATTTCATCCAGGGTACATCCGTGGGCCTGTTTTGCTTCAAACTGCCTGAACGCTTCTAAGAACGGAGTCTGTTGCTCTGCGTCGCTGTTGTGCGAATGCGCAAGTACTCTCAGCACTTCATCCGACTTCAGCTTCTTTCCTCTGGCCTTGGCTTGTTTCTTAGGATCTGAGCTGGCCTTGCTGCTTTCCAGCTCGGGATACAATGGCAGATCGAACGGAATGGGTGGCTGCACCGGAGGAGTCGATCGATCGTACTCGCTTAGCACTTTACGTAGAGCGCGATGCACGGTCGATGTAAGATCGTCGCCTTCATCTTCATCGCTCATGACGCCATCTGACGTGCGTGTGGTCAAATTCCGCCGATTTACGAGCAAATCGTACAGACTGGAGAGATCTCGATACATGTCGAGAAGGACGAGTCGGTTCAGGCCACTGGTCGTCAGGTTGTTCTTTTTCGACTTTGCCTTTGGAAGCCATGAGCCGTACTTGGCCTTGTAGTAATCGAGGATAAAGGACCTGGTGCTCATGAAGGCAGCTTTCCAATTCTTGAACCTGATCATCTTCCTTTCATCGGCCGTGTCACTGTTCATGATGCCAGCAAAGATTGCGGGAAAGTTAAAGTCCTGCAGTTTGAGGTTGATGTTCTGGACGCGTGTGTCCAAGTCCATGTTTGCACGGGCTATTCTGGTCACCGTCTTGTGGCTGATCAGCTCGAATTTTGCATGCTTCAGCTCTTTGATGCTATCAAATTTCCCTGCAGCATGGACGAAGCCTTCAGTGTATAGCAACTTTGAGCGCATGCGCTCGCCGATCACAATTGCTTCGATGGTCTTTTCGCGGCTATGCCTGCAATCAGCTAGACCAAGCTCGTCCACGTAGCACTCGAAGCTTGCGGCGGCGATCTCTCCAAAGGTAGATCCGTCCACGTTGGAAAATTGGTAGTGGTCCAAGATATCGGCGGTGCGCATGAAGATGTCAAACATGTCTGGGTGGCGCTCCGTGGCGATCAACGACTGTCCAAGTAGAAAGGCGAAAAAGTTTCGATACGCTACAAGTGTATCTGAGTCTTTAGAAGTCAATCGCGGCTCGTGCGAGGTTGGTGTCACAGGGGAATGATCGGTACTTAGAGAAATGGGCATGAAGAGATGCTTTTCAGAGTGATCATCTTCGGTGGCATCGCTCAGGGCCCGCGATCCCTTGGAACCGTCAGAGGAACTTCCTTCAGGAGCGGCTGGGTCTGGAGACGCTGTGCGTGAGGTGGATGAAGGTGGGTATTGGGGGCCTGAAGGTCTTCGAGCCGTACGATCAGGTAGCTGCATCTGGCCGACAGCTGGTTCACTGTAGAGTCGTCCGTGGATCAAACGGGTCATGTATCGAGACGAAGCGTACACCGAAGAGTCGATGCGAAAAGAGGGGCCTTTTCCTGATGTGCGCGGGAATAGATATACGAGAGTATCGCCGTTTTCATCCCAAAGTTCGGTCACCTGCGAGATGCGTCAGCAAATCCACCACTGAGTGGATCAAAAGTATGTGGAGAATGTACTTTTTCGCCGTTGAGAAGCATGGTCAAATTGTACTGCACTTTGCCCTTGTGTCCCACAACCCACGCCATTGGCCCTGCGCCAGGCTCGATGACCTTTTCCTCGCTACTTCGGCCTCCACCAAACAGGCCGCTCTTTCGCTTGAGCTTCTTCATCCCCTCGACCGGGGCTTGGAGTCCACCAGAACTCTCGGTGGTGGGTGTTTCTGGCCGGCCGCCCAGGGCTCCACGAGCCGGCGAGGAATTGCGGCTGCGCGGTATGGCGAGAGGTGGTGGGGGCTCGAGGGCTGCTGGAGCTGAGGCGACGGGCGTGATGGTGGGCTGCTGGTGAGCTCCATAGCTGGGCGGGGCTGGAGGCGGGTACTCGGGCGCGAGATGGGTCGAGGAGATGCGATTCTTCACCTTGGAGAGGCGTCCGGTGGATTCCGACGACGTGACGGAGCCGCCATCGGAGCTGGAGCCAAGAGACAGCAGGGACGAGAGCCTGTTGCTTCGCTTCTTGTCAGGCAGCATGGCTGCGGAAGGGCAGAGAGACGACGACGACGTGGCAGCGAGCAAGAGCGAAGGACGGGCAATATTTATTTGCAATGGGGAAGCGGCTGTAAACAACGCGCCATGCGAGAACGCGGGTGAGGGGCGCTGGAGCGAGGTGCAAACAATGGAAGCATGCGACGACCAGCACTAGGAGACGGGTGTGTGTATATGTACGGAGGCCGGAGCGACACGGTGGATTGGGTTCGAGTGAGGCCAGCCAGGTCTGGCGCAGCCGTGACTGCGCGAGCATTCGTCATTCTGCTGTGGAACCCTGTCAGAGACGGCCACAAGCGGCTAGCCTTCACCCAAGTCTGTTTGATCGATTCCACGTTTGCCTCCTTCGCACTGCTTGACGCCGACTATTGGCTTGACGCACGAAGTCGCCATGCTCGCAGCCTCTCGCAGCCTCGCTTGCTGCAAGGCCTTCAGCCGCTGCGCGGTCTGCAATACACGCCCGATTCGCCGTGTCGAGCGCCAGATGGGTACCCTGCGCCTCACCACTCTCAAACATGGCCCCATCTTGTCCCACAAGCCACTTCGCTGTGGAGTTCCAAGTTTTCAGGGACCCGGCCGCGGCGGCCCGGTGTCATCTTGCCTTTCAATTGCCCGCAATTGCGGCACGGGCGGCATGTAAACACAGAACTGCACCTGCGGTGAGCATCTGAAGCGTCTCGACCAGTGTCAGCGTCAATGTGAATCAGAACATGCAATGAAGAGCCGTATAGCGATTGTTGTCTGTTTTGGGCCCCAGCTCAACACGGTGAATATTCGTAGCTGATGACGTCGCACCCGAGGCTTATCGATAAACCGAGATCCGACTGCGCGGCGCTGGCATGTCTGTTCCCGCCTCGACGGGTGTGAAATGGTGGGCTCGGAACAACAGACTCCCTTTGTAGATCACCCTCGTATTCTCTTAACTTGTGTTGGGGTTGGCTATTGTTAGCCACGTTGTCGACATCTCACCCGTCGAAGCCTCTGCCACATCCCGACACCCGACTTGCATTCGACTTCTGCAGGAACCAGGGGCCGTGCACAGCTCCAGCCACTGCTGACCTTCGTACCTACATCCCTATTGTGGATTCAGAATCACTCTCGCCGCGCGTTCGTCCATCAATACATTGCCAATACAGCGTCTGGCAAGTGCTCGCCCTCGCCCTCCTCCACGTGCTGGAAGCGGACCCGTGGACAACGCGGGGAGTTTCTAGGGACTCACGACGGCCACATTGCTCCTGGCCGGACTCGAGATCAGCGCTCAAACGTAGACATGGGCGGAGGTGCATTTTCGGATGTCGCGGGCTCTGCAGCAAGCTCGAACAAGTTGATCAATCTGCTCAGGGGTGAGTCGTACCTTCCGCAGGCTGATCTCAACAACACGTGAGTCTGACAGAGCCCAAGGGTGGCCGAACACTTCGCTGCTTCCAATCAACCTCCTTGACCGAGCTTCTCATAATGTGCTCTCAAACAGAGGCAAAGCGTTCCCAGCCATGGAATACGGGCCCGATCCGGGCGATCCGAAGCTGCGTAAAAGCCTCGCGGCCTGGCTGACCCGATTTTATGAGCCTGTCGCCGCCATACCAGAAGCGCGCATTACGATCACGGGAGGAGCTAGTCAGAATCTCGCCTGCCTGCTTCAGGTGTACACCGACCCTGTGTATACGCGTAATGTGTGGTAGGTGAGGACATCCTAAGATTCACCGATGCTTACCAAGCACTCCCACGTCTACCCACCACACTCATTCATCTACTAGTCCTGGCATCGTGACGCTGATACTCATCCCGCAGGATAGTTGCGCCCAGCTACATGCTAGCATTCCGCATCTTCGACGATAGTGGATTCCATCAAAAGTTGCGAGCAGTACCTGAAGACGACGAAGGTCTTGACATTGAATTTTTGAAGAGAGAGATCCGCAAAAGTGAAGAAAACGCATTGAAGTCCGGGAATGATGAACCGCGCCTCAAGCCCCGTCGCGCGTGGGGAAAGATCTACAAACACATTATCTATGCTGTTCCAACCTTTTCTAACCCGTCCTTCAAAACGATGACATTAAAACGAAGAGAGGAGCTGGTGAGGGTGGCGAGAGATTATGACGCACTTGTCATCACAGACGACGTCTACGATTTCCTACAGTGGCCAGCAAGTCTTACAGCGCAGAAGCTGTCTCTTGACAAAGCCATCTTACCCAGGCTCGTTGACATCGACCGGTATCTCGATGGAGGGACGGATAGGGAAGGCGCAGATGGATTCGGTAACGCTGCGTCCAACGGCAGCTTTTCGAAGATCTGCGGCCCCGGCTTGAGAACAGGATGGGTCGAGGGGACGCAACAATTTGTAGGTCATCCACATCTAGAACCACTATCCAGCGCTCAACCGGTTACAGGCTCATGGAGTAAGTCAAACGTAAGCCAAGTCCTCTTCCACTTCGCGTTACTGAGACATGGCGGCCGCAGTTGCCGTTTACGTCGCCAGCCACATTGAGGTGGTACAGCGCAGCTAATTGAGACCATATGGAAAGCTGTCGATTTCTCGCTGTACCACGTCCGTGGCGGGCTCAATGTCTGCTTCCGGGAATTACAGCTAACGTCGTTACAGAGGCTCAAGCCGATCAGGTGGCGCACCTTCGCACCTCACGGCCACATTCGTGGCTGAGACAGTCGCCAGCGGCGAGCTTCAGTCGTATGTTTACGATGTTCTACAGCCTGCATACGGAAAGCGCTACCAGAAGATGGTGGCCGCAATCAATCAAAACTTGGTGCCACTGGGAGTGAAAGTACCGCAAACAGATCGAGATGTGGTTGGGGGATACTTTATTTGGCTGACACTGTGAGTACATACTCTGAACGGTTGTCTTGAGCATTTGAAAGAGGGTCTGGGGACCGAAACTTGTCCAGACATAGGTCGGGGGGCTAACAGTCGTTGCCAGTCCAAAGCCCCTCAAAGGTGCAGTAGTAACACAACGAGCAAAAGATGACGAGAACCTGATCGTCGCGCAAGGCGAGATCTTCGAGGTGAGGTCGCCTCCACATTTTGAAATTCCGTCGACGCCAACGAGTCTAGGTGCCCGGCGATACCGAATTTGCTCATTTCGAGAGCGACCTCAGAGTCTGCTTTGCCTGGGAGGAGGAGGATGCACTAGCAGAGGGGATCCAGCGCCTTGGTCGTGTTATTCGCTCCCTTCAAGATGAGGATGGGATGGATAGCGTGCCGGCGATGCAACCTGCCGCGTCTGGCGAGGGCGCGAAAGACTTTTGGTGAGAGTGGATGCAGTAGCGTGGCTCTACCTGTCTGCATATGCCAGGGCCAGCGAGGTAGTCCGTGGCATGGTCCATTGACAGCTGCGGATACCAGCTGCGGAGGTAGCAGCGACAGGTGTTCCTTCACCGCAATCTCACATGTCCAAGGTTAGACCACGAGCAAGTGAGGGATTAGCACACGTAGAAAAGCATCTTTAAGCAGCAGGTGAATAGTAGGCGAGGACAGGCTATTGGTCGACGGCGCAATAAAGGCAGATGTCAAGGCATAAATGATCTGCGGGTTCCTGCGTGTAACGGTGCCCTCTCATTAAACGCCCAGACGGGAATATGTCCTTGAATTAAAAGAGCACTCTATTGCGAGCAAGTCGCAGTGCGACGTGGACGGGCCCGGTCCGATGGCGGGGCGCCGATTGGCACACGATGGCCGTGCTCCGACGCTCTACAGGGCTGGGATGCGGCGTCAGGATGCACTCCGCGGGCGCCTCGTGCCTGGGGAAGGTGCGCGCCCTCTTCCACACAGCTTCCTCTTCGGTGCGCTGCCTCTGCACCACGCCGCCCACCTGCGCCGTTGGGCCGTGAGATGAAAGGTGCCCAGGTCATTTGGGTGAAGCACCTGCGGATCCAGCGACGGGGCGCACCTCCGGACACTGGATGCTGGACCTGGACACTGGACCTGGACGCTGGACCTTCGCGCGCTGCCTTGCTTTTGGCCATGGGCGACTCGGTTCGCTCGCGATGTGCTGGCGGCCCGTCGCGTCGACGTCGACCTCTCGCCGTGGCCATCGTGGCCCGGCTTGAAGCGCTGGCAGATGGCAGATGGAATAATATCCTCCCCCAGGCCAGTCAGCGGCCGCAGAGGGCCTGTCGCGGGCGCGCTCGAGACTGTTTCCTGTTTCAGATCACCCAGGCCCCGGTCCCGGTTGTGGCGCGCCGGCATGAAACGCCGCTTGATCGACCAACCCTTCAGGCACAGAACATCATCCCTTGACCACCTCACAGGACCCCTCGCACCCACTGGCTCTGGTGTTTCACCCGCGGCAACAGAAGGTGGGAAGACTCGCGCGACGCTCCCTGCTAGCAGCACCCCTCCACGCAATCTGAATGAGCCCGTTGTCAGGGTCTTCGGTCCACAAGGTTGCATTCCTTGCAGCCCTGCCTGGACACGCGCAGCCCGGAGCGCAACTATGGCCACCGCGCCATATCATGAGGTTAGAGAGAATGATGGCTTGAGATATGGATCGGCGGGCGCAGATGGGGTTGGGACGACGATGAAGAGCCGGTACAACATGGGGGAGGAGAGCGGTATAAAGTGTCTATGCGAAGCTGGATGCGTAGAGAGTTGCAATCCAGAGCAAACGGCCCACTACGTCGATCCCAAACGTGAAACACGGGGCCAAGGAAACACGCCTGACTATTGGCGACGAGATCCTCTGGTGAGTCTGCCCATCTAATTGCCGCGGTATATGAACAATGCTCGCCCCTTCTCTATTCTTCACGCAGCCTCTTGACGGTGCTCTCGCTCGCATTGTGCCTATTCACTGTTCTATTCTTCCATTGTCACTCTTTTATTGTGCCTTCTTGTTCTTAAAGCTCGTTGCTGCACCGGACTGAGTCCCTGAATCACCCCTGGCAACACAGTCATTCTCTGCACATTCCTACCTTCAGCAACTCCTACCTTCAATAACAACACCAACCTTTGGAGCCTCATACGCGCGTCTTTGCAAGACACTGACTTTTGAACTCATCAGTCCTATATTTCTTCTCTTCGATCCTTCACGCGCTTGCACATCGATTTTCCGACTGCCATCATGGTAGCCCTTGGAGCTGGAGCACTGCTCCTTTACCTCTCCTACCTTAGCGCTTCAAACGCTGCTCCGCTTGCTGCACCGGTTGCACAAGCAGAGTCTCCCGCTGCTGCTTCTGAATTCTGGATGGCCTCCGTCAAGCGACAGGGTGTTTCAGTATTCGGCAAGCCAGATTACAAAATCTTCCGCAACGTCAAGACTGACTGCGGCGTTGCTGGCGATGGATCGACCGACGACACGAAGAAGCTCAACGACTGTGTTTCTCAGGGCGACCGTTGCGGTGAAGGCTGCGACTCCAGCACCACCACCCCGGCGATCATCTACTTTCCCCCGGGTACCTACGTCGTGAGCGCACCCATCGTCCAGTACTACTACACGCAGTTCATCGGCGACGCGAACAACCTTCCGGTCCTCAAGGCCTCTGCCAGCTTCAAGGGCATGGCAATCGTGGACGCCGATCCCTACATCGACGGCGGCAACGGAGCCAACTGGTTCACCAACCAGAACAACTTCTACCGCCAAGTCCGCAACTTTGTCCTTGATGTCACGGACGTTCCCGCTGGCACTGCCACTGCTGGTATTCACTGGCAAGTTGGCCAGGCTACCTCCCTGCAAAACATCCGTTTCGAGATGACCAAGGGCGGCGACAACAACCAGCAGCAGGGCATCTTCATGGACAACGGCTCTGGCGGATTCATGACCGACCTTACCTTCAACGGTGGCAAGATCGGAGCTTTCCTTGGCAACCAGCAGTTCACTACTCGCAACCTCACATTCAATGGATGCGAAACCGCCATCTACATGAACTGGAACTGGCTCTGGGCATTCAAGTCCGTCTCAATCAACGACTGCAAGCTTGGTCTCGACATGGCCAACGCTCCAGACAACCAGACTGTCGGTTCTGTCATCATGATGGATAGCAAGTTCACCAACACGGAAATCGGTTTCAACACGTCCTTCTCCGAGGATAGCATTCCTACCACCGGTGGTACGCTCGTTCTGCACAATGTTGACTTTGGGGGTTCCAAGGTCGCCATTCAAGACTATACTGGTAAGGAAATCCTTCCTGGTGGCAAGCTCGTTGGTGCATGGGCGCAGGGCAATGCCCTTGCCGCTGGTGCTCAGCAGGGTCGCGTTCAGGGCGACATCAGTAATGCCCCCCCGGTTCCTACAACCTTGCAGGGGGATAATGGGTTCTTCGAGCGCGCCAAGCCCCAATACGAGAATGTCGATGCTAGCAAGTTCGTCAGCCTCAAGGACGCCGGCGCCAAGGGCGATGGCAAGACGGATGACACCAAAGCCATCCAGGATGCCATCGACAAGCTCTCTGAGGACCAGATTCTCTGGGTTCCTTATGGTGCTTACCTTGTCACTGATACCATCACTATCCCCGCGGAGAAGAACGTCAAGATCACCGGCGAGATATGGACTATGTTCATGGCTACCGGCGACAAGTTTTCCAACATGGACAAGCCCATCCCGGCATTCCAAGTTGGTAAGCAGAGCGGTGACAAGGGCAAGTTCGAAATGAGCGATTGCATCATCACCACCAAGGGTGCCGCTCCCGGAGCCATCCTCATGGAGTGGAACATTGCCGCTGAGAACGCCGGTGACGCTGGTCTTTGGGACACCCACTTCCGTATTGGTGGTTTCGCTGGAACAGAGCTGCAATCGGACACCTGCTCCAAAAACTCCAACTCGACGCACGATGCTGATCCCAAGTGTATCGGTTCTTTCATGCAACTCCACGTCACCAAGTCTTCCAACGGCTACTTCGAGAACGTCTGGCTCTGGACCGCCGACCATGAGCTCGACCTGAAGGACCACAACCAGATCGATATCTACAACGGCCGCGGCATGCTTGTCGAGTCGCAGGGCCCCGTCTGGCTCTGGGGAACCGCATCCGAGCATTCCCAGCTCTCCCAGTATCAGTTCCAGGGCGCAAAAGACATCTTCTACAGCGCCATCCAGACCGAGACCCCATACTACCAGCCGAACCCGGATGCCAAGCAGCCATTCAAGGCTAATCAGCAGTACTTCGACCCAGACTTCAGCCAGACCCAGTCCCCGTCTGCTTGGGCCGTACGCGTCATCGAAAGCAGTAGCATCTGGGCTTACGGCTCCGGCACCTACTCGTTCTTCCAGAACTACAACCAGGACTGCGTCAACACCAACGACTGCCAGAGCGACATCATTCAAATCGACAGCTCGTCGAATGTGAACATGTTCGGCATCTCAACAAAGGCCTCGGTCAACATGCTTACTGTCGACGGCCAGGGTGTCGCAAAGGACGCGGACAACCGCTCCAATTTCTGTGCGACCCTTTCAATCTTCGCGCAAGCTTAGGTGCGAATAGCAGTTTAGATGGTTACTAAGCTGTGAGCCTCGATGGATCGCGCGATTACTAGCATAGACTACTCTTCGTTCCCTTGGCGCTTCTTCGCGCTTGGGCCCCCCACACGTTATTGCATGTATACTTTATTCTCTGATTTTCTTGTTCTGTGGTTTTAGCATCAGCTACCTTTCTGTATATTTGAGCTGGAAGAGCAATGGGCTGGGTAGCGCAAGCCGTCGGACTGAGCATTTTATACCCCCGGTTGAGCTGAGCGCTTTTTTGGTGGATGGAAAACATAGGGAAAATGAAATGAGCAACTCATTGAAGCCTACGCGTGCTGTGACTGTGATGTTGTGTGGTAAGGGTGATTTGGGAGGTGACATGCCGAGATAACCCGGCCCGGCTCAAACTTCCGTGTGTGCACGGACGTTCGCGAAAAATTCCCCGCTGAGGGGCTAGCTCTAGCTCTGCTCTGCGCTCGATCTCTGTGATACTCGTTGTGTTTCCTTCCTCACCATCATCAACTCGTCATGGCCGATATTGAAGACGAGAATGTGCGCCCGTCAAAGCGTGCGCGTCTCGATGAGCCTGCAATCCCTACCGAAACGTTTGTCGCCCCCTCTACGAGCACCGAGTCCTCAATACCTTCCATTCCCGATGCCTCGAAGCCCACTACCTCCAATGGAACCGCAAGCAATACTGGAGAGAACAAGGCGGAACCAGAAGTCAGAGCAGGCATAACAGAATATGTTTGCCCCAATAATTTGAGCTTCTCGGGCGTCTTCAAGCAAAGATACACGGATTTTCTTGTCAATGAGATACTCCCAAGTGGAGAGGTGCTACGATTGAATAGCATCGGCTGGAATAATGGCAAGGAGGACAAACAAGTAGGGAATGGGTCATATGAACAAGCCCCGCGTGAAAAGGGCGAAGTCGACGCCAAAGAAGAGAGCAAATTGGAAACAGGCAAGGACGAGAAGAGGCCTAAGGACAAGAAGAAGACTCCTCTTCTTATAGAGGAAGATGATGCCGGTGTAGGATCCAAGCCTGAGGAAAAGGACGAGGATCCAGATGCGCCTGTTATCTCTGAAGAGGACTCCAAGAAACTCAATACAATGTTTGGCACAACAGCTGCTTCTGAAATCGTACGACTAGCAAAGGCGATCCGCAGGCATCCCACCCGGAAGGCGAAAGACTTCGACGCAGTGATTGCTCCACCTGTAGCGGACAAGGAAGCTCGCACTGAAGCTCATCGAGGCCTACGACGGATATTCCCGAATATTCTAGAGAGTAGCATGGAACCAGATCAGAGCATCCGCATCAAAGCGGTTCCTCCAGCTGACCGCAAAACAAAGGGGCTCAGACGAAAGAATGAGGGTCAAGGAGATGGTCGGAAGGGAAGACTACCTTGGGATGAACTTGGTGGCGAATACCTACATTTTACAATGTACAAGGAGAACAAAGACACTATGGAAGTCACTGGTTTCTTGGGAAGCATGACCGGTGGCGGGCCAAGATCCTTCGGTACGGCAGGCACCAAAGATAGGCGGGCTTGCACAGTGCAACGTGTTAGCGTCAGGCGGCAGACACCTCAACGGATGGCCCACATTGGAAGACAACTTCTCAACGCGGCAATTGGAGATTTCGAATACCAGAAACACGAAATCGGATTAGGTAGCCTTCTCGGCAACGAGTTTTGCATCACTCTCCGAGACTGCCATTTCGACAAAGAAGAAGGGCTAGATCACCCACAACGCCTGCAGCTGGCAAATGAGGTTGTAGCCAAAGCCATTGCGGACTTCTCTGAAAAGGGCTTCATCAACTACTACGGCCTTCAGCGATTCGGGACTTTTGCCATCAGCACCGACACAGTGGGCATCAAGCTTCTTAACGGCAAGTTTGAGGATGCAGTGAATGCAATACTGGATTTTAGCAAGGACGCCCTGGATGCGGCAAACGACCCTGGTGGTAATCCTACACTTCGGGTGTCACAGAACGACCGAGATCGTGCCAAAGGACTGCATCTATGGAAGACTAAACGCGACGGCTCTGGTGCGCTTGGTTTGATCCCAAAGAAGTATTCCGCGGAACGCAACATCATCCAGCACCTAGCCTCAAGGGGCAAGGGCAAGGGCCAAGCAGACAGGTCGAGAGATTTCCAGGGGGCACTCAAGATGATACCGAGGGGCTTGAGGCTGATGTATGTCCATGCGTATCAGAGCCTCGTGTGGAATGCAGCAGCTGGGAAAAGATGGACAACATTTGGTGACAAAGTTGTCGAGGGCGACCTCGTCCTTATAAATGAGCATTTAGATAAGGATCCCGCCGCGGAAGCCAAGAACCAAGATGTGATCGACCAAGACGGCGAAATCATCATCAATCCATCCGGCGACGACAGTGCTACAAAAGAAACCGATTTCATCGAACGCGCACGCCCACTCTCCAAAGCTGAGGCCGAGAGTGGCAGGTATACCATCTACGACGTCGTGTTACCCCAGCCCGGCTTCGACGTAGAGTACCCACGCAACTCCATCGACGACTTTTACAAGGATTTCATGGGCAGCGAGCGAGGCGGTGGTCTAGACCCATACAAGATGCGTCGTAACTGGAGGGATATCAGCCTCACGGGCGCATATCGTAAACTCTTGGCCCACCCGCTGCAGCCGTTGTCCTTTGAGCTCAAGGAGTACGTGCAAGAGGACGAGTGCTTCGTGGAGACGGATCTACAGAAGGTGCGCAGGGAGCAGGCCGTGGAGGCTGATGGAAACGGGAATGGCGACGTCATGGTCGTCGACAAGGCTGAGGCTGAGGGCGCGAAGAAGATTGCTCTTGTGCTCAAGATGCAGCTCGGCTCATCGACATATGCGACCATGGCGTTGCGGGAGCTGATGAAGCGTGGTGGCGTCAAGACCTTCCAGCCTGAGTTCATGGGCGGGCGGTAGACGATCGGCCCGCTTGCTGCAAGAATCGGCGATCCCGTATGAACAACTTTTCCCCTTCCTTTGCATATCCACTTGGTGCACTTGCAAGATTAGTTGCGTTGTTGACAAGGTTGAAGGATGAAGGAGTGGTGGACACTCCCTCGCACAGCGCTTTCCTCCGTCGAAACAGCACTTGCCAAACGCAGCCTTGTCGCCATCTTCCACCTTCCATTCTTATCTTCGGGCTTTTGGTTATCATTCTATCCTCGCCGCTGATTCCCGTGTTTCCGTCCGCAGCTTTCATTCCGGCCATTATCGTAAGGCTGATTGGTGAGGTCACTGCGTTGCCGCTCAACAAGGCTGAACATTACGACTTCAATGCAAGCCAGCGACGCCCCTTTTCTTTCTTTTCTCTATTGTCCTACCAATTATTTTCGTGATCCTTCGCCATCAACTTTGCTCAGCTCCTCATATTATGAGACACCGTTTCTCCGCGTCCGTCTTACCGGCAGGCTGCCTCGGTCCATTCGGGACCCCAAGGTGGCTGCTACAACCTGCCCGGACTGTCAGTCCCATTTCCGGATTGTACTTCCTTCAGGTGCTCAACTTTATCACGTTAACGAGTACAACTGGCTCCGAAACAGTATTGTACGAACTAAGGCGCGCTCTCCCGTCATAGTCCGTTGTGTATGCCAAAACATTTGGGGCTTGACGGCCCGCTGCCGTGCACAGATAATCTTACGAGGCTGAAGAGTCCGGGAGACGTTTTCAGACGCAACCTCGCGTGTGACGGCAAGGTTGGCGAAGATGGCGAGGGTCTCGTGCCGGCTTTGGCCAGAAACAGCGTCGATTCGCCTGTCCCGATATGCCACAAATGCCACACAATGCAGTGCCCCCATATGATCAACCAGTCACAATCAACATCAATGCGACGGAACTAAACACATGCCTACATACGTGTTGTAATTGGCTTTTGGAGGGGAAACGCGGCGTTGCGGCGCACCTAGGTCACTGTTGCAGAAAAGGCTGAAGTCAAGCATGTTCCGTCCCACAATTTCTGATGCGAACGATTTCTAGCTGCTGTTCTTATTTCTACTGGCGGAGCCGCCATATTTTTTCCCATACCAGACTACTTATCATATTGACGACGACAGCTCAAAGTTTTTAGTATGGATGGTTCTGACGACTCTGATTCTGGACTTCCTCCTCGAAGGCATGACGATCTAGGACCTTATGAACACCCGAAATACAAGTCGACGGACTACGACGCACTGCCTAAGAAAAGGGGTGCGATCCGCATACTTCAACTTCTTCCGAGCGACAAGAGCAATCCACGTATAGAATGCAACTTAATTACGCCGGGGGACGGAGATGACAAGATACATACGTATGAAGCCCTATCGTGGTGTTGGGGCAAAGATGATGCGACTGAAGCTATTATCATTCGCAAAGAACGGAAATACTATGCCAAAATGGTCAAGCCAAATCTATACGCGGCTCTGAAAGCGTTGCGATTCAAATCCGAGCCTCGCTATATATGGGCCGACGCCGTGTGCATCGATCAAGACCATCTTGACGAGAAGAATCATCAGGTCGAAATGATGAATGAGATTTATGACAATGCCGAGCAAGTTTGCATCTGGCTGGGAGAGTCGGATGAGTCCAGTAGAATTGCTCTGCATTTTATCAAGCATGAGGTGCTGCAGTTGAAGAAGTTCGACAAGCTGTGTGAGAGTAAAGATGCAAGCAGAAAATGGCACGCGCTCCTCGAGCTTATGCAAAGAGAATGGTTTTCACGCAGGTATGTTCTTTCTCACAAGCAAGATTATTACAACGCAAGCTGATGAAATCTCTTCAGATGGGTGGTCCAGGAAATTGCTTTGGCGCGAAAGGCCCTTATTCACTGCGGACAGGATACCATTTCCTGGGACAAATTCGCAGTGGCTGTGGAACTTTTTGTTGAAGTTGAAACAGCGACCCACCGGTTATCTGAAGTCTTGAAAACCGACCCAGAGTATTTTCATCTCCTGGGTTGGTTTGAAAATGTTTCAGCACTCGGTGCGTCTCTTCTGGTCGACGCAACTGAACGTCTGTTCCGGGACAAGAAAGAAAAGCGGCAACCAACTGCGCTACTGGACAATCTTGATCAGTCTTCAGAACCCGAGAGTGACTCCGACTCTGATACGAAAAAGAAAGGTGCAAAAGAATGGAAAGACTTCTCATTGATCACGAAAAGCAGAATGCAACCGCTACTGAGTCTGGAGTTTCTTGTCTCAAGTCTGACCATTTTCGACACAACGGTACCTCATGACACAATATATGCATTGCTCGCAATTGCGAAGGACACTAGTCCCAAAGCCGCACCGGGAGCACTCGACTCATCTGACCATACCCGGGACGGACTCGAATTCTTCACGCAAAGCAAATTGTATACGGTGGACTACAAATTGCCGTACGTTGAGGTCTGTAAGGGCTTTATACAATTCTCGATCGATAGGTCCCTTCAGACCGATCGCAGTCGAGCGCTCGATGTCATTTGCCGACCTTGGGCGACTGAAGAAAAGACACTCGCGCGAAGACGATCCGAGGAACAGGATAAAAAAAAGGAGGAAAAGAAGGCTGCTAGGAGAGAGCTTCGATTGAGAGAAAAACGGTATGGACCAGGATTCCAACCACACCAATCTGATGCAGTTCAAAACCAACCTTGCAAGCGGTGTACTAACAATCCAGCTTCCGTCTGCGACAAGTGCTGTCCAGTGTCCGAGAAGCCCAATGAACAGGATAGATCAAGCAGCACTACTGGGAAAAGAGACGAGGGCAGTGACATGGAGACGAATGATCGTGAGAAAATTGATACTTTTGAGATTCTAGATAAAAGTGTGGATATGCCTCTCCCGTCTTGGATTCCGCAGTTATCTCATGCACCATACGGTATGTATCAAGTTTCAGATATATAGAGTCGCTCATATCTCAACTTCCTATTTATGACCTCGTCGGCCATACAAACGAAACTCTACTGACCATGAATACCTTTGCATAGGCATGTACGAAAATGCGGGCATCGATGGGCCTAGGATGAATCGAAAAAACGCAGATCCTCTCGTCGGCCTTCCCAGCTTAACGCAGAGGAATTACACCGCCGCCCAAACAAAGAAGATTGATATGCGTGCCCTGAAATTCCGCAAGAGGCCGAAATTGCTTTCACAAGCCGAACATTACAGCATGTACGTTCGAGGATTCCTGCTTGACACCGTTGATGAAGTCGAAGAGGTTGCCCGGAACGGACACATTCCCAAGGAGTGGGCATTGATGGGCGGATGGCCAGACGCAACGGGCCCACCACCTGACGATTTCTGGAGGACTCTGGTAGCAGATCGCGGCAGAGATGGCAAGAATCCACCCTTCTATTATAGCCGAGCTTGTGAAGAGTCTTTTAGGAAGGGGGCCTTTGCTAGCGGTGCTGTCAACACTACGGATTTGATTCGACACGAACGAAACTCTGTTGTTGCCCAGTTCTGCCGAAGAGTTCAAGCTGTTGTCTGGAACAAAGCTTTGATCAAAACAAAGGAGGGTAGGCTTGGCCTAGTTAGGAAAGGGGTAAAGTCCGGCGACAAGGTCTGCATCATATATGGATGTAGCGTGCCGCTTATCCTGCGCGAGAATGAAAGGAAAGATGAAGACATATTCAGTCGTGAATTGGAATGGGAGTTGAATTTTATACGCAGCATGGTGGGAAAGCACTATAGTCAATACAAGGCGCGGAGACTACAGCATCAGAAACGAAGGAAAGATAATATGAAGGATCTCTGCAAGCTATGGATGAGAGAAAGCAAATGGCGAAGCTCTCTAAGGCCGGAGGAAAAGGAGTACAATCCGCAAGAATCGAAGAAGGCAAATGCACTCCGGTGGGTAGAACTATGGCATACGGCAGTTATTGCTTTCAACGAGTGGAGGGACAAGCGTAGCAAGTCCAAAACGATCAGCGACGAAGGAAATCGGAGCCAGGGGAAGAAGCGTATGGATGAATTGCTGGAGAAGAGAGGGGCAAAGCTGGAACAAGAACGCATCAGGATAGCGAAGGGTGGTACGCCATATGAAATCATACCCGCGGAAAGGGATGTCAAAAGTGGCGCTGATCACCAAGAGGAGAAAGTGCCACCAATTGACTGGTATGAGTTCCAGCAGCAAGTCAAGTTTGGACGTCGATGGAAGAAGATTTTCCGCAATGGGAAAGAGAAGAAGGAGGCATGGGAAAAAACGAAGTCGGCTGGTTATAATGACTTCAAGAACATGAGAGTCCAAGCTGGGACCTGGCGAGACTACATCGAGTACAACTATTGCCCTAGTAGTATTCAGTCTTTCCATAAAGCTGCGAACGACTGGCTAAAGGCTGAAAGACTGCGTTTTGAAGAGCTATATCCGCCGAAAGAAGGCAGCCATACGCCCGATTTGCATAACGCTCACACGTCTGCGAGACACACTCCAGCCGAGTCTGTGCACACCTATCAAGATGAACATGGCGATATTGGCAACGATGGCGAGCTATATACGCAAAGTGTAGAGCAAGGATCCACTAACGGCCACGAAGACCAGGACTCGGAACAACTCGATACTACTGCTGGCGCGTCAGACGACCAAGCAAGCTCAACACCGATTCGTACTCCTCTACCGCCATCATTAAACGGTCCAAGCGCCTCCTCTTCATCCGACGATGCCTCCATGCCTCCAGATCCATCCGACGCAGTTTCTCTACCTCAAGATCCATCCGACATAGCATCCCCACCCCAAGACCCACCATCCTCCCCACCGCGGACCGACGACCCCAACAAAGCACCCAAACCCCCAGCCCCCTGGTTTGACAAACCCAAAGTCCCGCGCCTGACTCAAGACGAGATCGAACAGTATGAGAAAGACATCCGGCAGAATCTGAGGAACAGACTAGGTGAGGAGGGATACTTTTCATATCGGCTCATGGGAGATTGTTATATTCATGGTATGATGGATGGAGAGGCAATGGTGTATCAGAATGAGGGGTGGGGCGAGGATCCGATCCCGTCGTATGTATTTGAGATAAGGTGAGAAGCCCAAAATCGTATCTAGGACCGGTATGTTTCGATTATCTTCTTGTCTTGCGAGTCCAAAACGTGGATGTACATCGTTGGCCATATTCATGAGATTCACATAATACTTGTGTATACCAGTAATCCCTCAGACCAACAGCCTCAAAGGTAGACATTCCCAAGCCCGTGCATCCCAGATTTCCCGCCCTGGCCTATTTGCATGCGGTCCGAAACTGGCCGTTCCATGCGCTTACTTTGGAGTACTTGCCACCCGCATTGCAGGGCTTGTTTCCGTCGACTGAAACGGCGTTCATACAGACAGCCGTGCAACCGCCGGGTGCGTCATCCTGAGAGATCACAGTCAGTCTCAGCCTCTCTTTTCCTTCTCTGATCTAGCGTGGCTTCGAGGGACTCACATCGACGCAGCAGTGCGAACCGTCCGCATATAAGCATTGGCAGAACGCGGCAGCCTGTGTGCCAACGGCGACACTTAGAAGGATCGTGACAATGGAGGAGACTCGGACCATCTTTGCGGTAATTGGATGAAAAATTGATAGATAATTGAGTTGTGGTGATTGAGTGGAAAATTGATAGATACTTGAGATAAATTGATTCAATACTTTAAAGGTTTGAGGAACAGAAGAATACTTAAACAAAACCCTTGAAAGGTGTATACCGTCCTGTGCATCTACTTTAGATCTAGATGGTTCCATTCTCTCTAACACGTGGCCTCAGTCTGACTCGGTATGAATAGACACTGTCTGGAGTCTGCTACGATAACAAGCAAGGTCATTTTCACGGTGGAATTCATAGACCGAGGCCGGAGTCCAATCGTGACTCGCCTTGGCCCCGGACTCCAGACTGACAGACTCCGGAGAGGGCCCGGTGGCAGTCTACAAAAGTAAGTGAAGCGACTTCAGTACCGCCGAGATGATTAGCGGGCCCGGTGCTACTCCAAACCCTCAAGTCTCCGAGCTTCAGTATCAAAAAATTTCTGCCTGCATCCCATGGCATCCCCCGTAGGAGCTTCTAGATGTAACTAGCTGGATGTAACAGCCTGGGGCGAGACCCTGACCCATTAGAGCGGTAAGAGACGACATATATATGCAGGAACCGCCACGCGCAAAGCTTATCTCTGCGCTAGTCAACGTTATTACTCCCAGATTTATACAAAGCTGTGTCATTGTGTCAGGCAAGGAGCCTCTAGATGGACTAGCCTAGGGCGGAATCCTGACCCACAAGGACGGTAAGGGACGATGTGACAAGCTGCAACGTGCAAAGCTTATTTTGGCGCCAATCAAAGTTATGATTCCCATATCTATGCCAAGAGATGTCACTGTGTTAGGTAGTAGGGGGTATGGACAACTGGAACCTTCTCAGTGGTCAAGCTACTTGATGTTGCCGAGCGTGTCAGTTACCGCGTCTCTGGCACTGACTAGCAGTCGCCTCGCCCTTGGCTGAGGTGGGTTGGGACATACCTCAGCAGTTTTTACCTGGAGCTTGTAGACAGACCGAGTATACATTTCCATGAAACTACAATCGTGTAATCATACCCAGTATCATTTCACATCGGTACCTTACATTAGGGTATTCAGTCCCCAAAGTTTTCCCATTAGCTTTACTAGGGACACCCTCTAGTAGTGTCTCCGAATCGAAGCTGTTGCTACTTTACAGGGTCTCTTTATCCGGTTGCAAACCTTATTGAAATTAATCGACATGAGTCGCGTAGATTCGATCCCCTCGGCCTCACTCACGTTGGGCATCCTAGATCACTAAGACTTACCCCTTGTGGTAGGTTACTCGTATGGACTCAAGCAGAAGGCGAGTATCTAGACCTCTGGATATTGGAGCTCTCAAATATAAAAGGCCCCGTGGTATCCAAGACAAAATTGTCAAGCAATTCATCACTACATCTATCAGATCTTTCAGAAACCTCAATCCATTCCAACAACAACTTTCTTACTTCAAACCACCATCAAAATGGTCCACATTCTCTCTGTCGCTGCGGTTCTCCTCGCCGCCGTTGCAAACGTCAATGCCGCGGCGGCCTGTCAATGCCTTTTCAATGACGGGTCTCATTGTTGCGTCCAGGTGGTGAGTCACTAGGAAAGAAATAAAGGAAAAAGAGAGCACGAGCTGATCATAGTTTTGTCAGATGCAACACGGCCAGTCCCTAGACTGCACAGCGGCCTGCACTGGCGCGGTCCGAAACAGCGACCAGACGCCCTGCAACGCCGGGGGGAAGAATTCCGGAGTGAGTGCCTGGAACGCTCAGTGGCGCACCGGATGCAACAAGTAATCGAACAATTCGATGAGTGAGAGATTTGGGAACTGGAATGGATACATCATGGACTGTTAGACAATGAGACAACAACCTCTAACAGAATGAGATAGAACAATTCGAAATCTTTCCACTAAACCTTTTGCATCGTCATAATTTAAACTTATTTCCATAAACTCCGCGAGAGAACTCCAGAGATCTTCAGGCGTATTATCTGATAGATGAATGCAGCTACAAGGCTTTGTTCTTTTTGAGAGGGATGGTGCCGTGCTTTGGGAATTTAGGGTTAGGGTTAGGGTAATTTAATGATGAGCAAAGATTTGCGAGTGTGTGTTGTTCGGTTATGTCTTCTTTGCTTTGATGAGTTGTTTCCAGCTTCGTGCTTTCCGTGTACGTGAATTGTGTATGATCCCTGTGTTCTATACCTTGTTTGTGTAGTCGTCGACTTGGTAGTTGCTGAATTGATTAAACACGCGAGGAACAATCAAATCTGGTGATGCTGGCGCAAGCAGATACAGCTTTTGCTGCAAGAGAAAGCACTGACGCGCATTGACGCCGGCTGATGCTGGCAGCTTTGCGTCACCACTCCAAATTATCTTCCTGATCGCGTATGATGAGACTAGGACAGTATATCCCTTTCATTAAGCTAGAACATTGTTTACACGGCCTGTGTATGTATTCTAGCTTTGTTCTGCACTAGTAGCGGATCGACTTGAGAGCAGGCGTTCCCATTGAATTCCGTATGTACTAAATCTTTTCCAGTAGATGAGATGTTGTCCGTGCCCTTGTGCAAACTCCGTGCGCTGATTGAATCGAAAGAAGACTCGAGTTTGGCACGTCAGCTGGTGGTCATGTGCTCGGGTGACGCGAAAGTTCCACAGCGGCGTGAAAGGTGAACGACAGCGCGTGAAGACTAGCCCATTGCCAGATTTGACTCAACTGAAGCGCTGAGTCATTCGGATTGGCCTGTTTATTCAATGAGTTCCCCTAGTAACTGAACTGGATCGGGAGCCGGTCGCGCCTTCGCGACTCCCACGTGTCAGTCAAACACCCATTACTTTCAACCTTAAACTCTGCCCTCACTCTCTTTCTCCACCTCTCCTCCCTATTCCCTACCTCCCCCCTCCCAAAAGCAGCCATGATTCTCACGCCGGCCTTATGGATTCTCATGATCCTGGCGTGCGTCATCGGCGGCTTCTTTTGCTGGCTCGGAGTCATTGTCGTTAGGATGCTCTACTACAAGGGCGAGCTAGGTCCGCCTCCGAAAATCATCGTCATCCTCCCGGAGCCCGTCCGTGAGCGAAACGAGCGACGAGCCCTGGAGGGTCACTCGTCAGCCAGCCGCTGGACCCGTCGCACAGTCGTCGATGCAAACACCACATCGGATGATCCAGTGACGCAGGCCGAGATCATGGAGCAGTACCGGATTTCGAGGCTACCTGCGTTTGTCCAAGACGACTGTGGAGATGGCAGTGCGTTTCCCAAGGTTCATATCGCAGACAATCGTCAACCCATGGTGGACATCGAGCCGTACTCGTACACAACCTTCCGCAGCAAGCCACCAAACTACATGACAATGGGTCTCAAGAAGCTGGATGAGAAGGCATGGCTGACGATTGACAAAACTTACTTCGACTTCTTCGCTGCCAGGAAGGCTCTCCTCGCCATGCACCCTGATGAGGTGATCCAGGTGACACCCGATGGTGAAGAGGCATGCGAGGAGTTGCTTGACGAGGTCGTTTCCTTTCTAACAGACAAGTACCCGAAGCACTTTGACGTCTTCGAGAGGGATGGCAGGAAGTATATTCGCAATAGGATCATCAAGGAGGAGTTCTCACTTCAAAAGCCGTATGATGCCCATCCGCTCGAGATCTGCGCCCGGCTGGCCATGGAGGATTTCAGCATTCTGCAGCGCAGCGAGTTCTCTTCACAGCACTACCTGTAAGTTGTCCTTCGCATATCAGTATTGCTTTGCTGACATACTCCAGTGTCGCCAGCGCAACCCTCTTCCCAGCAGGCTGGCGTCTCTGCGAGCGCATCGGCAAGTCCGTGTCCGACCTTCATGGCCCGGTCCCCCTATGGAAAAGTAAGCTATCTCAAAGCGTTGAACAGTAAGCTAAACCACCTGCTAACTTATCCAAGCCTTTCCTGATATCTTGAACCTCAGCTACTTCAGCCGGCTCAACGATAAATCGTGTATGGAACGCTCGACCTTCTTCATCCAGATCCCGACGCCCAAGGCCCCGCTTGCTGATTACCTCTTCGTCCAGAAGCCGCAGGACTTCTTCTCTGGCACCATAAATCGCCTGTTCCCCGAGTATGTCGTCATTCGTCGCGAGCGCCAGACATTTCGACGCCTGCCGAAGAGCAACACGGTTGTTTTCACGGTCAAGACCAGTGTGCAGCGACTGACTGATCTAGGAGAGGAAGAGCGCGAGAGCATAATCAAGGAGATCGAAGCATGGGAGCCGGATATTGCTAACTACAAAGGATTGCCGCTGTGGAAGCGTGTCGTCTTTGGCTACTGCAATGGCGGCAGGGTGAGCGTGGAAGACGACGATCTGGAGAGTGACATCGGTTCGCTCACGAAAGTGAGCGAGGCTGATTAAGACAGAAGACGCACAGCATGAGCATGCGGAGTATTCAACGCTCGGGAGGCTGAATATGAAGTGGAAATGGCATGGGAAGGTTAGTGCGTTTCGGTTGTCTGCCATGGGAACCTTTCTAATTGCAATGCGGTCCTAGCAATTCTAAATAAGAATCTGAAATGGTCAGCCGATTGATACAATAGGGCTAGTCCATATCAATCATACCAAGAATCTCGAGCATGTTCTCTCCAAATCGTAGCCCCAAGAACGAAATTTGACAGCTTCACCTTTCCCCATCTCTCTGAAGACACAACGAAATCTCAATTGACACCCCCCTCCAACGACTAATTATACCCCGTAACCACATCCCTCCTCGCTCGCCTCTTCGCCTCTACACGTCGTCAGCTCCCCTTCATTCAACTCCACACC
This sequence comes from Polyplosphaeria fusca, assembly GCA_010093805.1. Lineage (NCBI taxonomy): Eukaryota > Fungi > Ascomycota > Dothideomycetes > Pleosporales > Tetraplosphaeriaceae > Polyplosphaeria > Polyplosphaeria fusca. The sequence goes on along the minus strand of ML996133.1, from coordinate 161,864 downwards.
CCTCTCCCCTTCAACACTTACCAGCATACTCCCTCTTCGGCACCCAAACCCCGTTATGCAAATACCCCCCCAGCGTGCTATTGCTCCAGTACATCGGCTCTGCCTCCCCATTGCGAGCACATTCGAGCGCCTGCGCCACTGAAGCACAACCGTAAGTCCTGGATGCCCTCTTGCAGTCCGAGATCTTGGGGATGAAGACTCCGCGGTGAAGGTGGCCGGCCAGTGTGCTGTTTTGTCGGTACATGGGCTCGGTGGCGTGGTTTTGGGGGCAGGAGAGGGCGAGGGGGAGCGTGGTGCAGGCGCAGGCGCAGGGATGGGGTTGGGTGGTGGGAGGCATGGTTGAGTCAAGATTGATGGTTTGGACTTGTGAAATGAATGGGAGGAGATGTGAGGGGGAGAGGAAGGAAGGATATTGGGTTTTGTCTGTGTGTATTGCGATGTCGTGCAACGTTTCGTGGCCGGGATACGAGGCGAGATGCAGTGCAATGTACGCTTTCTGATTCTTGTCAGGCGGAAGGTGTTGAGGAGCGAGGAGGTTTGCCGTTTTTGAGTCTTCGTCTTCGTTGGAGATTGTTGTGGGATGGTGCTGCGTGGGGTGAGTTACATCTTTAGGGCGGCTTGGATGAGGTAAACTTGATCTGCAGTAGTGTGCACAGTACTCGCACAAGAAGCTGGTCTAATGCCAAACGGGAGGGGAAAATCTTACGATATGAGCGATCTGCACTATTCACTCTATGATAGTCTGGTCGGGTAACAGAACGCTTGCCAATGGTGGGGTGCTTTGAGTGGTCGTGGGGGTTGAACGGTAATGAGTCTTAGTGGGAAAAAATTGGAAACGTATTAACATCGCTTTTCATCTGCGCGACATTAGAAAAACAACATCAGTTTTAGTATTTTCAGAGTGATAACTTTACCTGTTTAGGTAACCGATGCAGTCGCAAGGGTCAGAGCTGCCGCATAATTGGACTTCCCAAGTGGGTAGCAACATTTCCCTTTGGCAGTGCTCGTATTCGTTGAATCAAAACACAGCATAGGAATGAATGGCCATCGTATTAGACAAAAAAAAGGCTAAGCTTGAACAGACAGAATTCGACCCAACGCCAAAGAGGATACCAACGAGACTTGAGAGAGCCGAACTAGCCCACACAGATATTACTTGGAGCTCGCCAGCGCATCAACCTTTGCATACAGTTCCTCTGGCGACTCGAACACAGTCCATACCGACTTCGGCACGTCCTTAAACGCGTCATCAAACCTTGATGGGGCATTCTTCTTCTCCTCATCCATGCCCTCGACACCGGTGACCTTTCGAATAAAGATTGCGCGAATCCATTTCTTGTGTTCGCGATACATTTTGCCATATGCTTCTGGATCCGATTGGGTCGAGTCTCCGATGCAGATGAACTTGCGCTTGGGGAATTGTTTTTGTATCTTCTCCATTCGGTCAAATTTGTAAGACTCGGTGCCTTGGGTGAGTCCGGCGAGGAAGCCACCAAGATTCATCCACGAAGCGTCGCGGAGGATCATGGTGCCAGTGGGGTAGTACGTGTCTCGGAACTCGCGGAGGAATGGATACAGATTGTATGGCGATGCAGAGAGATACCAAAATGGGGGCCTGTCAAACTTCGACACCATGTATTTGTACAGCTCAGGCATGCCCTTGATGGGCTCCGGCTCATCTGCGAACGTGGTCTTCAGTATGCCAACGGGAGACGATGTTAGTGTCTTCTTGATGGTATCATCGACATCGCTGATAATTGCCCACCCTGTCGCAGTGGCGAAGGTGGTCTTGAGGGTGGTGGCATCGGCGTTCACTGCCTTTGAGGTGATGACCTGACCATCTTTATAATCATGGCCGGGGATAGACAGCTCATCCGTACTGATGCCGTCTCGCCCACTAGGCCCCAGTTTGACTTGTATGCCCTGCAGGTCAAGAGTGACGGCGTGCGCCGGCAGAATCTGGTCCAGTAAAGGCTGCACCCGCTTCGCGATGGTGGCCTCAGCAGCGTCGTCCTTTGCGAGGCCGACCTTGTCGGATATCCACCCCACCACTTGGCCAAGATCTTTGCCGCTGTTTTTCACAAAGTATGCGGCCACTACCTCAGTGTGCCATCTGCCGATTCGATTCTGGTAGGCAGTATTGTCGAATAGCCACACGGTATCCGTCTTTGGATCGACATATTGGAAGAAGGGATTCCTGTTGCCGAGATACGACGAGAGGTTGTCCTTGAGGCTGAACTGGAAGCGGCTCGCGATGGATGGCATGTCTTTCTCGAAGTCTGCGAAATTGCTGCTGGCGCGGGTAATGCGGTCCTGCTCCGTCTCTTCGATGCGCTGCCTGGCCTGGCCAGCCATGGTGCTTGCGGCGGAGGGTTGGCTCATTATGAGGGATGCGATGAATCGAGGGCGTGACGGGTGTCTAAGGCGGATACAGGTCAGTAGGGAGTGGGTGTTTTGCACAGGACGTCCATATCCTGCGAGGCAGCAGCATGATGACCTAGGTCGCGCGTGGCTGCTCACATCTCAGCCTCGAGTAGTCACACCAGTCAGTCGCGACGAACTGGACTGCGCGGGAGGCCCGAGTGACGTCGAGGAGTGCTGGGCAGGCGTGCCGTGGCTATGTGGGCATGATCGTCCGCCGCGCCGCCGCGCCTTCCCTGCCACCTCACGCGCCCAGTTTCCGCCTCCGTCATCCCTGTGCCCGTCTCCTTCATCAAGACGCGTGCTGCCATGCCTCTGGGCGCTCGCAGTCAAACTCGATGGCTGGGCATTATGATGCTTTCTCGCAGGAGCTGACCCCGCCCCGCCCCGCCTCAACGACGCAGAACTGGCTCCTCGGAGCCCACCATCTGGAACGAAAGCATAGTATATTATTCAACGCGTGGTGCGTATCGCCCTCCTTCCAAGCAATACCTATACAAAGGGAAGCTATGTAGGCACACCATAGCCCGTCGTATCTCTCAAGTCTTCTCCCATCCTTCATCAACCCGAATTTTCCATCTTTACAATCGCCCCTCCCTGCACTGCGTCCCTCAATATACTCGTATCGCTCATCTCATCGATCGATTCGCAATGCTGCACAAATGCTTGCTTCTTCGGCCTGTACGACTCTAGCTGGTAGCTTTGAGTAGTTCCCCTGCAGGTTGCGCGCCTGATCAGCACTCGGTAGAACGGAATGCAACTTGCAACGATGGTCACACTTGTTTCGGCATGTGTCCAAATTAACAGGTTGTGGAGGCTGAAAATCGGGTCCTTCCAGTTATTCACGCCCGGCACGAACGATGTCTTCATTGCTGCTGTCACGCCAGCACTAGTACGATCAGTCTTCAAACAGTACACGAGAGTTACTGTGTTAGGGCTCACAAGATCCCAAGGCTCACTGTGTCGCCGATGTTAGCATCGTGACGAGAACGAAGAGCACAGCACTCTTTCAAGAGGTTTTAGACACTCACTGGCTGCGATTACTCCCAGTTTTTCACCCTTGCTCATTTGCAATTTATGAATCAATAGGCCTAGCATGGCGCCGCCAAGTCAGCTCAGCCATGTAAATAAGGACAGACAGAGATTGTCGTTCGTATGCTTTAGCTCTCATGAAATAAGACGAAGGTACTGCTCCAAAATTGACTAAACCCGAACAAGTGTAGTTCCCGTGTAGCGCGGCCGTCACTTACACGGAAAGCAAGCCAGAATGACGTCTAACAAGGCAGAATATGCTGGCTCTGGATTAGCAGGTACGAGAAATAAATTCGCAACACTAACTCCCTGCGAAGACGGCATAGTCATCTTGGACCCTTGCCTTCCAACAGTATCCCGGCGTGGAAGCATTCCAATTCTTCGAGACTGGTTTGCACTGAATCAGCAGTAAGATGGCGCATGTCCATAACGCCGCATTCATGGATAATATTATGAACCAAATGCTGTATCTCTGCCACTTCCTCGTGGTCAGCCTCAGGAGTGTAATGGCAAAGCTTGTCTTGGACGTCGGTATCGAGATCAACGCGAAGAATTCTCCGATGAAGAGGTATTTTACTAGAAGCGATTCAGTCAGTCGCCCTTCAACCTTGTCTCATTTCTCAGCGATCGACCAGTTCCTCCAGCCACCTGAAGAACTTCTGAGATGTGGAGCCGGTACCAACATCCCACTCGAGTCCGTAAGATATGCTCAACGTTTTGCAGTCCCAGGAGCTTCAACCACGTACACATTGAGCCTCTGTCAGCAGCGCTGATATTGACGCTATGCTTTCCCATCCCAAAACGAACAGACTCGGTCAAGAGCGCAGCATAAATCAGGGAGAATGTCTGTGTACTGTTATCATTTATTCAACACTGGAGAGATGGACAAGACTTCTTACCCAAGCAACGCACAAAAATACGTCGTCCGTGCCTAACGTTCTTGCGGTAAGGCGGCCTTTGCAGTAGAGCCTCAAGGCGATGAAGAGAAGGGACAATACGCTCAAAACCCAAAGAGAAATGACGATGCGAGGGCTGTTCGATTCGGCCATGACTTGAAGGTGGTAGCGATGGACGCCAGATTGGCAGCAGAAGGATCAGGGATGAATGGTCCCAAAGAGCGGAGGAGACGCCATTAAGTGGACCAGCCCGCCTTCCACCCGTGTGAAAATATGGAGAACCCGGCCCGTTCGCATCATTAGTCGTATTGGCTCCGTGCCTCAAACTCGGCCCAAAGCACGATACATGCGATAAGAGGCACATCCACTAAGGCGGGTGAGCGGCACAGGGTAGATCTAGTTGCTATGACAGTATTCCAGGTTATTGAAAGGATACTGCAGGTGTGAAATCGCCTTTTCAGCTACCAAACCATGCCTTGGCCAATGAAAAGGAATGATCAGTCCCGCGTTTGCAGCGTGCATGTACAGACAGGGCGAGTAGCATCCGCTTGCGCATGAAGCCGAACGGAAGGATTCTGACGGCGCCCACGTGCGATCAATAAGCGGGGCGTATTCTTCCCCGGGTCGCAGACTCCATCCTCTGATAAGACGCCACTTCTGAAGTGAGCCTGCTACAGGACCTGAGAACGTGTGAAGAATCTTCGATACGAGGCGAGGTCCCCCTAGAGAACAGCCACAAAACGGCTTTAAAGTGAGCTGCTTATTTCTCTAGGGAACTAGAGTGTCTGAGGTTTGTGCCGTCCTTTCAGGAGCTTCATATCGCCATGACTCGAGAGCCTGACATAAAGGCTCATACATAACATGCATCGGCATGGGCCACCAAGGCGTATAGTCAAGTTATCAAAGACGTACAAACAGTCACCTCGCAGCGTTGATGTGACTAGGGCGGTCATGCGCCTATGAAACGCCAGCTGAGGGCGGCAGCTTTTCATTCTGACTGCGCCGCCATCTTACATGGAGCGGCGTATGTCTCCTGAACACGAAAACCTTGGTGGGAGGCGGCCCGAAGTTGCCCAGATGCTCCAACGGCGCGCCGATGATGTCTCACTGTCATGATAGCGAGAAGCAGGGTCCTTCTGTGGGATCGATTCTGAGAGACCAGAAACATAGCAGGTTCCACGCGCTCTTGGTCTCATTCAGATACATTTGCAATTCTGGTGCACTTTTTCTTGGGGCACAGGCGTCGTCCTCGACGGGGATCAGCGACATAACAAGCCCGTCGCCCGTGAAATCCAGGTGATGCCAGGAGGGTCACCAGCACATTTCTCGCTCTTGGCCATACATGGACGTACGAAGAATCTTACCCTTAACTTTGGCTTTCGATGTCCGCCTCGAGATATATAGTCGGACAATACTGCCAACGCGCTCCAAAACGATAGTCAATATGATCGATCGGTGAAGACAGGTGTAACAGGCGCTGCTGTATTGTCGACATAGACACAGGAGGTCAATCCGAATCCACATGTCCTGCTGGGATGATCAGGTGTGAAGTCGTACGGACCTGGCTCGCTGGTGATTGGCCGGCCGGCCGCCAAGACGGTGGTTCCTTGGACGCGTGTGTGGCCGGGACCGAGGCGCAAATGAGACTCGGCCGTTGCCACAGCTAAGCATGTCCTCTACGCGGCCTGTTGACGACGTGTGTGTGGGTGTGGTCAAAGGGCGCTGGGCCGACGTTTGTTGGGGCTGTGCAGCGGCGTAAGGCAGGGCGTCCGTGCCCGCGGAGGAATAGAGACGAGGCCTCTGCTTCTACTTGCCCGGGAAAACAACACGAAGCTTTGAAATTATTCCCTCCCTCCTGTCCGAGGCACCTTCACGATACGTACCCGTCAAATCGCCGCCCTCGTTACGTGCACGTCGGCCCCCTCTCGTCGACCGAAACCAACATTGCCCCACCAGGCCGCTACCATGGTGCTGAAGAAGCGCCTGACGAATCTGGGGAGCATATTAAAGCGGCCAGGAGGTACGTTGGACGTGGAGAGGCCAGAGAAAGGATACTGCTGACACTTCTGCGACCAGCCCAGGAAGAGGAGTATGCTGCCGACGCCGACACGCCCGAGGCCAATGCCGCGCGCGGAGTGGTGAGCGCTTCGAAGCAGAGCAAGCGATGAACATGCTGATACGGTGCACAGAGGCTCTTTTGCGAATCCGGTGCCGCCAATTCGGTACGTTCACACATCAACCTGAGTCTCTGGCCTTGCTAACTAACCAGGGCCAGGGCGAAGAGGTCCTCCACCTCCCCACCATCGTTGAATCAGCCGTCGCAAGTCCAGGAGCCGCGCAGGCGGCATGCACCCAGATCCGAAAGTTCCTGTCCAAGGAGAACTACTCGCGCCCACATGTCCAGTACAATGCCGTCATGCTCATCAGGATATTGGCCGACAACCCGGGCCCGTCCTTCACCAAGAACATGGACAAGAACTTTGCCGATACAGTCAAGCACCTCCTGCGAAATGGGCAGGATCCAAGCGTTGCGCAGATACTGAGAGAGACGCTGGATGCGCTGGATCGGGAGAAGGCATACGATACGAACCTCGGCGCCCTCTTCACCATGTGGAGGAAGGAGAGGGGACTCATGGCCAACGCGGCCAAGTCCATCGGGCCTCGCACGCTGAATGCACCCGCATGGAACGGCCCTCCGCAAGCAAGCCACGGCTCGAGTGGACGTGGCTCAAGTCGCACCTTGCCGGCTCCGGTCGAACTGGTGGGTCGTATCGAGGAAGCGCGCACGTCTGCCAAACTGCTCCTGCAGCTCGTCCAGTCGACTCCACCGCATGAACTACTTGGAAACGAGCTGGTCAAAGAGTTCTCGGAGCGGTGCATATCTGCCCAGCGCAGCATGCAGGGCTACATCAACTGCGACAACCCGCCTCCGGACGATGATACCATGCTCACCCTGATCGAGACCAACGAGCAGCTCTCTCTAGCCGCCTCCAAACACCAGCGTGCAGTACTTCAAGCACGTCGATTACAAGGGCCAACACCCTCTCCGCCCATCTCGACGGTCAACAGCAACACCATGCCCCCGCTGGGTGCCTCTTACAACCCCGTCGTCCCGCCAGCCAACTCGTACCAGCCGCCTCCGCCGCAGCCGCCCCGTCCCGACGCCCCTCCCGTTCTTCCACCCCTTGATGCCGAACCTATGCGCACAGACGTGGAGCCTTCGTCCAACTACAGACAAGACCTTCCCTTGCCGCCGGCTCTGCAAGCTGGACGGGCGAAGCCAGCAGACGAGGACAACCCATTTGCTGATCACCACTCGCCTTCTTCTGAATACTCTGTTCCACCTGGCCCGCCGCCGTCACAGCGCAGGACGGAGGCTGAAGAGGCAGAAGAGGGCTTCCGCGGCAGGACGGGTTCGCCGGGGTCGTACAATCCGGGGTTTCAGTCGACGCCGTCCTATCTAGGACGACAGGAGAGCTCGGGGAACAACCTGACGATGCACGGCGGCGCTACTCAACAGCCGCGGCTGACCGAGGAAGACGAGTATGCACGCGACTACCCAGCCAACGGCGGACGACAAACGCCGGAGCAAGGCAGGAGGGGACACAGGGAGAGCGAAGTGTCGCCCATTGCCGAGCGAGGCGCCGTCACATACAGATATTAAGGCAGCACGTGGGGCGAGGCCGGCTTTCTTTGGCGTGTGGGTGGGTGGGTGATTGGAGCAGAATACCACTCGTGTATTTCCAGCGTATACTACCGAAGCTATACCCGCTCGTTCATGATGAGATAGATGGTTTACCTAATGCGGAAATGTGCTCAGCGTGACGTGCCCGCCGTTGCGTGCTCGCTCAGACGGTGCAGCAACCCCCACGCCGTGTCGCCGCGATGGATGAGATGGATCAGCAGGTGGAGAGGGGAGGTTGAAAAAGGCAAAGGGAAAGGCGGTCGTATGCTGCGCTCCAAGGGGAAAGGCGAAGGTGGCCGACGCACCCCACCACGCCCTTGCGAGAAGAGCGCGATGCTAGCGCCACCCGTTTGCACGTCCTAGCCATGGAATCGTCTTTGACAACCCTCCACCCCGCCATCCTCATGGCTCCTTCTCCCACCCTCCGCCGTCCATGGCCCGCCCGCTCCCGTCCAGCGTCGACGCGGTAATCATAGGTACCCCTCTCCGCCCTGCTTCACCCTGCCTCACCCTGCCCCATGCTCACCTCGCAGGAAACGGCCCCTCTGCTCTCATCCTGTCCTACATCCTGCACGGCCATGTCCCCTACTACGTCGGCGGCCACCAGGACACAATCCTCGACTCAAAGCTGTCCGAACGGCCCTGTCTCCTCGACCTCACCCCGGACCTGCACGCCCACTTTCTGTCCTCGCTGCGCTACTCAACCCAGGCGCTTCCCCTCAACACGCTGCTAGACACGCTTTTGCGCCCCAACGCCGATACAGAAACCAATCCGCAGTCATGTCTTGAGTGGAGGTACGAACCCGAGAAGGCCATCTCGCACGTTGCCATTGGAGATGCGGCCGAAGCCGGAGGACAGTGGGCCGAAAACCCCGTCTCTGCGAGCGCCGACATTGGTACTCTAAGCTATGCCGAGATGCTGTCGCTGCCAGGATACTCCTACTCTGAGCACTTGGCAAAAAATAAGCGCGAAATGCAGTGCGACTTTGTGCGGCCCTCACGCACCCAAGTAGCCGACTATCTGAGAGCCTATCCGCATGCGGTTGGTATATCGGATGCTGTGTGTACCAATCTCAGGGCCGACAACGTCCACAGGACAGTAGATGGCTTCATGATAGGATCCCTGGGAATCAAGTGCAACAGTCTGGTTCTGGCTTCTGGCATCTTCACAGTCAACATACCCCCGACGCCAACGCTTGCCCCTGTCGCAAATCTGAATACTCAGTGCGAACCTCTGTTAGTCGTCGGATCTGGATTCTCTGCGGCCGATGTTATCATCTCGGCGCCCAAGAGTCGAAAGATCGTGCACATGTTTCAGTGGGCTCCAGAAACGCGGCCGTCGCCCCTGCGCGGCTGCCACCACAGTGCATATCCCGAATACGCAACCGTCTACCGGCAGATGAGACTGGCAGCTATTGGAACGCGAAAATCCATCTCTGCCAACTCGCCACTGCTGCGCCGAAAGTCCAACCCATTCTTCGCTCAGCGAGAGTGGACGACCATGTACGAAGGGTTGCCGAATGCACAGGTTCAATCGGTCCATCTTGACGAGGCCAAAACCACAGCGTCCATCACCATCCGTCTTGAGGATGGAACCCTCATCAACCGTACCATTGGCGGCCTAGCTTACGTAGTTGGCAGACGCGGTTCATTGAACTACCTCTCAGCCGAGTTGCGCAAAGAGGTGCTGGGAACCGATCCTGGCCCAGTCGATTTCCCCTCGTCGACCTTGATATCTGGACGCACCCTACGTTCGAAAGCTGAGATCTCTCTCGAAGTGGCGAAGGATGTCTTCGTCATTGGCAGCCTTGCCGGCGACTCCCTCATTAGGCATGCGGTGGGTGGCTGCGTCTTCGCTGCGGGCCGGATACTGGCAGCAATACCTTCGACCTTCTCTCGCCCCTCCTCGTCGTCGTCCTCCTTGTTAGTCTCCACCGCAACATCGCCGTGCCCAACCTCGGCATCCGAGGAATATGCCTCCCGCGAAAATTCCTCGATACCCTCCACACCGATGTTGCTGGCAAACGGCCACTCTGATCTCCATCTCGATCGCCGGAAGCTGGCCAAGGCAGTCGACATTGCGAATGCCGAGAGCAAGAACTGGGTGGATATGGCGGTTTGGGGTCGGTGAGGGGGTTCATGTACTTACTAGTATTTTTTGCATATGCATAGGGGGGCGGTCCATGTCTAATTATACACTGCATTTGACACGAGAAATATGGGAACACCACCGGTCCCCTCCCCGACATTTAGTGTCAACATCCAAGTGAGAATACTACCGCGTCTTGATCTCAAGTTACAGCACGTTACATCAAGATGTTCTAACCAAGCCTCCAAATCCACCACCGGCCCTTCCTCCGCACGGCAAACGCATGCTCCCCACGGGGATGCGGGGTCCACGCCAAAGGAAACCGTTGAAGCAGCCAGCATCCGAAGCGCGCAATTGCTGAAACTAGCGATTGTGTGCATCTGCAAGCCACTCCTGTACCCCCAACAAGCCGCACATAGCCGCGCCGAACCTGTACACCAGGCTTACGCAACTCATACTAGTCGGCCAGACATGGAGATGGAGAAGGGGTTCTGGGGTCGAGCTAGCGCTAGGTGGCATTCGGGAGGGGCGCTGGTGGCTGCGGGTTTTGGTAGCGAGAGTGAGTTGAACGGCCTACCAGAGTTTTGTGGGAGGCGGCATGCGGGTGGGCGAGGTCGAGGCCGGCGGAGTCGTGCCGGTTGGGGAGTTGGAGTGGGTATGCTGGGTGGGGAGGATTGGTTTGTGTGGAGTGGTGCGTATGTGGGATGGACTTTGTTTGTGATTGTTTCTTGAAATCAGCTTTGATTTCACTGGCTACGTTTCGTCTCATGTTGGAGATTGGATATGACGGTTTGAAGGGCACGTCACCTGTGGCTAGCGACGCGTGTGGGGTCCTTCGAGAAGGTACCGCTGCAATGGTACGCTATGGTATGGAAGGAGAGGGAAAACGCGGTTCAATTGTTTCTCGGAGACCCCGACGCTTCAGTGATGCATGAGCGACCATAGTCACTAGAATAGTGAGTCTTTTGCTTCGCTACGGTCAGAGTGGACTCACAATCAGTACCACGGACCGCTCGATGATTGCGTAGTTCGTAAGATCTAGAGCATCTTCTGCCGGCCTGTTGCTTAATTAGACGCGCCGCGGGAGTCTACCACGGTTCTCACACGGAGTAGTCCGCAGCTAGCAGAGGGCGTGATCCGAACACCGTACGAGTCAGTTCTTGACGGAATCCCCAGGACGAGAAATTATGAGATCGGAAGATGCTTTGAGCATGTGAGAGTTTTGCTAAAGTCTGACTTTTTTAAGTATACAACAGGTTAATCTTCTCTAGTCCAGAGAGAATGCGGGCCGAAGCGCAGCCCGTGAAATGCAGAATGGGTAATGAGCACAATTGCTTTGAAGAAAGTCCCTCGCTATGCAATACGCAAAGAGGATAGAATAGAGTGAGAGAAGATTGAGAAAAGGAAGCGCCGCTAAAGTCCATCCACTGAACTGTTGAGAAACGCAAAAGTGCCAAATTGATATCACTAGAATGCGAGCAGCAGCCCTGTTGCTGCAGAGAGAATCAAACGCGAACGCAGAGCGACGCCAAAGACGCGGAAACAAACCATTTTACTTGCCCAAAAATCCTCGATCCCTGTTTCGACTCCTCTCGACGCGGAATGCCTCGATTCGGACGCCACAAAGCACAACCTGCATCTTGTCACCATCAACGGGCTCTACCCTCAACCGCCAATGTGCCTTCTTGACGATCCAATCCTCTTCTTGCTCCTCTTCAGTGATGTCTTCCTGTTTGCCGCCACCCCATAGCCACTCTGTTTTCGCCTCAACATCGCCGTCGTATTCGTACCGATCTTCCGACACCCGCACCCTCTTCATACGCCTGACATTGTCGACGCACTTCACGCCGACTCGCCCAGACTCGCCATCGATACCGAGTTCCACCGGCGTGCCATCTAGCTCGATGTAGCAGTCTGGCGTGAGCCGCGTTCGGACGCGTCGCTCGCTAACTCCGGAATTGGCGGGTGATACGGGCTGTGCGGCGACGCCGCCGCCAGATTGGAGTAGCATGAGGCCCAGGGGCTGCGTGGCGGGTAAGCCCATCTTGGACGCGATGACGCTGAAGAGAGAGGATATGCGCGCGAGCGTTGATCCGTGGAAAGAAGTTCTAAGATTGAGGGTTGGTGGCGTTGACGAGGAATGCGTGGGGGCGTAGGTGGGGAAATGTAGTGTTGTAGACTCTGCAGTGGAAATCTCAAGGATGAGGATGTTGGTGCTTGAATGGTCATCGGTGTACGGTCGGGCGTAGGATACCGTTCCAGCTTTGCTGGCGCTACTAAATGACGAAGGCGCAGGACTCGTAGGCTTGCTTGCAGGCGAGGCTCCAGCGATGGATGCTGCAGTCGATCCTGATCCCGAGTTGGAATTGCTAAGCGGCTGGTCAGGCGAGAATGATACGCCCGACTGCCTGATGTCCTCCAATCGAAGAAGGATCTCGGATTCGCCCCGCTTCAGGTTGTATGATATGTCGCAGGGGATCAGTCGTTGCTCCAATCCTTTCAAATGAAAATAGCGCGCATCTCGCAGCAACTGCGCTCGATGCTCCTCATTGCGGATCTCGACCTGGTAGCCCTGCAATATGCGTACTAGCTCAGCAAATGTCTCTCCATTCCTGTTGGGCACGACTGGAGGAGATATGGATGGAGGCCTGAGCAGAGTGTTGCGGTCCAAGCCGGGAAACACCTCAGTGGGCGTGGAGAAAAAGTGGGCAAAGCCGAGAGAGAAGTAGTTTGGGCTGTCACCGGGCGAGGAGAAGAGGTCACGTGGTATCTGAAAAGGAATGCCGCCGATGCGAATGAATATGTCAGAGCTAAAGAGCTGTTTGGTGAGACGAGGAACTGGAGTTGAGTCAGCATCACTGTGCATCAAAATCCAGGGGGGAGCCAAGGCTTACGTGAGTAGAATTGAGCGTCAGCGAATAGCCGCACAAAGTGCTCGCCGTCTCGCGGGATAATGTGGTAGCCTTGCAGATGTAGCGCGATGTCGCGAAAGGTTTCAGGATCTCGGTCAATATACAGTGTCCTCACGTCGCCAGCTCGACCGGAATTGTCGTGGAGTTGCTCCCCGAAAAAGTGGGAGAAGTATGAGGGTGCTCTAGCATAGTCAGCTACGGTGGTCTCGGTGGTGCAAGAGCGCCATGCTTACCATCTGATGATATAGAGGCGCCAGACAGCCTGAACAGCGAGGAGCCAATCTGGATGGGAAACACCTTTCCTGCCGGCAGGGTATCGGCCGCGGCAGGCGATTCCACTATCCTCCTCGGCTTGGACACATCAATGACCCTCCCCTGCGGCCCTGTACCCTTGCTGGGCTCCTTGCGCTTCGGGGCTTCGCTGTTCGTCTGCGGCGGCTCGGAAGCGGCGAGGGTGGTGGTGATCTGGGTCATGGACGGGCGGCGCGTGTCGCTGGGCGCAGCGACTGTGGGCGAGGTGATGGACGCCGAGGACGACGAGCGCGACTTGTTAAGGCGTTTCGCGGGGTTTTGTGGGGGCTCGGTGGAGAAGCTGAGGGCTTGCGACACGGCAGAGTTGGGTTCAGACTCGGCCTTCCTCTTCATGCCCGTGTGGATGGCGGGCTTGGACGGACGCGGGGGCGGCGGGGGCGGCGGGGGCGGCGAGAGCGGGTTCTGTGCGGCGGCGGGCAGGTCTGTCGCCGTCACCGTCACAGGCAGCGGGATGGTGAAGTCGTTGGCCGACGCGTTCTGGTTTTGGAGCTCCTGCACCAGCTCGCCCTGGGGCTCGTAGTGGTTTGCAAAGTCTGGGAACTCGATGGAATTGCTCCAGTCCCACACGAGCGGGCCGCCTGGACTGAAGGCGTAGCCGGGGAAGGGGCCTGGAGGTTGCGCAGGGCCGCCAAAGTCGTCAAAGGTTAGAGGATTGTCTTGAACGGAGGGAGTTGGCGGCGCGTGTGCAGCATTTGAGCTCCCTTCACCATGGTAGGATTGGTCAGTGTTTTGAAATGCAAAGTCTCTTGACGTGGTGCGGCCGGCTGCGTCAGGCATATAGGCGGAGGAGCATAAACAGGGCGGCCGTCCGCACTCGGGCTCAAGAAGGAGAGCTTGGTGTTGCTGATGGAGAACTGAGTAAGGTCGTCGGCGGGTCGGGCGAGGCGCCGGATGCGGGATGGTTCGACTTTGATAATCGCGTTCGCAATTAATCGGGACCTGGGGACTGGGGACTGGGGACCTGGGGTGAGAGTGGGGACGGCTTCGCTCCGAGTCTCAGTCGACGCTGGACGGCATGATATATCTCCCCCCTCACCCCCTCTGGCACAGTAATGCTGGTGGTTCGGACGAGACGCTCGGACGGTGTGCAGCTTAGTGGTGAATCGAGGCTGAAGGTCGCCGCACGGCTCGGCCGTCATTTGGCATACTACACCATCTTACGTGAGGCTCCCCAGCGTTAAGCGCCCGGCCCGCCACACGGGAGTCCCTACGCCTGATTGGAATCGTCTCGGCGTGCTGCTGATGCCTCTCATCTCGCGTCGACAACGGTGAACTGCATGACCACTCGGCCACTACGGCCAACAGTCGGCTTCGGGAGTCACGGACGACGTGCACATTGCACATGGCAGATGCCACTTTGTACCAAAGAAAACCTTGCTTCGACCTCGAACTAACCGGCGCCGGCGACGCACAACCTAGAATTCGTCCATGGTCATGTCGCTGTAGGGCACATACTGCTCGCCACTAGCCTCACTGACTTTCTCGCCCGCACGCTGGTACGCCTCTCTGCCTTGCATCCGCCTGATCCAGCCATACAGCTTGGGATATGTCTTCTCGTTTAGCTGCGCTCGCGGCACTGCGGCCTCGAGGGCAAACACCATCATGACGTCCGCCCCTGTGAGGCTAGTCCCGCAGAAGAACTCTCCCTGCTTGGGCGACTGGCCAAGGTAGCCTTCCAAGAAGTCGAGATGGGTCTTGAGTTGCGGATCGATGAAAGACGTGTCTATCTTGCCCGCGATGGCATTCGTGATTGGCTTGAGAAAGAAAGGAACAGGCGCTTTCCGAATGTCTTTCCATCTTTAGTGAGGCCTGATCCATCTGCATCTGGTGCACTTACTATGTACCACGAGCGCAATAACCAAAAGGCCCATGAAGCTACCTTCTGCATAGTGCATCAAATACTAGGGGACCGATTAGCGTGCTGTACCGAACAGGAAAGTGTAGAGATCGATTCCGAGACCCGGGTTGTGATGACAAACTTTCCGCTGCAGATTGCGCGTGGATAGTTTGCTTCGTCGTTGCAGGTCCGTTGGCAGTGGCAACTTACACGATATCTCAGCCATTCTTCGGTTTCACCGCCAACCATGCCCTCTTTGCCTTCGACATATTGATTAGGTATCATCCAGCGGCCAAAATGTTCCGTCAGGTATTCCACAATCGTCCCGCTTTCCGCAAGGATCACGGGCTTCTCCGCACCAGCAGCTTGCACGCCAATGACAGGCGACTTCCCAAGAGGGTGGATTTCCTTGAGTTCCGGGGGTGCCAGCTGGTCTTTGCCGCGCTTGAAGACCTTCAGATCATATTCCACTTGAAGCTCTTCGAGCAGCCATATGATTCGTTGGGCACGAGACTTGGTCAGCCTGTAGACTCAGTCAATACGCACTACGCATGAGCTGAATCTCCGGATGCTCTTGGTCCCGCCTCACGCTCCCAGGACGATGCGGTGAGAAGGGGCGGAGGGCCCGGCATGGTGTTGTGGCGCAGCGGACGTGGCGTACGTACCAGTATAAAGTAATCTTTGCATTTTGCTGATTGGGTTGCGTCGACATGTTCGTAATAGGCGCTTATTGCGGCTAGCAGAATGAGGGTTGCTATTGAGCCAACAAGGACAAGACAGTCGGGCTGTCTTTTGAATGCAACTGCTGCGGAGACAACGGTCTAAGCACTCGTTATACGAGGACGGGCCGTTCGGACCAACATCCTCACCCGTATGCTGCCAACCTCGGCGATATGACATGTCCGGTACCGTCTCGCACCTGATTTTCGTGTAATGCTATCATTCATGACGAAAAAAAGTCAGGCTGTGTAGCAGGTCGCGTTGCGTTGCTCGTGCGAACTCGCGCGAACTCGGATCAAGCCGCAAAGCAACGGCCCCCAGGACTGTCGAGTGTTTTCAGCGCCGTACCAGTCGATGTCCTACAATTCCTCGTTGGACGACCCAAAACCCATAACTGAGATTGCGTGAAGACAGATGGCGCGGACAGCCTTGTTTGCCTGAGATCTCAGGCTACAATGCCAAGACCTTAGTCAGCCCGGAGCTCGTCGCATCTCGAACCCCAAGCACACTGCACCGACGTCGAGCCCACCCTAACTCCCCCACGAGCTTCAACCGACGCTCAACAACCCCCCAATTGCTCAAGATGGCGGGCCACAACCATGGCAGTAAGCTATACCCTTCATAGCGCCCCTAGACTGTGCAATTGCTAACCCACATGCAGTGACCCATTCGGATCCCGCCTTCGTCAAATGGAACAGTACGTAGTACCGACCCCGCAAAGACGTCGAGCACATATTGCAAAGGAAGGATATCTTGAATAAGTGCTGATGCAGGAGGACAGACATGGTGGTGAACCGGCACAAGTACTTCCGATGGACACCAAGGACTGCCTGGATCACCTTTGCCTACGTTGTGCTTGTGCCTAGCATAGTGGGGACTGCTGGATACATGGTAGATGTGAGTGGACAATTCACACTATAAAGCAGAATAGAGGCTGACGTGGAGGCCAGGGCAAATGGGATATGCGCGGAAAGAGGAGGGGAGATCTCATCTCCGAGTTCTAGAAGCGACGACGGCAACGGCAGGGGATCGGATTCTGATAGCCCATGACCGCGGTGGAGTTTGGCGGCACGGTGTATATATAGCACGTCCTTACCCGGTCAATTTCCTATCTGATTGCTCCTCCGAAGACATAATAGGTGCCAGGGGCACTACCCTTCTTCATCCTTCACACCTCCGAGCTCCACAGAATCTTCGCCTTGTGCTTCCTCCCACTTCCTCAACCACACCACCTGCTCATTTGCGGGAGCAATCCACAGGGGATTCTCGACAGCCTTGCGCCAGAACAGCATGGTTCGCTCTGAGATCTGGATGCGAGGGTCATTGAAAGTCTTGACCAACGCCCTATAAAAGGCATCACATTCCTCCTGAAGGCCGAGAACACGAAGACAGCGGAGAATGCGTGTGATCCGTAGATGATTGTGATCGAATCGTATGGCCCAGTTCCTAAATGCGACCTGCCAATGTTGGGCACGGACTATCACGAGTCCAGTAACAAGTCCCGAAGCAGTTCTTGTTGGATAATAGAAGCCTTCGATTGACATCTCGTCACCACCAGAATCGGAAAGGGCGAGTATATCGTCTGGTGCTGCTTCGTTGGGTCCGCTTGTATTGCTCTGTGTTTCATTTTCGGCTTTTAAAACCTTGGTAGACACGTCGTTGTCGCCTTTCTCATTGCTTCCACTTGTAGCTGGGTGCAGGATCTCGACTTTGGCTTGATCCTTTCCATCGAGGGGAATTGGTGGTGATATATCAAGAGCTTGCGGTGGTCCAGGTGGATCTGAGACTTCGGGAGAAGTTGATGTCTGTTCTACGAGACCACTTGAGTCAACTCCCTCTTCTTTTGCTTCAGTCGTTGGTTCCTCCTTTGATGCTTTCTCATTAGCATCCTGCACATCTGCCGTGTCTAAATCTGTTTTGGCCCTGTCTCCAGCCACCTCAACGAACGCCTCAAAGCCATAGAAATCAAGGATTCTGATAAAGCTCTCCCTCAGACGATCCTGCAGTTCTGGCCGACTCCGAAAGGCTTGGAAAATCTCCCGATCAATGATGGGCGCTTGATAGTTGTAAGGCGATCCTTCCGGAAGAGGGAACAGCATTTGGATGTAATCGTGGCATTGCTCGAGCCGTTGATCAGACCATCCCAGAATATCGTCGAGCGTTCGATTCGCAGCGTCTGCAGCATTTATCTGGCCATCATAGAAGCGGATGAGGAGAGGCGTTTTCTTGGATGGCTTCAGGTCTGAGCCGTCTGGAGATGCTGATATCTGACGCTTGTTGGGTACCATGGTGAAATCGTCACCAATATTGAAGAGCCCCACTGGCTGTGCAGTTGTTGCCTCGTACGGAATGGACTGTGGCTTCGGTCGTTTGAGTACGTAGTTGAAAAAGCTCGTTCGAGCAGCACGTAATATATGTTTATCTGAATCTTCGGAAGGTCCCATAGTTAGAAGCAATACATGAAGCAGGTACGGGCCCTTTACCCTGAGAGTGAAAGAAGATGTTCACAAGCTGAAGGCGGGTGGGGGCGTGACCTGCCGTGCTAGGCAGATACGAGGCTGAGCCCCGCTAGGCACAAGGCTCCAGAACGCGATGTCGATTCGCCTGCGAGAACCAGGTGGAAGAATGCGATGGTGCAAAATAAGGAAAGAAAGGACCCATGCTCATGTTGCAGCAGGTCCACGTCGACGCCTAGAACAATGGTCTAACCGTTTTTGGTACTAGTGCATCATCCTCACAGCGACGTATCAACCAGCCGTAAGCAGAATAGAATTGTACTTGTACGGTACATCGCTACAAAGATAGACTAGCTACGATCATCAGGGGCGTTAGGCGCGGTATTGGCCTTGCAGTGCGATATGCACCGATCTTCCGCCTGCTCCAGCTTAAGACGTCTGCGGCCAACGGCACTAGTACTGCTTTGAACAGGGACCAGAAATTTACTTGCATACAGCCCTCCCAAGCGGCTCGAGTGCGTACTTGTAGGCTGGGACTTGGTTGGGCTGGACATATGACGTCACCGACCCCATTTTGTTGGGCGAGTGCTCCAGCTAGAGCTACCACGAGTTGCACAACACGCCCACCCCACGTTCCAAGAGGCGGGAGATAAGCATGGCATGCATGTGTCCACGCTACTGCAGGGCTCTGGGCCGTTACGAGATATGACGGCAATAATTATTCAATCAAGGAAATATGTTCACTAGAAATCACCAGTATATAAACTGGGAATGAGCATACACGAGGCGACAGACTCGCGCTTTCACTCGCACTCTGCTTTTACGGGCTTCATAAACGCCTGCAAGCTGCCCCATTGCTTTGACCTCCCTTACACACCGAGTCAACGCCCACCAACATGGCTGAAGAAGGTTGGTTTACCCACGCATTTCCACCTACTTGCTCATCCATGCAGATCACCAGAAACCCACTCCTGAGAACACCACCATGTTCCAGGGGTTCGAGTGGAATGTTCCAGCTGACAACGGCCACTGGAAACGCCTTACTGCTGCAATCCCAGCCTACAAGGCCATCGGCATAGACAACGTCTGGCTTCCTCCAGGGTGCAAGGCTGCCTCACCAGAAGGCAACGGCTACGACATTTACGACCTTTACGATGTAGGAGAGTTCGACCAGAAGGGCCAGCCCGCCACAAAGTGGGGCTCAAAAGAAGATCTACTCGAGCTTTGCCGCGTGTCGAAAGAGCATGGCATTGGCCTGTACTGGGATGCAGTACTGAACCACAAGGCAGGGGCCGACCGCGTGGAGCGTTGCCGGGTAGTCGAGGTCGATGATAACGATCGCACAAAAGAAGCCTCAGAGCCGTACGAGATCGATGGCTGGTTGGGCTTCGACTTCCCAGGCCGAGGAGAAAAGTATTCGGCAATGAAGTACCATTGGGAACACTTCAGCGGGACCGATTGGAATCAAGAGAATGAGAAGAAGGCCATCTACAAGATCCTAGGCGACAACAAGGGTTGGTCGCAAACGGTTGCAGACGAACAGGGCAACGCCGATTACATGAGTTCGTTGCGTCAGTGTTATGTGGATGTGGGTTAATGTGTGTTACAGTGTTTGCAGATCTCGACTACTCGCATCCGGAAGTAGAAGAAGACGTCAAGAACTGGGGTGTCTGGATCACGAAAGAGCTCGGCCTCAAAGGTTTTCGCCTCGACGCTGTCCAACACTTCTCCGAGCGTTTCACAAACTCCTGGGTCGACAACCTCCGCGAACAATGTGGCGACGACATGTTCGTCGTCGGCGAGTACTGGACCGGCGAGACGGAAGAGATGGCAAAGTGGCTCGGAGACATGAACCACAAGTTCTCCCTCTACGACGCCCCTCTGCTGTACAACTTCAGCCAGATCTCCACATCAGAGAAAGCTGACCTGCGCAAAGTCCTCGACAACTCGCTCATGCAGGAGAAGCCCATCAACGCCGTCACCGTCGTCATGAACCACGACACACAGCCCGGCCAAACCGTCGCGACGCCCGTCGAAGGCTTCTTCAAGCCGCTAGCCTACTCGCTCATCCTGCTGCGTCGCGAAGGCTACCCCTGCCCCTTCTACGGCGACCTATACGGCATGAAGGGCGAGAACCCAGAACCCCCGTCTTGCGGCGGCAAGCTTGCTGATATTGTGCTCGCGCGCAAGCTCTATGCCTACGGCTCGCAGGAAGATTACTGGGACGATGCGAACTGCATTGGCTTTGTGCGCCGTGGGACATGGGACAAGCCTTTCGGTGTGGCTTGTCTCATGAGTAATGCTGAGCCCGGGCAAATCAAAATGGCGGTTGGCGATATGCACAAGGGCGAGCGGTGGACGGATGTGCTCGGGTGGGAGGAAGGCGAGGTTGTCATTGATGACGAGGGGTATGGCTTGTTCAAGTGCCCTGGTGTTAGTGTCATCATTTGGGTCAACAAGGATGCCGAGGGGAGGGAGAAGTTTCCGGTCAACTTTGACTCAAACATCTATGGCGAATAGACGAGCGGGGTGCTAGAGTGGGTTAGAAATGGCGGGCGTCCGTCTTCGCAGTATTAATGACTGTAGAGTAGATGGAAATAGGCGTCCATTAATGCATAGATTAAACTGTAGGCATAATCAGGATTCTACTCTCATAGACGTCTCTTATCATTCGGTCATGCAGCGTGGAGCCGTTTGCATCAAACCACATTGATTCGAAGTGCATGCGAGTCAGTGGTCAAATGAAGAATGCCTTTCTGGGAATTGCCATAAAAGTCATTGGACTGGACTGCTTTCCAAAATCTCGAAGACAGGCGCAATGTCGTAATGAAACAGAGAAAGGGCAGCGAGGGTATACAGACTAGCGATGCTAGAAAGCCGCCCGGATCATATACGTAACGATTCAATATGATTACTAGGCCACCACGAAAGTCTCAGGTGCTCCAGGACTTATAACAATGCCAAGAATAGAAGAAATGCAGCTGGGAACGCCTGTCCCACTTTGTAACCCAGCCCTTGACTAGGAGAGGCAGTTGTATTGTGGTGATCCTGCACACTAGTTGGTGTTCCTGTCGCGGTTGAAGACACAGTCGCTGGAGTCCCACCCATCGATTGCGCGCTTGGGCCATCATACACGGTAACTGTGATCTGACTGGGAGACGATTCAATTATCGGAGTCGGCGTAGTAGTACTGGTGTCTGTTGCCGAAATATTCTGTCCTGGCTCCGGCGCGAAGCCAAAGTTTTGGCTATAGCTCAACACCGGGTCGTTGTTTCCTATTTCTGGCTTTATGTAGTCATCGACATACATCTTGATCCAGAAGACTCTATCACCGCGCGGGAAGTCAGATCCTGGCTGGGGAACGTGCCATTCGAAGGACCCTGTGTTGGGAAGATGGGAGCCGATAGTACCACAGAATCTGAGAGAGTCGCAAAGTTAGCGGAATTTGCATCTACAAGATCGCTTCGAAGGCCTGAGGAAACTTACGGATTAACCCAGTGATAGCAAAGTTCCCCGAAATCGCGAGAATATCCCCATGAAGTCTTATCCCAAAGTTCAAGGGTTATATTGGAGAAAGCTGTATTGGCTTTCCACTGGATGGTGTAGATGCTCCCGGGCGTAATCAAAGTATCTCCCGTAGGATAGAGAATTGGCTGTTCCACGAAGGAGGGATGCGTCGGCGCGGGCGTGGACGCCTGAGCGCCTGTGAATGAGAACAGTTGAAGCGCTGCAGGGAGGACCCGGAGGAACGGCCGAATCAAAGGTGACGCTGGCAACATCTCAACAACTTGACCTTCCGGATGCCGGCTCTTCCAGCGCTTTCAACCAACTGATCCCTCCACGAAAAGGTGTCGTGTCAGGTTGAGACCTTCATGAGAACATCGTGTTGAGACATTGCGACAGCGTCGGTGCGCAAATAATTCTGCTAGCTCCACCTGCTCATCCTTGTGCGACGACCCTAGATTATTGTGGTAGTCGCCGTAATTATAGGCAATATCAACGGCGATGCACTACCCTGATTTTGTGTCTGCAAGTCGGGTAAGAGTCCTAAAGCAGGGTTGATCTCGTCTTTTATATTGGGCTTGGCCGGCTTGGCGGCGCTGCGGGTCGATCTCCAGAAGCTTGTCTGCCGAGTTAAAAAGTGTAGATCATGGGAAGGGTTCTAGACCTGCGAGGATATTTGGAGGGCACGAAGGAATTGAGTAATGACATCTGTATAGTTCCACGCGCGACAGATGATGGGCTGATGCACCCCGCAAAACGTTCAACGGACAAGAACCAAGGCATTGGAAAGCCAATGGGAGCCTGTCTGCCGCTGCGATTTCAATCTCCCCCGTGAAGAATCTTCAAAATATATTGTTTTCCGTTGCACTCTCGAAAAGAGTCAACCTGAGCTCGCATTCACCATTCTGTTCTTCCTGGCCTGATGAATGACGTCTTCTCCCGAGCAGCCAACTCCAAAGACTATCATGGCGATCTGGACCTGAACGCTTGCTCGAGCCACCCTGCTCGCTAACTTACGAGCCATTCTTAACATTGCGATCTCAAGCACTCAATGGGATCTCCAGGTAGAGGAAACATATCTCTTCTCGTGTCTCTTTTCATACAACACCAGCGAGGAGGGAAACGAAGGGCAGAAAGAGCATACCATACGGCAGGACAGAAGCGCATGTCGGTCGTGACCTGGCAGATGAATTAGACATTCTCGAATTCTACGACGACGTATTCAGTTTCGCTTACCCTTGGGATACCTTGACCGTCTCGTTCACGTAGCCATTGGAACCAGCAATGATGACCTCGAAGCCGTTGGTCAGATAAGTGGTGCCGTTGTTATTTGTGTTCGACTTCATGACAGGGCCTCCCCAAAAGACACATTTTATGAAGGTTGTAGAGGGTGGATTCGGGCACTCGGGGCTCAGGGCGAGGGTCGGGTCTCGTTCGAAGTAAATGTTGACTGCCTCGCAGCCCTTCTTTGCCGTGCACTGCGCGGTGCAGTTGCTCACGTCGTACGAGTCCATTGAGACGTATCCCAGGTAGTCGTCAGCCGTGCTGGCTGCTTGCAGGTTCTTGAATGTCTGTTTGTAGCCGGTTGGGATTGGAGCGCCAGTGGCAGCGGATGCGAATGGAGCATAGGTCTCAAAAGCCAGAGCACTGTCAGGCGACGGCACAGGTCCTTTGCCAGTCGGCATTGGAGCACAGGAGCTGGAGCTGACAGGATCCGATGTCGACGATTGCGCCGAGACGAGGGCGGCTGCCCCAAGAAACGCGAAAAGGCGAGTTGGAAGCATGTTGTCGATGGCGATGTGGAACAATGCGGAACGAGAAGGGGATGTTACGGAGTGAAAAGGTTGAGGACGAGGGCTGACTGAGACGGACGCGATGGGCCTAGATGCGCGTGGCGTCGCGGTATCTGCAGTCTTCGCGTTGCCAATTAGTCCAAAGGAGAGGGAGCTAAGCCACGGTCACCATCGGTGGAAGTTGCGCTGACTGCAGAGCATCGGGGGAAAGCGCGACCCTGAACGCGTTGAGAAGCCATGGCAGTCAACAAGTGTCCACCCACCCACCGAATACCCATCTTCTCAGCCCCTCGCACCCGCTCGCTCCGTTCTGCGCTGCCCAAGGAAGCTCGGTGATAAGAGTCGAGCGGGAAACAAGCACGCTATTGACACTAGCTCCCGCTGTGCACGTCCAAAGATAGCTCGAGCCCGAACGGTCAGACAGCGGAGATTTTCAGAGGTGTTTTGTTTCGCATCGAGCCTCCGCATCCCTCGCACGCTCCGTCACCAGCTGGACTGCCCGTCCCTTGGCTTTCCATCTGGACCAGGCCCAGCCGCCAGAACATCACTCGCTCGGATATGCGCTCCATCAGCGCTGCATCACGCTCAACCTATCATGCTCCGCTCCGCTCCCAAACCGTCCCCAAAGCAGCCGATCCCTTCACCCAGCTCGACGACTCTAAATAGCCTTTTAAGCCGCCATGCCTCCCCTGCCTCCCATTCCATACTCGACGCACATCCCCCGCCCCCGCACCCCGCGTCGACGCATTTACCCTGCCCTGCTGTCCCTTGCCAGGCCGATTTCGGCAAGGCAGATTGCCTCCACCAGCCCGCGTCTGCGTCCCGAGTGTCGAAAAACGTGGACGATACACCCTTTTGCATGCCAGAAGAGTTAACTTTAGTATAAAAGAATAGCACATAGATTATTATACCCTCGACATCCTGGCCTATACAATGCAATTTATGAGAGAAGCTGCGGGTAGGTGCAGTAGCAGCCACGGGAGAATCATCAGGGAGATTGATGACACGATCGAGGCGTCTGAGTGGTTCGGCGTGACGACGTCGTGGTGGGGTCCCGAGGGTCATGCCTGAAGGTTGATCGATGATCGGGGTGATAGCATGTACTGTCAAGGTCGTCTACTTGTGAATGTAGCTATACCGTGACTGGGACAAGGTAGACCGACATGGGTATGGTTGCACAGCCTTTACATCTGCAATGACGTGCATGTGCTAGGTGAGGACTGTAGAAGATCTGATTGCGCACACCGGGCTAAGAACTCTTTGAAAGGTTGTATTAATGTCTGATTTGAGGAGCCGTAGTATCTACTATGAACTCGTAAGCAAAAGTGCTTCAGCACATTCGCTCAGGCAATAGAACAATATCGAATCCAGATATGGTTCGCGCCAGACTCCATCACTCCGTTACTCCATGCAATCAATGATTTTTAAGCCACGCCGAAGATGCTGCAAGTTGCCGATGCCTTCAGTGACGCTGTTCTAGCGTTGCTCCGTGAGACAGGGCGGCGAGTCCTCGTTCCTTCTGACTGTACCACCTCGTTCGTGCGGCATCAACGTGGGCTCCCTCTCTTTGCGCATTAACGGCCGTGTAGGTGAATGAGAGAGCTGTACAACCCAATCAGCAAATTACTTGGCGTAGCATTAGATGAAGGATGGACGAACCGATGAAGGCGGCGAGCGCGGGCAAATATGATTTGGGTACGGCAGGCATGTTGGTGAAGGTTGGAAAAGTGTGGGAATGTGTTGATATCTTCCGATAAATTGAATGCTGTTCGAGCTGTCGAGTGTCGATGAGGTGGATGTGGGCGGGTTTCAATTGGCTGGATGGTGCTTTGGATGGACTGGTCAAGACAGGGCTCGAGATGCTGAACTTATACACACGACTACCCAAGGTCCAGGAACGAGCGGTCGCTTCCGACAAACATCCTGACCGAAACATATTCGTGTAGCGTGATATGGCCCAGCTTTCTTCCGTGCATGGCCTGGTGCAGCACCCCAGAGCCCAGGTTTCGCAAGAACAGGCCGGGCGTTCGCGGCATTGTGGCCACGAGTGTACAACTATGGTGTGACAGATCTCCCACGGCATATATTGAGCAGATGGGTGGCGAGACCATTGCGCTGTCATGGGAGGCTGAGCTTATACGCAGGATCCGGACTAATGGGTGGGGTGATTTATTTCGCGATTATCGTACGACCTTGTGACGGCAACGCGCCCAGCATCGTTCGACCTCTCGACTAAAAGAGTCCACGCGCTGAACAAGGACAGCTTGTCCTGATGAATCCGACCATAGAGTCATAGACACAAGGCTGTTGATGGACAGAACACGAGGGGCGAAGATGTCGCAACGCACCCTCGGCAAAAACTTGCGTTAGCGCATCCTGATCTCAACTTCTTCACCCCTTTTGAACCACCTCCTGAGCACAATCGTGAAGATTGTTATCACCTCCTTCCTTATGACTGTTGTGTGGCCTTGCAAGGTCTCTCTAATAATCACGCCTTCGCATTGTATCTACTTTCACGCCCACTCCAAGTCTTCTCCCATGCCATGACTCCAAGCGCACCTATTTCATCAAGAGAAAGTAGAGGCGCCATTGGGCTCTACCCCCTCAGTTCTTCTTTCTCAGAGCACCCCCATCAACTGTAATATCTTGCTACAGACAAGTCAGCAAATCTCCCTCAGGCACAGAGGGAATGCTCACCCCAGTAACGAAGCCTGCATCTATCAAATACAAGCATGCGTCGGCAACGTCCTTGGGCCGTCCTGCTCGATTGGTAGGATGATCCTCCACGTCCTTTTCGCTGACTTGGCTCTCCCAGCTCTGGGCGTTTTCATCCCCCTCTTTACTCTCATGAG
The DNA here is from genome assembly GCA_010093805.1 of Polyplosphaeria fusca. Classification (NCBI taxonomy): domain Eukaryota; kingdom Fungi; phylum Ascomycota; class Dothideomycetes; order Pleosporales; family Tetraplosphaeriaceae; genus Polyplosphaeria; species Polyplosphaeria fusca. Next base: position 135,355 of record ML996133.1, on the reverse strand, counting down.
CGACCTGGGGCTTGTAAGAATTAGTCCGCGAAGGAGAATCAACAGAGCGTACTTTGATCCTTCCCGGTGCCACAAGATTAACTCTAATGCCCATCGATCCCAGCGAAATGGCCATACTATGCATGAGACCTAGCTGACCTGCTTTGCTCGCAGCATATCCTTCTTGGTTTGGATCGCTCCTGTATGTCCAAGTTTGAGTCAGCTCATGTCCTGCGAAAGCGAGAGTTGTCTAAATGAAACTGCACCGTCCCTCCAAAGCGAACCATCTGCTACTCGAGCACCTTCGTACTCAAAGGAAAACACATGTTGTTGGGGTCATACGCACTGATGTGCACGGAAAGATCCGATATGGATAATACAAAGTCCCGCGCATCCAAACTTCTCTTGTCCTGCCTCCCCCCGACCCACGCCCTCGCCTTTCATAAAGGGGATGCAAGCTTGGCTCATCGCAAACGGACTGCTCAGATTCGTCTCGATGTATGCCTGCCACTCGTCCCACGTACTCTGGTCCTCCATCGTCTTTCCATCTCTCCAAAACGGACTCGCAACGCTTGCGTTGTTCACAAGCACGTCGATCCTGTTACCGAACCACTTCGCTGCGGCCGTCACTTTGGAACGAATGTCTTCAATGTCTCGCAAGTTGCATATCGCAGATTCAATTTTACCGCTCTTGTAGTAGCTGCCTAGATGCACTGTAGTCGTGTGTTGGAGCTCGGCTTCGTCGATGTCGAAGATGTAGACGCAGTGGCCGACCTCGAGGAAGTGGCGAGCAATGGCGCGGCCGATGCCCCGTGCTCCGCCACTGATGACAATGTTCTTGGACATTGCCGCGTTTTCAGCGGGTGCAATTGACTTATTACTTCAAGTGTCAGCGTGGATGTTTGGTGGAGGATTCCATATCTCTACCGACCGATGCACCCCAACAATCGCGCGCACGTAGAGATGACGTCACATTTGTGAAACGCGATCTGTCTTGCCGGAAACTTACCAGAGCCTAGCATGCTTTTTGCGTACGAGGCCTTCTTGGTGGTTGTAGTGATGGCGGTCTGTCGGAGGCTCTGTCACGTTCACGGCGGTCGGAACAGGCAACCGATTTGCAAAACCATGTTGTCGGATGTCTGAGTCGTTGATAGACTACAATATCGAGGGAATCTCCTCGATTGCATTACGCGCTCTATTGACGCCTATAACTACCTTGACCATGCATACTCATACAATCGCGAACGTCAGTCCAGTGAGGAGCAACGAAGACGATGAGACCGGAATTCGACACAAACGCCAAACCATGATGCCACTTTTTAAGCCCAGTATAAGCTTTCCTAATGCAATGCCCGTCCATGAATGCAGTCGCGGAAGGTATGAGAGGATTACAGCACCGACATCTCGCCGACAATGACTACGGTGTGTTGTGATAAGACTGATTTGAACAGTGAAAGATATTGGTCTCAGAGATGTGTGAGTCGAGGCTTCTCACGCCGGTGGCCATCCCTATTTCTAGTTGTTGTCGACATTGATGCGGTCACTCTTTCTCACGAAGCCAGAGAAGCGTCCGGTGCCACCTGGGAGGCACCCATCGAATTCAGCCGCACCTGCCTCTTCTTCATTGTCCTGCCATCCAGTCTGAAGGTACCACCCTGTGGTTAGCGCCGCCAATTCATTCGTGTCTACCTCTTGTACAATTTCACCAAGCAGAGGCCATTTGCCAGACAACATTGCAGGCTGCAGTGCTGTGTACTTCTTCGTGAAAGTGGGGTTCTTCGGAATAGGATTCGGTGGCTCGATAGCGGATTGGTCAAGGTGTACGTAAGGTAGCTTCGCATAGCCACATGAAACGAATTGAATGCAATCCAGCATCGTGGTACGGCTAGTGTCGGCCTGAGAAAAGTCGGACCCGAAGTCGGACAGGTTCAGGCCAGGTGATATCAGATCGAGCAGATACAGCCACGACCCCGCTCGAGGTTGCGCCTTCAAAAGCGATTGTCCGTTTGCAGCAGCGGCCGCCGCAACATGCGCCGGTGGCAATCCCCACTGCGCCTGATTCTGAATCTGCTGTTGTTGCTGCTGCTGCTGTTGCTGTTGCTGCTGCTGTTGCTGGGCCTGTAGCTGGTTTTGCCTGATTCAAGGTCAGTTAAACACCATTCGCCTAGATCGCCGTCCACGCTAGGGATCGACATTCACTTACAATTGTAGCTGTCCCTGCAGCTGCTGTTGAAGCCCGATCAGTTGCGCTTGATTGTTAACAGCGGCCTGCGTTTGTAAATGGTGTATTTGCGCCTGCAAAGCCTGTATATGCATTTGCAAGAGCTGCTGGGGGGTGAGCTGTACTTGCTGAATTTGTTGGGCTATTCCATTCTGATTGATAAGTGGATGAACGAACGCTGCCGCGCCCAATAGCCCGGCAAATTGCTGAGCATGGTTCTGGTGGTTTGCGTTGCCGTTGTCCCTCAACACCGCCGTAAGCGATACCGAATCGAATACCAGCTTTTTCAGCTCAAATTGATCATGTTGTGCAACTAGATGGTGCACAACAGCCGGCGTGACCCAGCAATTCCTAAGTGAAAGTTCCTCTACATGGGGAAAGCGCAGTAGGAAAGTAGCCAGCGCCGATGGATCACTAGAGCAGGCCTTGTCTGCTGGTAAAAGAGGAGCGGGCAGCAAGAGTTTGTTCCTCGCGTGAATGCCCTCCGCATGCTCTCCGCCAGTTACCCAACCAAACGTCAACTTCTTGATGTTCGCACGAGGACTAATCATCTCGTGCAAGAGATCGTAGAAAGGATCGATACCACTCGAAGGGCTGACCTTTGGTGTGTCGACGAAGCCAGCCTCGTCCTTATGGACAGAACGGTAGCCAGGGATGACCAGAATCGTTGCCTGCGTCAATTTCGGCAACGAGTCCCAAAAGTCCTGCCGGTTGAGTATGCCAAGGTACCGATCTGAAAGCTGGGAGACGTTCAACGTGTGTATCAGTCGGAACGTGGCGGGGTTATCTATCACCGAGAGCATATAAGACGACAGGAAGGCCCGCTGTGCCCAGTCCGTCTCGAGAAGCCATTCCTTTTGAGCTTTAGTCAAGTTTGAAGGTATGATCGGGCTCATGAGCTGTCCAGCATCTGTCGGGAGAATTGGCGAAGAGAAAATGATGCCCATACCGGTTGATGTCGGTGTCAAGACAAATCGATCGAGTATGTCTGGGTTATCGAAAGAAGCTGGTATAGCGATCTCGGCGGTATCGTGAGGTATGGATTCGTGAACAAGGTGTGGATCAATATAAGGCAAGGCCGGCTGATCTTCAAGAAGGGAATCGACCTCCAAGAACTCAGCCAAAGCTCGCGTACCTTCCACCTTGTAAAGAGTGGCCAACTTTACGTCACTGCCCGCTGCTTGGTGACATGCAGTGATGTAGGCCCACAATTCTCGCTGAGCTTGCGCGCGTCGATCCGGTATCTTCTTAAGAGTCCCAAATACCTCGGGAGGCCTCCGAATGATTCGAGCGCGGATCGAGCGGTCAGGACCAGTGAGCCATCCTAGACCGCTGTCAATGGACAGGGCCAGTTCGCGAACTTTGGTCAGCTCGGAAAATGCTGTTTTCATCCTCGGCGTCTCGTCTGCAGCCGATTCGAGGAAAGCAACATCCTCAAACCTCCGGTATTCCTCGAACGGCCATTCGTAACTTCCCCAAAAGCTCGTGTGTTGTTCGTTCAACGACTTTTCCGGTGGCTTTGCGAGAGAGTCTTCGCTGACCTCGAAGCTCATACCGTATCGAAGTATGTGGTGCCCGAAACCCTTGAAAACGTCCAATCCATGGCCGTTGTAGACTTCGTCGCCATTTGCATTCTTCCAAGGTAGGCCCATTGTCTCGATCTTCACTTTCTTTTTGCCTTTGAGGTCCAGTTTCTGCTCCGAGCCTAGCATTCCATAAATCTCAGTGTTGAACGGGACAACCACAGTCTTGAACAGAACCTGAGCAACGTGGCGGTCAAACTCTCGGCATACCAAGCGCATCGACTTGACGTCGTCACGGTCTAAATAGGTCGCGATTTCCTCGAAGAGCTCAGTCGGTACCTGGTTCTTGGGCCACATGCCAGGGTGCTCTTGGTAAGCCTCGGCCATGTCCTCGTCCATGTTTCCATTGTTGCGCCAAGGTGCCACTGGGGGGCTAGACTTGCGCGTGTTCGCACGCTTAGTGCGTCCGTTGGACAGAGGGCGAATGTCCTTCTTTAGTCGAAAGTAACGTGCCGGCAGCTTTGCAGCGCTGCGAAACTCGGGCCAGATATCGTTTGCCAAAGGCTGCGGAGCCTCACCGCGATACAGCAGCACTGATACGGCGCCACGATTGGTCAGGGTCTGGCCGAGATCTCGTTCGGGCATGGCTTCGAATTTCTCTCGATTGCGCTTCATGTTGTAGTGCCTAGAGCGATTCATGCTGAGGTCTCCTACCGAAGCTTGTGTGGAAGAGGCAGCCAGCGGTCGGGCTAGGCTAGCGTCTTCGTCACTGTTTTCGTCGTCGTCGTCGTCGACGAGCGCTGGGCGGGTTCTTCTCGCTATGTTATAAAGTTCTAGCTCGGTAGTACTTGGAAGAGCGAAGGACCAGGTTCGGCCTGTGTCTGGGCGCGCGGTTCGGCGACGGTTGCGGGTGCTTTGGTCGTCGTCCACGGCGGCCTCTACAAGTACGTCGTCGTTGGCCGAAGCAGGTGGTTGTTGGGAGGGCTCTGCTCGTGCTGCAGGGCCAAACAAGCCCAAGGCAGCGCGGCCTCGGCGCCGGCGTGATGCGGCAGAGGGTTTGCCTGGGCTTTGCTCGCTGCCGTCGCTCTCCATGATGCACTGGTCGTGGCTTCCTAAGAGGAGGGGCGGGCGGAAGGCGTCACCGTCGCGGGCCAGAAGCAGCGGCCCATGAATATTTGCGCAATCAATTTGTCCGTGGACGTGGCGACGTGGCTCTTGAAGGAATTCGCAAGAGCTATAGAGGTGTCGGGAAGCACCGAGCAAACGCAACCCGCTTGTGTTGTTTCTTTGAGGTGCCCTTCCGGCCGTTGTCACGCCCCGCATACGCGCCAAGCAACTCCCGAGGTCCCTCCGAGTTGTCCCACTCCACTCGTTCGCATCCTGCACGACATAACAGCCGTCAACCCCACAAGCGAAATCACGTCGGCTTGGAGCAACAATCTTTGTTTTTGCGTCCATCTGAATGTTTATCAATCTAGCCTCCCATGCATAGCAATCGCTGAATATACACAAGACAATGTCAGAAACCTCGACCCGCCTCCTCTGCAATCGCAACCATCCATGAGAAACAATTCGAAACATATCGAGCACGTCTAGACATCCTTCACCGCAATTGATACGCAAAGATATCGTGGCTATGCATCAACCGGCCCTCACCGTCTTCTTCATCAAGAATATCCTCGTTGGCAGTATCGCCGGCTATCTTTTCCAGATACTCCTTCCACGAATGATAGCTGGTAAGATCGAGAGTGCTGGGATCCCACACGCACACCTGCCAGTTCACCTCCCCCGCATTCTTCCTGCCGGCGTGGAAGTAGCCCATCATTTGTTGCACATGCGCCTGCTCTTCCGTGGGGAGCTGTTGAAAAGCTGCGAACCAGGCCATTGCTATCTTCTGTCCCACCTCGGGTTCAACTAGCCAGATGAATTTGGAGCTCTCGGTGCCGGCGTTGATCGCGATGACGCGGTCGAGGGTTGGCCAGTCCACTTTCACACTCATGTTGGTTATGAACGCGATATCGACAGAGGCGTCATTCCAGACCTGCTGTTGTTCGGTGGCATCAAAGACTTCGATCTCGTCTGTCGACAAGAACCTGGGCTCGCCATAGAATCCGTTCCAGTACGATGCCATTCCGTTAGTCAATGACAGGAACTCTTTAAAATCGCCGGGAAGTTCGTGGCCCAGCTTTTTCTCCAGCGCTACAATCTGCTCCTTTGAGGCTCCTTCATGGATGATTGACTGGGGCGGTTCGTCTGGATCCATTTCATCCATATCTTCCCATATGGCATTCTTCATTGTGTTCTCGTTGCACATGTTGATCAACTTTGATATGGGAGTATCCAAATACACTCTTAATGCGCCCTTTGTGAGGCGCTCTTGAAAAGTCGCGAATACCTCCTTGGCGAAATGCTCAATCTTTTCCTCGTCCACGTCGATCATTCTCGCTAGTGTATTGTTTTTCAGCAGTTGCCATACTTGTCGCGACTTGGATATGTCTACCCAAGTCGCGTAAAAGTTATCGGCAAAGATCTGGAGGATTTCGAGAGCCTTTTCCTTCTCGCCCATGTAGAGGGCAAGGTCGATGGCGGCGGTGAGGTCGTCGGGTCGAAGCTGCGCATCGCCGTACTCGTCTGTCTTGCCTTCGCCAGTCGCAGTCGCGATTAGCTTTTCAAGTCCTTCTGCGGTCGCATTGGTATCTCTTTTCCACAGAATCCTTTCGGTCTCAAGATTCGAAAGTGCTTCCGGTGTACGATCTTTCGCAGGAATAGACTCTGGCCAAGACCCCGTTGCCTCCCACGCAAAGTACAAGCCTGGACTCCATGAAGATTTGCAGCCCTGGCTGAATCCCTCGAAAAGGTTGTACAGGTCTGTCGCCACGTCGACGTAGCCAAGCAGCGCAAACTCTAACGCTACATCAAAGACATTCTTCGCTACTTCCCACGGATCTTTCTCCCTGAGGATCTGGTGGCGGTCGAATTTTCTCCCCATTCGATGCGACATGCCTCGTCAATGCTAGGTAGAGGGTGTTTTGAGAACGGCTGGAAGCCCGTGGAATGAAATGTCAAAGAGCGGGGCCGAGGGTCATCTTAAAAAGCAAGCAGATGGCATCGTGGAGGTGAGCATAATGACTCGTGGAACCGCAGCCCGACAAAACCCTCCCTGGCAGGGAGCACCCAGCACACACCTCCATCAGCGCGCTCGCGCTCAGGCACCACAGAGGACGGCGAGCAAGTTTTCCGCCTGGTCTGTTCCGCGCGTCACAAACCGCCGTCGCCGGCAGCCATGGTAAGCGGGACGGGAGGATCCTGCGCTAGGGCCATATAGAACTTGGTTCTATACCATCTATGGTCTTCCCCTTGCATAAGAGCGTGTGCGGCGCATAGGCGCGATCCGTAACAGCCCAAAACCTGTGCCATTCGACAGCCGGCATTTAGAAACAGCTGCATCACTGGTCTAGCAGGCCTCCTGAGAGCGCGAGGGGGCTGACTTGTTATGACTGTCGGTCACTGCGGATATTGTGCCGCTGTCCTGGGCGTGGGGGCATCTGGGGGACGTCCGGAACCCTTGCTCGCCGAGTCAACCCTAGGCTTAACGTGATAAGTGGTCTCATATCGCAAGCAGCAGGCGGTGAGGGACGTTTCGGCAACGGCTGCCTGGTCGACGCAATGAAATGTGCGCATTCGTCAGTCTACTGCGCTGATTCTGCTCGCTTTTCACCTGCGTGCAATGGTTACCAGATTTTCTCCTTCTTCAAACTACCCTTCCGGTAAAATCGATTGGCGCCGATAAATTGGGATACGCCGGCCATGCAGGCAGGGGCCGTGGGATTGAAGCCGGTTGGTTTCCACTGTCTGTTACACTGCGCCTGTGAAGTGGTTCGGCGACGGCAACAGCCAGCCTACCGAAGCGAGCCGCAGAGTGCTTATTCGGAACCTCCTCCTTCCTAGCCATACGAGCTTGGGTCAGCGAGGCCGTAGTGCGTCATGTAGCCGGAACTTGTCCATGTCGACTACACTTTCTCGCACGACACTGCGCATTCCTGGTGCCGCAGCGTTCCGTTGAAGGGCCTCAACAGTCCGTTGTTGTGCTTTAGCAGCATCACCCTGAGACATCTCACTTGAGCTCAGTCCTGATTCTAGTGAGCCGGCCTCTGCTAGTGGACTTTGTCAATTATCCCTACACGTATTGTGATCTTGGATTCATTAGCTGCAGTTGTCGGCGACAATGGCTGATCCTTCAGGAAAGTAGCGCCGAGTTTTCCACCTGGCTGGCCTTGAATACACAGATAAATTACGAAGCAGAGCACAGAGCACAGTTGGGACGCTCACATTCATCAAATTCATCGTCTGAATGTGCCCCATCCTTTCCTAAGAAATGAGCGCAGTCGCTGGCGTCGAACAAGCTGTGCCAGTGTACCGAGCACCCGAGGTACCTACATGTTTTGGGCTTTGGTTGAGCCAAGCCAGGGGCAAGAGATCGTCGAGGACGGCCCGCCAATGTGAGCTATTGAGCGTGAACCCGGACGCTGAATCGAGCGAAGGATGTGGTGAATCGACGGTATTAATGCTTGAAGTCTTCCAGCATCATCTGCATCGCCTTGAACAAGGTTTATTCTTATGGTACCATCACGTGTCGCTAGTCATTTTAGTCCACGGCGCCCAACATGCAACTAAGCGCTGGACCGTCTACTTGTCCGGGACTAAGCTTGGCCATATGATGCGGGGTGGGGAAGCGCATCTTATGTATGAAACGCCCGCGTCGCCGCGTCGCTGCTTCGAAGGCTGCAATCAGTCAAGGGTGGGGTATACACAACGAATTCGCACCGGATTGATGTTTTCAAGCGCACATGGCAAATTTCATGGCATGTTGTGCGGGAATGTCAAATTTTGATTCTCTCTTTTTTAAGAAAAAACATTTTGAATTAATGCATCTCTTCAATCTAAGCACTCGATTAGTGACTAGCGCGGGCCGAATAGTTTCGGTGAATAATCCATGTTAGGCAGCAGCTATTGACAAAAGGGAGACGCCGCAAGAACCAATCACTTTTGTAATCATCTCAATTGCTCTCTTGGTCCAAAGTCTTCAAAAATGGCCGCCGATGAAGTTTCGTCTCAATCGCTTTTTTTCACAATCCCTCGCGAGCTTAGAGACGAAATTTACAGTTACCTTACCTTGCCTCAATCTGTCCTCACCTCTACGCCACAAACAAGCAGTCAATCGGTACATCGGTCAAACAAGATTAGCGATGCGTACCTTGACAGTCGAATCTACCTCCCTTCTCGGCCACCAGTCAACGCCCTTGGAACATGCCGCCAATTGCGCGAAGAAATACTCGACTTTGTCTCACGCTCTATCAATTTGCCTGGCGCCGCCATCCCCAGCCCTTTTGCACTGATAGAAGAGTGGAAAAAGAACCATTCAGCTCTCTCGGCAACTGTCGATCTTGAGGATGCAGCCGACCAAGTGGCAGAGATTTTCCAGGACGATGGCTGCGCGAGATTCACCTTGTACGTAATTCTTCGTTGCCTTGGACAATTATGAAACAATTCTCCTGGCATTTGCCCCAATCAATTCGATAGCTCTTCAGTCAGGGAAGGATGGACTCTCGTAGAAATCCGCAGCTAACTAGTCATCCCAGAGAGATCCAGAGAGTTCTGCGAACATCATTTGGATCATTTACACCAGACCGAGTCGAGCCCTCGCCTCGTTTCCTCGCTCTCAATCCCTTCTTGAGTCGGCTCAAGAGGGTGCGCTTTACAGTATGGGGTAGTTGGGATTGGTTCAAAGGGCAGAGCGCGCCACACATTACAAGGGGGCTGTGGGAAAAGTCCCGTTTCCGGCGGTCGTTGCCGAGTCAGACAGATGAGGTGCATGCAAACAAGCCACAAGCAAGTAATCCCCAGCAACTAGAGCCAAATCCACTCTCTGTCGCCATGGCGGGCTTGATGGCGCACTTGCCTCTAGTGGAAGAGATACATATCAATATTCTGATGCACGCAGCTGATTATTGGAATTGGGATCTTCCAGAAAACAGGCAGGAGGGCATTCGACCATGGCTCGAGGGGCCTGCGTTTCCCTTGCTTGGGCCAAGTGTGAAGAAGGTGTATCGAAAGCTCACCGTCGGCAATCCCATGGAGCCGCAATACTCAGCCATCTATTATCACAAGCTGGAAACGTATACGAGTCCTCAGCAGGATGGAAAGAGGCTAGTGAGTGTCTGGCAAGGTGCGAAAGAAGTGAGTTGCTGTGCCGAAATGTGACAAATTAAGTGCTGAAATTATCAGGTCCCAGAAGAAATCGACGGCGTGCAAGAGGATCCTGCATTTACGAAAATCTACGAGCGAAACGAGTGATTGGCGTGATAAGGAACGGAGCTTTCATCCCTAATGTTCTGGTAATTGTCCGTTCAATGCAGCATCGGGCTTTGGCCAGTTCATCTCGCAATCACACTCACACTCTGCACCCGGTAAATTCCACCCGCTGTAATATACACGAAGCAAGTTCGCACCTTAATCAAGCACCGGAGAATCTTCTTTAGCGGCGGAAGTATTGTGGGGAACCCTGGTGTTTTACATACGGGCGATCTATCTCTGGGCGACGTGATCTGGGATATTTTTTTGAGTCGGCCGAACTAATTTTACGCGAGTTGCACAAACACGACAAGCTCGGGCGCGCGATTGGCAAAGGAGCAGGGATTTTTGTCCTACTGCCGGTGGACACACTCGGCGTAATTTCTTCCGTTTAAATGAGCAACCATTGTTGTACTAGGCTCTCGGATTCTTTCTAGCTACTGTACTAGTTGAAACAGATAAAGTTGACCTGTATAGCTATCCTGGTGCAGATGTAGACAGTAATTTTTGATAGTTACTCTCCCTGTAGCAATTGCCATCATGAAGCTCGCTACCCTTGTATCCATCGCCAGCACGGCGATGCTCGCCCGAGCAGCCCCTGCGCAGACAGTTTCCAAGCGCGCCGACATGTGTGGGCAGTGGGATTCCCAGGTCAGCGGGCCTTATACCCTCTACCAAGATCTCTGGGGCATGTCCTCTGCCTCGTCGGGCTCTCAATGCTCAGCAGTCGACGGCATTAGCGGCAGCACATTGAAATGGCACACGAAATGGGCCTGGTCTGGTGGGTAGGTACAATTCCACTCGTATCTCTTCTTGTCTCCTACGAGCTAACGAATCGTAGTCAGGGCTCCGTCAAATCGTACGCCAACGTCGTCACCAACTTGACAATGAAGCCCCTCTCGCAGATCTCATATCTCCCCTCAGCCTGGAAATGGACATACACCGGCTCCTCTATTGTTGCAAACGTAGCCTACGACCTCTTCACATCGACCAACCCTTCATCCACTTCCCATGACTTTGAAATCATGATTTGGCTGGGAGCCCTGGGCGGCGCAGGTCCCATCTCTTCAAACGGTCAACCTATCGCTACTGTCACGCTCGCAGGCCAAAGCTGGAAACTGTACAGCGGAATGAATGGCAGCATGAAGGTATTTAGCTTTGTGGCGAGTAGTGGTAGGGTGGAGAGTTTCAGCGGTGACCTAATGGAATTTGTGAACTATTTGACGAGCAAGCAGGGGTTGAGTAAAAGCCAAGTGTTGCAGAGTGTTGGAGCGGGTACAGAGACCTTTACGGGAAGCGGGGCGGTGTTTACGACGACTGAGTATAGTTTGAGTATGAAATAGGAAGATGCAGAAATGCGGCGAAAAAAGAGGAGAACTGCCGTGGAGCGTCAAACCAGCAGATATGCATGCGGTTTCAATGATACACATAGCGTTTGAGGTTACAAAAGGAAGAATTTAATATTTTGACTGGTACGTGTGAAGCCTAAACAAAGAGCTTGTAGAAAAAGTAACCCAGGCGAATGGAAAATGCAAGGATTGGATATGCCCAACGCGGACTTGAGTCCTTCATATGCCTGCATATCCATGACTCAATAGTAGCCCTTGGAGCGTCTGGCGTCAACATCATATCCTTCATAGTCTCATAGGTCAGCTCCTGTGCCTTTTTCGCACTCTCCCACATCTTCGCCTCGTATTCAAGTATAAATTCGTCCAGGTCTTTGACTTGACTGGAACGCGAATACTCGATAATCTGCTCCGTCAGCAACATGGCATCGAAGAATGCCGTGTTAACACCGACTCCAGCAAAAGGGGTCATCAAATGCGCAGCATCTCCCAGCGTAGTGACTCCCCTTTTGTGGTCGAAGCGTAGGCCAACTGGGAGCATGTATAGACTCTTGGGCATAAAATGACCATGGACATTGTCAATCAGTCTCAGGAGATCGGGGGACCAATCCTGGTATTCTCGTTTCAGAGCGGTTTTGACGGCCTCCAGATCCTTGATGTCATAGTCGCGCGTGCTCATCCAATCTTCATCCTTCACTCCCCATGTCGAGACGCTCAGGCTTTCGTCACCAAGCTGCTGGCCGCTGATGTTCTTGAGATCCGAGTATGCAAAGACACTCCCTCGATTGACAAACTTGTACGATTCCGGGGATGTGTTTGCTGCGTCTGGTATGTTGAACATGAAACCACCGATGCCGGAATAGAAAGGCTTTTCGGACGTGAGGAAGTTGCGGACCTTGCTGAAAGCCCCATCTGCGCCGACTATCAGATCAAAACCTCGCTCTGTTTGGCCATTCTCAAAGTGAAGAGAGAGATCAGGCTCGACGCGGTCAAGCCGATAACCCCATCGGACGATATCCGCAGGCAGACTTTCAATGAGAAGCCTCCGCAATTGCACTCGATCAATCTCTGGTGCTTCGTGTATCGCATTCCTCTCTCCTTGCTTCGACGGGCTCCTCCTCACCCAGGTGGTCTGCTTCTTGTCGCAAACGAGGAGAGCTTCCCCATCGTATCGCGCATGCTTCTGGAACTCGGCCCACAAGCCGGCCTTTTCGATGGCTGCGAGACCTGTTTTAGCCCGCAGGTCCAATGTGCCTCCTTGAGAACGGTAATCGATCGACTTTTCCCCCTCGAAGATAGTACAAGGAATGGAGTTTTGTTGGAGTAAGCGGGCGAGCATGCAGCCGCCAGGCCCGGCACCGATAATGGCAATCTTGGGATACATGGAGAATAGGATGATGTGAAGAGCAGAAGTTGTTGGCGAGGCAGCAGGTCCCAAGGTCGTCGCAATATAAGTACACGTCAAGACTGGTACGGTACCGGATGCTTATGGTGCATCGTACGGCGGCAGGCAAGAGCGAGCACAGCCTCGGGAAATGGTACTACTGTCGGCGTTGTAAGAGCGATCAATGAGCAAATAGACACGTTAGGAGTACAGAATACGTGAGAAGATTTGTCGCGTTCGACCTTTGACGCAGCCTGTTCGCCAAATGCGCCACATATGGACTAGGTCCCATGGACGAGTGCGAGGCGGAGTGGGCTGAGCTCGGCCTTGCAACACTGGCAATTGAGCGAAGGCGCGATATTCGGTCTTTCGGCGACGTGAAGATGGCGGGAAGGGCTGCTTGGGTCTGTAAATTTTGCATGTTGAAGGGCTGAAGGGCTGAAGGGCGTGTCGCTGTGGTCTCGAGGGCGTGCCGCTGTGGTCTCGAGGGCCTCACCCTGGCTCATCTCATCTCATCTCGCTGGCGGCGGCGGGCAGGATAAATCTAAGCGATGCCAATGTCACTGCTCTAATTACTCTTCGACAGCTTCAATGGCTTTTATGTCTGCGCAGACCCTTGCGACAACTGTGCGCCGAGGTCCACCCCCGCGCCTGCCTGTTGCAGTCAAGATCAGAATCAAGCCTCACCAAGCTTTTGCCAGGCTTGACGACTTGTACAGACAAGCTGCCTGCCAATCACGTCCTGCGCATCGAGCACGCCTTCACATCCCCTCACGGCAAGACATTTACACCGATCGACAGCTTGCAGCGTTTTGTGCGGGAGCGAATCACGGCTTCGCAGAATCAACCGATGACGGCAGCAATTTTGTTTCTCATCAACAGCTTGATCCTTCCAACGACCGGGTCAGCGCGGCCCTCGTGCTGGGCATGCCAAATTGGTGAAATGCGATTGGACTCTCAGGCCTGCCCTAGCCGTTCCTGCAGGCATGACGCAGTCGTGAAAGTGTACTGTACCAAGTGTAGCAAAAGCTCCCCGGAGCTTGATCAAGCTACCTACATAGGTACAAAAGACCCAACAGCCCGGCTCCCCATGCTGTAGGCCCCAGGAAGGTTCATAATTCTTCTTGCTGAAGCCAATTGGTACCATGAAGTTTCAGGGACTCTCTTTATTGCTTTGCGTCGGCGGCGCAAGTGCCAATTGGGCGAGGAACATCAATTTCCGCTCTCCCTCCGAGCACCATCCAGCCCTGGGTGTATCGATCCACAAGGTCGTCAAGCGTACCGATCCCTCGAGTCCTTGGGATCCGTCGAAACTGAACTTCACCCACGGCGTTGCTTCTGGCGATCCGTACCCCGACAGCGTCATCCTCTGGACTCGTATCGCACCGAGCTCTGACAATGACCATTCCAACGTGACCGTCTCGGGTTATGCGAAGCTGTACAATCATGACACTGAAGAATACGTGTCTGTGTCCAAGGCCCCTGTCTGCGTGGAATACACGGTGGCTACGGACGACTCCTGTGAGGACGTCGTGGATTCTGGCACAGTCTACACGAGCTCCGATATCGATTACACTGTGAAGGTATGATCTCAAGCCGCTACCAATGAGGCAACTCGTTGACAGCAACATAGGTTGAAGCAAAGAACTTGAAGCCGTTCACGCAGTATTATTACCAGTTTACTGTCTGCAACTCCGACAACAAGAGCCCCTTGGGCAGGACCAAGACAACACCCCATGCTGATGACGATGTCACAAAGATCGGCATTGCTGTATACTCTTGCTCCAACTATCGTGAGCCTTACCGTTGGGCCCTTCCAAATATCTGCTTACATCTCTCCAGCGTTCGGCTTTTTCAACGCCTTTGGCAATCCTGTGCGAAAGGTGAGATTGCTGTTAAGGGTGCGGGGAGTCTCCATTGACTTTGAACAGGATTCCGTCGACTACGTCGTTCATCTAGGTGACTACATCTACGAATACGCGAACGGGGAGTACGGATGGGGCCAGAGCATTGGCCGCATTCCTCTCCCAGATAAGCAGATCTACTCTCTGTATGACTACAGGAAGAGGATTGCCACATACCGCACCGATCTAGATCTTGTCGCCAGCCACCAGCAATTCCCATGGATTCCGGTAGGCAGAATCTGGGCAACGAGTATCTGCTGTTTTTCGATGTGACTGCCTGCTAAGACATTGACTTTACGCTGTCTTGGCACAGTCACCTCAAAAGACCCCTTTCTCACCCATATCCTTGTTTGAAGACATGTGCTGACTCTCTAGGTCTGGGATGATCACGAGGTGGCTGACAATACATACCGCGATGGATCGAGCGAGCTGAACAACACCGAAGACTCTTTCATTCATGATGGAGGTGTTAGCGTTGACCAGCGCAAGATGAACGCTGTCCGTGCTTATTTCGAATGGTACTTCCACCCTAAGAATCTTAGTGTGCACGATTGATTGATTTCCATCTAGGATGCCCATTCGCCAAGTCGAGATGGACGATAACCTACGCATCTGGCGCTCGTTCAGCATCGGCAAGCTCGTTGACCTTGTCATGCTCGACACCCGTCAGTATGACCGCTCCATTACCGATCTCTACTGGAATACCGAATATATCCACGCCATCTCCAACGATGCCGGCCGCTCCCTCATGGGCTCAAGGCAAGAGAATTGGTTCTACGACACCATCACCAAGTCGTCCAAGCGTGGTGCCACATGGCGCGTCATCGGCTCCCAGATCGTCTTCAGCCGCATCAACGAGTCCATCGTGTTCGGCGACGAAGACCCGCTCAATTACGATTCCTGGGATGGCTACCAAGCCAACCGGAACCGCACACTCTCCCTTCTTTATGACAACGATATTGGCAACAACATCTTCCTATCCGGAGACTCGCACGCTTCGTGGGTGAGTGACCTTGTGTGGCTGGGCGAGAAGGAATACGACAAGACCACGGGTGAGGGTGCCATTGGCGTCGAGTTTGGTGGATCTGCTGTGACGAGTCCATGCCCGTACGGTGCCAACATCTCGCTCGCACAGGCCAACAATTACAGCACCTGGCTCCAGACGAACAACGATGAGCTCCAGTGGCAAGACCTGTACTACCGCGGCTACTACGAGCTCCATCTCTCACACGACTCGGCCGAGGCGCGCTACTTTGGCCTGCCCACTGTCGTCAGCCGCAACAGTTGGGAGATCCCAATTGCCAATTTCACGGTCAAGAGCGGTGCCAACAAGCTGCAGCGGCCCGTCGCGGGTGGTGTTGTCGAGAGCGGCAGTTTGAAGGGTGGCAAAGTCGTGCAGACGAACCTGACCGTGGACACGGGTAACGGCACATGGTTCGTGAGCCATGCAAACTTGGAAGTGTTGTGAGGTAATGTCTGTTCAAAGTGATAATAAAATGGAAAGCGAGGACACGGGAGCTATATACGGCCAGAATTTACAGAGAAATTACCTCTGAAGAATAGTACATCAGTATTAGCATATTTGACTTTGCATGCGAAGCGAATTCTGTCGCAGTGATGATCTCTAATGATTTCGTAAAACTCGTCGAGAGAATGCCTGTGCTAGTACACATGCTCTCAAACTTGAATCGAGGACGTGTAGCCGAGGTCAGGATTAGCATGTGAATCAATGTAGAGGTGTCTAGTACTGAGTTTATAAACTGGTCCCGCCAAGAAATCTCGGGCCAGAAGGATACATGTCAAAATCGCATCAAAGATCGGTGGCTTGGCCTATAGTCGAGAAATCGTTGGAAAGCCGAGGTTAGCGGAACTGAGCCGCATCACGCAACGGCCAATAACCTGTAGGGTCAGAGCAATCGAGTGTGCAACAGAATGTAGGTCAAATAGAAAAAGTGGGGGGATGTTTCAGGCCCTGCGGGCCAGTGACGGGGTGACAGGTTGTGATTTCGGGAGACATCCGACGTTGAGGCACGATCTGATGCCGAGTGTAACTGCTGATGGTGAACTGTCACGCGACAGAGAGATGCTGCGCTTTGTCACGGCCAGTGAGATTGGGCGGGGACCGCCGATTACGGAGAAAGTCGTGCAACAGCGTCGTACCAGAGGGCTCAGCGGACGCTTCAAACCCGTTCTTGCATGCTCTCGGCTTTTGCTCAGGGACAACTTATCCACCTCTTGAGCCAATGGTGGCGTGAGTGTCGCTTCGTAGACTTGATTGGAGGAATATTGAGTGCGTCGATGATTTGCACATGTCAGAAGAGATGGCGAGCATAAGAAGCCGTTGACGGGGAACAGCCCGGCACGCTGATTGAAATCAAGCCAAAAGACGCATTGCATTAGTTTGACATAGGGCGACAATACCCTTGTAGCAAAGCTTGCGGTTGGTTTTTTGGGAAACCCAGGAGAATGGCGCCCAGGAGTAGTCCTAGTCGAGATCCTGCTCAACTCCAAGCGGGAACGGTACGGGACGATCCTACACCAATCGGACCTGGTTTGCGGCGCGTCTGCACACCAGAGTGCGCCAAAAGCCGATGAGGGCTTTTGTGAGATCTGTGGGACGTGGGACTAGCAGTAGCTGGAGATTTCTGAAACACCCCGGCCTTGCCTCTTTTGGAACCTGATTGGGCAGCCGGGGGGGATCCACTGGCATGTTCGTGGCAAGCCAGTCAAGCCTGGACACGATCTCAACAGCTGTTTCGAAACGCGTGGTGAAGATTTGTTGAGAACGAGGTGTTAGTAGGGCGATGCAGCGCAGCTGCGTCTACTCATCAAGCGCTTAGAACCTTGCTCGGCAATTCGTACGTGAGATTCCCGATCCATTGTCCCAAAGTAGGAGAAGGAGGAGAAGGCTAACATGCGAGGGGACTGAGCCAAGACCATTCGTCAAGCAATGATGCAGCGGACATGTGCGAGTGAATGTAGAAGATGTGAGTAAAAGACATGGTCTCCACCACAGAAATCCAAAACGAGAGAAAGGAAAATGAGCACAGAATTGGTTCTTTGGAAACAGAGCGTGTTGAGGGTGTTGTCAACAAAGATGGACGGTGTGACAGTGTGGCAGTGACAATTTGGAGGGTAAAAGCATTAGAGGCGGCGGCATTCAAGCATTTTGGTTGGCGGACTTTTCGTAATCAGTCAGAGCCATTGCGCTCACAGGCTGGCTAGGCGAAAATCGAAGAGCTGTGGGTAAGACGGACGCGTCAGTGCCGCGGAGGCTACGGCTGATGGCTCGCTGAGGCGACGGAAGTTTCTGTTTGCGTGTCCCTGGCGGATGTCAACGCGTCCTCCGTCATCGAATGAGGACGGGGCCAGGGCAAAGGAAGGGAAACGGCGGTCTGGCTCCCTCGAGTCGTGAGAGGGAAGAGATATGGAAGGGGGAGGGGGAGATGCGCGTGAACCATTGAAGCGCCGGGTTGAGCAAGCACGCTCTGCAGGCACGGCTGCGGCTAGAGGAGGGTATCGACGACGAGGGGAGGCAGGCGGGGTCGGTGGTGGCTCTGGGATGCAGGCGAGCCACCATGGCACCGACGAGGAGACAAAGTTCAGCGGCCTCCCAGCGCAGAGGGTCTTCCCGTCCTCTGTTCCACCGCTTTGGACCGGGCCATACAAGGTGGACGGGAGATTCCGGTGGGTGGTGAGTACTGCAGGCCCTGACGAGCGCCCCATGGCTCAGAGTAGCATCGACAGGAGACAGCAACGGATGCGGGCGTAATAATAGTGAGATGCAAGCACCGTCCTGTCCAGGCAAGATGAAGTGCAGATGAAAGGAGGCTCTGACGTGCTGCCCCCGCCATGGCGCTCCCTGGGAGGAGGAGGGTGTATGATTGGGCGGGCGTGTTTAAAATAACATGCGGCACGGAGTCGGCGTCCAAACACTCGCGTCATTGCAGGGAAAAGGTGGGGATGGGCTTGACGCGATCGGCGCGCGCAATTATCAACAAACTGAAGCGGGCCTGCGAGCAGCCTCAGGTAGACGAGATGAGAGACCGTCTTCCCCAGCCTTGGCGGGCCGGGCGCATCAAGGGGGGTGCGATGCTGGGCGAGATGGCGAGGGGCGAGGGTGCTCAACAGCAGCAGCAGCCTCGAGTTGCCAGAGATGCCAGGCTTATCGCCGCTGCTGCACTCTGCACTTTGCTGCCGCACCCCGGCCCGCCTCAGGCCCGCCTCAGACCCGCCTCAGGCCACCGCCCGCCGTCGACAGTTCATGCGCTGCGCTGGAATGCGTCGTCGGAATCTGCTCGTTGCTCTCGGAAGCGGAATGCGCGACCAGTCCCAGTGCCTCTGCTGCCGTGCCTCTGCTACCGTCCCGAGGGTGCTGGCCGTGCAGAGGGCGAAAACGTCTTGCCGGCGAGCGGCGAGCGGCGAGGGGACGGGGCGGGTGGTTATGTACAGTACAGATGCAGCGCTGCATCTCCTCCCGCGGCGGGCTGCTTCGGGCAAAAGAGTGACCAGGCCCTCTCTCAGCGCGCACGACGGGGTGCGGCCAGCGTTGCAGGCAGAGACCGCGCAGAGGCAGCGCGAGGCACTACAACTATTGCAGAGGGAGGAGCCAGCGGGCCCAGCATCCCCAGCAGCCCCAGCACCGCCGGCGCGTCCTGCTCGTCCTGCCCGTCCTGCCCGTCCAGTTTACAGAAGCGGAGTGCACGGACGCCCTGCCTGCTGTTGCGCTAGCCCGCTTTGCCAGCCTGAAGACGGGGGGTTCAAACTCCTGAGATCCATCCACTCTTCCACTCCACCCACGCCGCCATCCTCACCCTCCCTCCCTCTCTATTCTTTTCTTTTCTGCTTGCACTTCTCCTCCGCCCCGTCGTCCCCCGCGGCCCCCCAGTCGACATTGACGCCCGCCGCTCATCATCCAATGCAGGCTTGACTGTCTGCTCGGGAGGCTTGGTACACGCTGCCAGCTTCGTCGGTCCACGACAGCCTCTCCAGCCGCTTCCGACGACGTCGTTGCATTTTGTCTTCTGTTTTAATAGATTTTGTGTTTCTGTCTTTGCATCTGCTATCCTCCACTTAATCGCCCGTCCACGTCCGCCAGAGCGGTGAAAGGGGTACGTCGTCAACAGCCCGCTGGCCTGCTCGCACCCTCCTGACCGGGCCCGCCTTTTCTTGCTTCTGCTTCAGCCTGCCCGATGTCGTTGGCACGCCGACCCTGCTTTGCTTGAATGAATTGCATCACTGACACGAGACCTCGCCCTGCAGAGACCTTCCTCGCTACCAACCACGACCGCCGTGCGCTCCACGACCCGATCGAGAACCTGACCCCCATCGTCCTGCAAAGGTTTCCGATGGCTCAGGTACTCGCGCCAATCGTTCAGACCACCGGTACCATTACCATGCTCCATTCTTCGACCGACGCTTTCCAATCCTCGTCGGCACCCCAGACTCACCAGTCCCAACGATCCTCGCAAATGCAGCGGACCCAAATCTACAACACGCACTCTGGTAGTACAGGATATCGGGGCACCTCGAGTGCTCCAATAGCCCCTTATGCCTTCTCGAGCACACCCCAGCTGCGGCAAGAGAGCAGGTCCATTTCGGCACCCAACACACAAACGCTACAACAGGCGACTCTGCCCGTGGCCCAAGCCAAGCTAGGCCACGCCCATAACTCCTCTTCGTCCGACTCGACCGTTTCCAACTCCGGATCATCGAGTCGCTCAGCGGTAGGTCCAGTTGTGCAATCAAAGGACGACCTCGCTCTGGGGATGGAGAACAGGAAATCAGTCGTAGATAGCTTCGCTGCATCGGCTACCACACTTTCCAGCCCGATCCCGGATTTGTCCTTTGCTGCTCTGGATGCACCCGCCAAACCCTCGCCCGACCGCTATCGTCGGGGCACCCGCCGAACCGACTCAAACAGTGCTACATCGTCATCCACGGCCACGCCAGTGCAACAGTCGCCCTCCCTACCCTCGTCAGCTGCTCCTGGAACTTCCAAACTGCCCATCGAGCCTTCCCTAGCCGTCGCCGATGCCAAGATTCCCATCAGACCTGGACACAACCGAGCTAGCAGTGCAGATGACACGCAATTGCCTCGCGGACTCTCTGCAGAGGCGGCAAAACGGTACAGGAGGAGAAGTCTCAGCGGGCTGGACGCCAATACAACGGCCACTAGCACCATCTCGATCGTGTCAGAATCGAGCAGCGCATCAGTGTCAACAACGAAACACTCGACTCAAGAATTCCGGCCTCAGTCAAGCTCGAGCCGCCACGGGAGCCGGCCTAGTTCCAGTCACGGGCGCCAGAGTAGTGCTGGTAGTGCCTCGTCGAACACTTCGACCAGGCCGTCTTCTTCCCGGCAAGAGTCCAACACGCTCCGCGGTGTTGCACCAACTCCAGTCACCTCCGTAAGGCATGCACCCGAGCCTTCTCGGCGGTTCGCCCCTTCTCCTCTCTCCCAACCCATGTCTCCTTCTGAGCCCCTCAGCCCAGGCAAAAAGCCCCTCGACACATCTGCAGCTCCTCCCAGTGCCGCCGTGAAACAACTTACAGCCTTGAACGATAAAGATGCTGCAAAGGGTATGAAGTCTCGATTACGTCGCGCATTCTCTTTTGGCAGTGCTGCGGAGTTGCGACGTGCGTCTGCCGAGAACAATCTCTCTGCCGAGCGAGCCAAATTGCGCAAGGACAAATATCAGAGCGAACAAGATGCAGAACAGGAGGCGATTATCGCAAAGCAAGAAGCTGCGGGGATTGGCGCGGGCATATACTCTGGGCAAGGGGGTTTCTCTGGGTCCACGGACAACCTGTCGATATCCTCGACCGCCTCTTCTGCGTCCATCATGCTCCGAAAGATGGGTCATGGTATGAAGAAGGGCACCAGGTCAATCAAAGGTCTCTTCAGGCCCAAGTCTGTCATTGGAGTGCCAGCCGCCGATGGCCCAGTCACACAGCCCAGCGTTGGCCAAGTATCGATGGTCACAGTCGAAGCCGAAAGGCAAAAGGTCAACGTCAACGCCGATCCTCACGACCAAATTGGTGGCGGCACGGGATACCCGCGGTTGGAACGAAACTCACTCGACGCAGCCCGCTCTGCGTCCGATTTCAATCCATCCATTCTGCCACCTGTCAATGATGCGCACCCGAGGAAGAGCATCGTTGGCGGCGACCGCGAGCGTGCTGAAGTGCTATCATCCATGAAAAAGGGCATTCTCAAACGTATGCTACACATCCAATCTTTGGATCATCACTAACTTGCGCTAGGCTCTGGAACTAGCTCTGACTCTCCTTCGCCCGCACCTCGAACTGCAGACATACCACACCCCAACGAAACGCCAAAATCGAGTGCTCCAAGCACGCCGAACGACGATCATGCTCGGCCGGTCCAGGTCGTTGTCAATGGCGAGGATTATTTCGGAAGGCCACCACGTCTGCTCACCACTGGCACGCGCAGCCTTCCCGGAACACCGCAAAATGGGAGAAACATTAGCTTTAGTCCTCGTCTGCAGTTTCACGATGTGTGGTCTGCTACAGAATACGATCGCCGAGGGGAGATTGCTACGTGCAATCGGCTCACGCCGATGCTGGCACAGCAAATAAAGGAGGAGCTTAACTCCTTCAAGATGGTGCGTCGACTCTCACATTTATAATGAACATGAACTGACAATGCCCAGGAAATGGAGGTCCACGAGCAGTCGAAGCCACATACCCATTTCTTTTAATGACAATTGCATCCATTCTGGACACACGGCGTCTACGGCGAAAACCAAATCTTTTTCGGGCTTGAAACAACTAGCATTCACGAGTTGAACCTCAGTTCTTTCCGATTTCTGGTTACGACGGACTTGTGTCTCAATGTTTGGTCGGTTCACCAAGTGAACCCGGCTATTTACCGTCTTGGTGAGCATTTGAAGCAGCAAGACGAGCTTTGCTCGGGGTGAGCAAGCGGGATCGGCATGGGCAAACTAACTAGTACATGCGACGGAGCGGCACAATTTCCTTGCCTTCATTGTCTCTATCTGTTTCCTTTAGCACATGCGTTGGCTTAAGGAAATGCAAATCTCCTGTTTCGGTGTACACGGAGGGTAGCGTGGCTTTCTAGTCTCCTTTCCTCTCTTCTTTCTCTCTATCTCTGTGCACAGTAGAGAAAAATGTCAAGGACACTAGGGCTGGCTTCAATGTCCTTTCGTTGGCCGTGGATCATATGGGCCCCGCTCTAATTAAGCCGGTGTTGGAAAAGAAACGTTGGTTTTCCAAGACTGGACCCTTGTGACTTGATGCGTCCTGCTGTGGTGATGCTGCGAATTCGGTCCGTTGGGTCTTGGAGCCTTTGTTACCGCTTATGTCGATCCGGCTGGATATAGGCCGGGTTTGGCCACGCACCGAGGCACCTCCACCCATCCAACTAACACAGTCGTATCCAGCGTCAACTGCGGCATGTGCGATGCGAGCATCAGCAGCCCCGTGCCGGCGCAGAGCGCCTCGTCTTTGAAACGCGCGTCCACCCAAATAACAACCCAGGGTCAATTGCATTCAACCACAATGCTGAATTTCTTGCGCGACACCCCAGCAAGCAAAGCACCACGGACCATGGATCCTGCTCGCCACCGAGAACCGTTTAATGATGGGCATTCCTGTTCCAAGTATATTCCGGACGCCTGCCGGATTCAGCGAAGGGGGCGATGTGTTCAGGGATGGGCCGGTAAGCGATGGCCCTGCAGGAAACCACTCTAGGAGAGCGGCGTACTATTGATTCGAGAAGAATTTGGAATGGCGGCCGAGGTCCTGTGATCGGTTCCTGTGCATCGGAATACTTCTAGCATGGGAAAACCGGGAGGTTAGTGAGTAACAAGGGTAGCGCGGGAGGCGAGAAGGGCGGTTAGGTTTGGAGCGAATGCGAGAGTACTCGGAGCGTGGGGATGCTTTGACGGGCAATCTCGTTTGAATGTCTGGACGACTGGGGATGTGGCCAACTTTGTACGCTTGAGGGTCCGCTTGGCGATGCATGGATCATGGGTGAAGGGTTTATCACGTGCTTCGCTTGTCGATGGCTAGCGTGCCAAGACGACACCTCCGCACTGCGCATTTTCGATCGTGGGCTGTTCTCACGACGACAGGAAGCCATCTTCGACACAACTACCCACACATCAACATGGTATGTGCCTCTACTGAAAGCATGAATCAGCCCCAGGGATGTAGTTACTGACAGGCGATAGGCACCCGCAGCGACCGGTGGCAAGAAGCAGAAGAAGAAGTGGTCAAAGGGAAAGGGTACGTGAACACCACCGCATTTCCCATCGACGAGCGCCTACACAACCTTATACAACCCTAAAATGCTTCCTACTAAACCACCGTTCGCTCCATTTGTCTAAATCCTCGCTCACACCCCACACAGTCAAGGACAAGGCCAACCACGCCGTCGTCCTCGATAAGCAGACATCGGACAAGCTGCAGAAGGAAGTGCAGTCGTACCGCCTCATCACCGTCGCGACCCTTGTCGACCGCCTGAAGATCAACGGCTCGCTCGCACGGAAAGCCCTCGCCGACCTCGAGGAGAAGGGCGTCATCAAGAAGGTCGTTGGACACCACAGCCTGTCCGTCTACAGTACGTTGGATACACCACGCCACGCCCCGCGGTGGCAAATGTATGAAGTCACACAGATGCTAATAGGTGCGCGTAGCACGAGATGTCGGTACCTCGGAGTAAAGCGGAGCGCTGGAAATGAAAGGGAAAAAGTGTGGTGGGGTGCGATACCTGGTTCCTCCTTGTTCGACTCGGGCTTCTTCTCATGCAGCAATTCAAGGACTTTTCGTCAAGTGCTGATGTTCACGGGTTTCCTTGGCGTGGATGGCGGGAACGGTTCGGGAGAGCTCTACGGTCACGACTCGCCTCCAGGCGTTGTTCGAGTAGCTTGCCGGTGGTCAGCCAGCCGGTTATGTATTACACGTGAGAACCAAAATCAATATCTGCATAACGCCCACAATATGTTTTTGGTGCAAAACTATCAAGTGTTCCAAAGGATTCATCAATCGTCATACTTTCTCTTGGGTCTCCCTTTCTCGGCTTCCTTACACAACTCCCTTCTCGGCAGCTTCTCCAACCACCCCTTCTCCCTGACAACCTCGCCCACCTTGAAATATGCTTTCCCTTTATCACCCCGGAACATTTCATGCCAGTGCTCCAATCCCTCCTTGACCTGCTTCCTCGCCGCCCGCAGCTCCTGCGCATGCCGATTCTTCAATTCCCCCTTGCTCAACTCCTTCCTCCTCTTATCCCTCCCCCTCGCCTTCTTATGCTCATCCGCAAGATGCGGATCCGCGACATCCGTCTCCTTCCCCGTGGCCGGGTCAAACGACTTGGCCTGCGACGGCTCGGTCTCCTCATCGAGCGGCGGGTCCACGGGCATGTACATCATCTCGACGCCGCGCAGATCCGGCGTCAGGTCTTCCTGGAAGCAACCTGTGAGGAAGCCGCGCGCTGCGTCGCGGCCCGCGAAGAAGTGGTACGAGCCACCCGGGCCGTAGGTTTTTGGGTTCGCGGATACGTCGTAGATGGTGCCGTTGAGGGCGAGGTAGATGGGTTTGGTCGTGTCGGTGCCGTCGTAGGCGAGGAGCTGGTCGTCGGTGAGGTAGATGCCGCCTTGCTGGGGGTGGGTTAGTGGGTGTGGTTTTGCTGTTGGACACGTTGTGACATACCACCAATGCCTTCCACTCTCTCGCCCTCGTCCACCACGGATTGTAGCCCCACGTCATACTCTCCCCGTTCATGCTCAGGTAGCTCATCCCACAACTCAGCAGCGCCACACCGCCTAGAACCCTCAATACATCCAGTACCGAGAACCCCGTCTTCTGCTCATCTTCCTTGCGCTTCTCCTCAATGCCCGTCTTGAGCTCCTTCACATCGTTCGCAGCCGCAGACGATGGCGTAGGCGACGCCGGGCTCTCTTTCTTCGACGAATCAGTCGCCGGACGGCGGTATCGGGCCGCCATTGTAAAGGCGTTTGCTGCGGGGAATCGTGGTTCGTGAAAGTGCCGCGGTTCGAGAAGCAAGACTTTGATCTGAGTCCACTGTCCTTTTGGGCTTCGATAAATTGTACACGAGCTGCAGGCCAGAAGTCAGAAACGGGGGTTTGTGATCGGTGAGATTGGGCTTCCACGTACATGCGTGAGCCTTGAAAACGTTCAGATGGAAACGCCCTGCAGGCCTGGCAATGCGGTATCTTGGGGTCTCTTTGAACTTTTCAATATCATGAGATTGTGCGGGCTTCAATGGTCATGGTGGCCCTTCTAAGATTGCTGGTAGCGTCGGTCCGTGGTCCCGTTGTGAGGGTGATTCGTGTCTCGAGTTTAGATTGACCGAGCTGTCGTCGTATTGGCTGGAATATGATTGGTGACTTAAAGCCATCGGGACAGGGCGGCTTGGCGTATGTCACTGCCACGAGGACGCCTCACCACCAGCCACACTCCGTTTTGGAAACTGCGAGCACGATCCGGACGTCGTCTGGAGAATGCAAAGATTCAGCGAGCTTAGCAAAACGCTATTCCTCATGTCACTCTAGATAATATTCAAGTTGTATCAAGCTTTGAGTGTAAAGGAATTTCTGTGATTGGCTTGCTGTAGTTATCTCTTTGGTATTTAGGAACACTGCACGGATAAGAGCACAAGTGAAGTGTAATGTTGACTGATCCCTTGATTGTCGGGCTCAATGCGAGCTAGTTACTGAGCACATGTATAGACCATTCCACTCTGAAGGCCTCCATTGCTAATTGTATATTGCACGGTACCCATCCGTGCCTGATATGAGCCGTGACGCAGGTTCTGCGGGAATGACTTCACTCCTTAACCCGTGTCTTCTCCAGGAGCTCCACTACCGCATAGATAGCTGGTATATTCTAGCTCAGAGATAACCGTCTCATTGTCTGCAAAAAAGCTCCGTCCATATACTCGGTGCTGATTTCTGTGCAGCCCATTGACGTGAGATTCCATCTCACTGCGACCGAACCTCGTGGCCCTCAGTCTCTACTCAGGCTGTAGTTGTTCGCGATCGGCCCGGGGGAAAACTTGTTTTAGGGCCGCCTGAAAGACTCCCACGTTGTAGTCGATGATCGACTTTTTGTCCTGGGGGCTATCATCACCCATTAGGCAGATGAGGGCCAAGTATCTTGGTGAGGTTAGCTTGCTACAAGTCTCACAGTGCGACTTGTAATCATACTTGTTAATTTCGCGAAGGTAGAGGTAGTTGTTTCCCTTGCGCTCCATGGTGATCAAGCTCTCTGCGTCGTTATTGCCCGTCTCGATCAATTCTTTTTTTCCCTCTTCAGCGGGTCGGTCCCAGCCATATATTTCGCTTATATCGATCACGACATCAATATAGTCCGAGCAAATTTCGTAGCTGCCGATGTCTGTGGGGCTCGTGTCGGTTGCTATGTAGATTTTGCTCATAATGTCAAAGAGGTAGGCCTTCTCGATCCGGCAGGCGGCGCATAAGCTGTTGAGCAGCGCCTCCAGAGTCGGGAGTTGAGGTATCAACTTCTGGATCACCTTGGAAAAGGCCTCGAAAATCGAGTGATCGTAGATGCTAGTCTGATAGAATGACACAGGCGCGTTCTCGTAGCCATGGTCCGACAGTTCGTCTTGGACACGCTGGATGATATCTCGGAAGGTGTCACTCTTGTAGTCTTCGGACAAGCCGTCCACCTTGTGAACGAAAACCTCAATATTGATGCTGGGGTAGCGAGACTGCAGGTTGAGGATTGTCTGGTTCAATCGTCCAATAGCCTCGAGGTATTCGTCCTGTGCGTCGATGACCCAGATCAGGGCCCCGATCTCGTCGAAAATGTTCTCGACATCAAACTCGGGGTCAAAATAGTTGAATTGACCGGGGAGGTCCCAAACCTGGAAGTCCATGAAAGAGCTGCGGCGCGGTCAGCTGTGAACAAAGGTACAGTCAAGGGTACGAAGTTAGTGGTTGCTTACTGCATGGATTCCTTTTTGATATGGGTCGTCGTCTCCAGGTAGAGTGTTTCGCCCGGTGGTAGCTTGTGAAAGACCACGCTAGAGATTGAGGACTTGCCGCTTCTGCGCATGTTTTGTTAGTCAAGGGCGCATCATTTAAATGGAGGAGGGGGACGAACCGTCGCTGGCCCATGAGCAAAAGACGCGGCTTGCCATCGCCCGCTTTGCTGTTTGGCAGGCGCCCGGTATGATAACGCGGGGGCATGTCAGTGGGAGGTGTGTCGGCGTCTGGTAGGTCCTGCAGGTATTTCATCATTGTCAATTGTGCGCCCGGCTTGAGTCGCGAAGGCCCCGCCTGGGGGTCCTCTGCTTGCTCGAATTGCGAATCCCCACGAGCCGAAGACTGAGAGGGCGCTGACGAAGGGCGATGACTCGAATCCATGATGAGGTGAGGTGGTACAGGAAGATTGGGGCGGGAAGAAGGAGAAGCAGAGGAGGAAGAAGAAGAAGGGTGGAGCGAGGGCGGCAAGATACGAGTGAGGCAGAGAGCAAAGGATACAAGCACAACAGCGGCCCTTCACCTGGCTGGCATGGTGAGTGAAGGCGGTGGCCTGGGTGGTTCCTGCAGTAACAGGCAACGGCGCTGGTATGACGTGTCTGACAAAGCAGGCGACTTCAAGGGGAGGCAGAGAGAGGGCAGAGAGGGCAGAGAGAGCTGGGGTAAGAGAGGGGGCTCGGCAGAGACAGCGACGGGGGAATTGGGGCGAGGTGAGGTTCTACAAGCGTGATACCAGCAGGCCAGTTGCCCCACGGAGGGCACAGGTGGTCAAGCCATGGCGGCGACGCAGACGCAGGCCAGGGAGGGTAGGGCTGAACAGCCGCAGTGGGATGCGGCAAAAAATAACATGCAGAGCGAGCGAAGGGAGGGGAGTGTGTGGGAAAAAGAAAAGGAAGCGGCTCTCTCACCTCCATGGCTGGCGGTAGTAATAGACGTCCAGAGGTGCACGGCCAGGGCGTTAGTGATATGCTTTGGGCCGTGACAAGCCCGAGCGGTGGGCAGAAAGGGCACTCAGAAACGCCGTGACTGGTGATTCCTGCGATCTGGGAGCCGACTCGTTGCGGCGCGCGGAAGAGATGGGAGCACAGAGACACCCCGGTGGGCCTTTTCGGCGGTGGCAGATATGAACCAGGGTGCACCCTATCCTATCTGGCTGACGGGCGGGCGTCGTGGCACGGCTGCAGAAGAAAAACGTTGCCACACGCGACACACAGCGGGAACAGATGTACAATTTCTGCGACAGTGGCACCACAAAGGGAGTCGAGGGTTTGTCACTGGCCGCCCTCGCGTGGACTTGGGCGCGGTGGCGTCGCGCATTCTGCCCTTGGCGCGGGCTCGATCTGATCGTCAGGCACGCCCGCTCCAGGCCGCCGACGTCCGCCGCCCACGTCCACCACCACTACTTTCGTCCACCACCGGGCCATGCCCTACAGCACACACTGTGTAGAGAGTAGACGCACACACAATCACTCGATGCGCGCATTACCTAGAGGCCGCAATGAAGACCACCATCCCAGACACGGCCTGCATTGTCTACCTGCCACCACCCACACCATGTCAGCTCGTCGCCATCGTCTTATCGTCGTCCACGTCCGTGTCCGTCGCTCCCGGCAGCCAGGGTCGCTCCGCAATGCAGCGGAGCGGCTAAATTGGAAACGTCAGGCCCGACTTGCTCCCTTGGCCGTGCCCAAAACGCCCTATACGTCACGCAAACTATACAACGCCCTGGCATGTGCCTGTGCTGCTTGACAAACTTCAAAACATCCTTGGTATCGCGCGCGTGCCTACATACAAGTCCCAAACTCCAATTGCCCTCGCTTGCACCTGCTCACTCCACCGTCTTACACTTGCATGTCTCTGCCCGCCCAGATAAGTCGTCTTCGCGCGTGCTCCGGCCCAGCCTAGTGCGCAGGAGCACCACTGACCACCTCGGCTCCCAGAATGCTGGCCGCCAACGGTCCCAATCCACCTGCGATGGCAAGGAAGAGGGCGATCGCAGTCGTCTCCCCCCCTTGCACCACATCCTCTGACGTGGGCACGCCGTCAGCTTCCGTTTGCGTAACCTCTCTTGCTGCCTCTTTCGTCGGCTTGTAAGAGCTCTCCGCATCCGACTCGTAGTCTGATTTGGTCTTCTGTCTCGTGCTACGCCTCCGGCTCCCGACCGACGATGCCGGAGCCGGCGCGACCGCGTTTGTAACACTTTCGTTTTTCCTAGGCCTCCCCCTCTTCCTCGGGGATGTCAACACAGGAACCTCGGGCTCGTCTTCCACCCCATCCACCTCATCCTCAAACGCCACGTGCTTGTCAGACTTGGTCGAAGAGCTCAGCCACGATAGAGCGCTATTGTCCATGAGGTCGTTGACGTCGAGATTGCGTGCAAACGCCCACGTGACCAAACTGATGGCCGTAAACAAAACATCGCTGGCCGTCACGCTGATAGCCGGGTCCGTGCTGACAAACTTCAAATTCTGAGCAGTATTTGCCAAGCCCTTGTAGAAGCGATTGGTCTCGTCATCCTTCCCGATGGCGTTTCTCAAAAGATCGTATACGTAAAGGTTTTTCGGGGGCGTATTCACAGCAACGCTCGTGCCTAATTGCAGCAAATATTGCAAGAGTGACAGCAAGCCAAGCGTCCAGAATGTGCTGCAAAAGGAGCGGTGGGCAGCAGCTTTCGAGACATGCTGGTGTCCCCAGCTGACGGGGATTACCCGAGGAGCGAATGCCAGAAAGAGGGGAAACAGGAGATATCCGGCCCGGAAGAGCGTTACGTCGCCGCCCTTGACCAATATGTTTGGGAACCAATGAAGTGCTGCAGATGATAGCACGACCGGAATCAAATAGACGGCGGCCTTCGGGGTGAAGAGGACATCTCGCCGAGGAACATCACCGCTATGCTGTGTGAGGGGAGTGTATAGGATCAGGATGAAGAACAGGCTGAGGGCATATCCAAGGCTCCCAGTGGCGCTCAGAAGGACGAATGAAGTTATGACGGTGGTAGATAGGTTGCGCCTGTGACCTGTGGTCAGTCAGTATCAGAGATCCGAGATAAAGACTGCATCAGTAGCTGATTCAACACCGCCTGTAGTACTTGGGGAATCTCGCGCAGCTCGTTCATGAAGTACCACGTTGACGAGTCCTACTCGGCTGGCGTGGGTGGCGCGTGTCTTACCTTCTACGCCATAGAAAATGGCCGCGACTGCGAGACCTGCAAAGTGCTGGCTTGCATATAGGAATCCCTCGGGAGTGGTCACAGCGCGGCCGTCCAATTCGCGCAAGAGATCGATGTCGCTCGCCCAGTCGCCCAGTCGCCATTTTCCGACTCCCTCGTCTCCGGTGCCGTACGAGCCAGTCCAGAGACTTCCGGGAGTCTCGTGGTTGCCCTTTTCGGCCCAATCGAGGTAAGATGCGAAGCGCCACAGGACGCTGAAGGTGGTCACGGACGCCAGCGACAAAAGGCCAAGGACGGAGAAGATGGCGACATGGCGACGGCGGACGGGCTGTTGATTGCGCGTCGAGGTCGGGGGAGGAAGGGTGCGCGCGGCGCGGTAGACGGTGAAGAGGGCGTGGGAGGTGAGGAGAGCGACGAGGACGATTTGGCCGGAGAAGAGAGCGAGAGGGATGGCGTTGGAACGATCTCTGGCTTCAGGCTCGATGGGCGCCATTGTCGTTGTGTGCGATGCTAGCAAGGGAGAGGCAATGGCATGGCGCGGGCGGGTGGTGCTTGTTTTGATCTCGACGCGCGAGCTCCTGCCCCGCCCACGTCAAGCAGGCACAGACGTCACACCCTAAGCCCCATGCAGCCGTAGCGTCTGTCGCAGTGCTTGTGAGCTCCGCTGCATTGCCATTTCCATTTCCATTTCCACGGCCATGTAAAGCCCTCGACCATGTACCATCTCTTCAAGTCGATATATCTCCACGCCACAAGCAAAGAAGGTATGCGGCTCCTCGAAGCGCTTCGGCGCTAACAGACTGAAGAGTACTCCATCCTCCTGCTCGGTCTCGACAATGCCGGCAAGACCACCCTCCTCGAACAGATAAAGGCCGCCTTCTCTGCCAGTCATCCGAATCTCAAGACTGTCCCCACAGTCGGTCAGAATGTCGCCACTGTTTCGCTCCCTCCTCCGAACCCACCCATCTACCTGAAGATCTGGGACGTCGGTGGTCAGCACAGCCTCCGTGGCCTGTGGCAGTCGTACTACTCCAGCTGTCACGCCATAGTCTTCGTCATAGACTCGACAGACATTGGCGATGCCGACATTGCGCATCTGAGCACCGACGTGGGGAGGAATGAGGAACATGGCCGCCTGGACGAGTGTCGCTTGGTGCTAGAGTCGGTGCTTCAGAACGAGGACGCCGTGGGGGTGCCAATCCTGGTACTGGCCAACAAACAGGACAGAGAGAATTGCGTCGAGGTCGTACGCATCAAGGAGGGACTGGTGCGGAAGGTCTTTGAGGGCGAGAAGGGTGGAAATGTGCGCGACAGCCGAGTGCTGCCATGCTCTGCACTAACCGGGACTGGGGTACAAGAAGCTGTCGAGTGGCTTTGCTCAAGAGTAAAGTGGAATACAGAGGCCCGGCCGCCGGTCATGAGATGACGCAGTCCTGGAGTCAGGAGTCGCAGACATGTTGACAGCGAGGCGTAACGGCATTTATCATATCAGGATATACCCCAATACAAGAGTGCCACTATCATCGTGGACCACTATGGTGGCCATGCAACCACCGTTTTCAACCAATCTTCAGCCCACCTCAGAAATCGGACCGTCAATTGGTCGAGCCTTTACTTACAGGTATGCAAGAGCGTGGAACCATCCAAGGTGGCAGCGATATATAAGCATTTTGTTCATGATGCTAAGCGTTGCTCTCTCTCCCATGGAATGTCTTTTCACCCTTTCATTTTTCATCGACTGTGAGGCGAATCCCCTGCATAGGAATGATTCTGCGCATGTGCATTTCATTACACTTCAATTCTGACGAGCCATGTGCATCGAATCCAGGACGCCCACAACACCGACCCCAACTCTGACAGAGAGAAACTCCAGACATTGCGCAATCACACCCCAGGATACGGCACCATCTCAGGCGCGCTCCTGACCGCATCATTCACACCGTAACCCCGGATATTGAACATCATATCAAAGTACGCCTTGGGAAAGATCGTCGAAATATTAAACGCCCTATTCCCATCAATCTCCCCCAACCCTTTGATCCTCTTCTTGTCAATCCCCAGCCAGGCGGATATCCCTGACAAATCCGAGTAGTCAAAGAACCCCGCGCCCTTGAGGTCGAACTCGGTCGCTTTTCCCGTGAGATGCTTCCACGCTTCGGGCCACGTGAAGTCGTCTTCGCGGCGGTGACCAGGGGACCGGCCAAAGAAGACGGTGTCTTTGGCTGTGTCCTCTGTCAGGCGCGGAGCGGAGCCGCCCATGTTGATGCTGAGGTCGAAACGCGGGTCTGTGGCTCCCAGGTAAGTAGCCACTGTGCCACCGAGACCGTGTCCGACGATCATGGTCTGGTTGGTGTTGAAGGTGACGTTCACGCGAACGTTGTGCACGCCGTACTCGGAGAAGATCTGATGGACGATGGCGGGGTTGTCGAGTTGCTTCAGGATGAAATCGACATCGTCGACGCGCGTGGATATCGCTTTGGACACGGTTTGGTTCCAAGAGGTGAGTGGGCTGAATGGGTCCAATTCGATCGAATTCGTGATTGTTTCGTTGCCGGCATAATTTGGAAACTCGACCATGTTACTGTCGTGCGGATGATCGATTGTGATGACCGAGTATCCTGAGGCTGCCCACTGGTATGCGAGGCCACCGTAAAGATATCTCGATGTCGCCAACGCCGGCTCCAGGATGACAAGGTTTTGTCTTCTCGTAGTCGTTGCGTTTGTGGCACAGCATGCATCGTATCCAATCTCATCGAAGTGACATGCATTCTCGTCTCCAAGGAACTGACGGCTGCTATCTTCCGCAGTGCTTCGGGGCATATATTGCACTCGACAGTGAGAAGAGCAGATGCCTCCACTGACAGGAAAGTACAGCGAGATCATGAGTTTACGACGATTAGCATTGTCTTGCGAGTATGGATCTCCACGATCGTGATCAGTGAGTGCGAGCTGTGACACTGAAACCTCATACGGGTAGAACTTTTTTGGCGGCTTCGGCACGTTGACCAATGCTCGAGGTGGTAGAACCGACGATAGCGAAAGAACAGCAAAAAGTAGAACGATGAGTACGAGCATACTGGAACGTAATTCAATTCAGCTTGAACTTCCTAGTCGAGATCATGAATTGATCGTGGCAGAGTGTGGGATGAGGTCCAAAGGAAGAGCCAAGCTTGGTACTGTAGAGGGGCGATGCGAATGGGACATCACCTGGGAAAGGCCATAATACCGCAAATTGTGCTCCAGACTACTGGCAGAGTGCCGAGTGATCATATACTAGTGAAACGGTGGCTAGGGTCACAGCAATATATTGTGGTTAAACCGGAAGAAGTTTCGTTTGAAATGGCGCGACGTAGCACGCGCACAAATTTACATTCGATAATATTCGCAGATCATTCAAGTTTAGTGAACTGTCTCGAGCTAATATTAAATTAGCAGAGATTTGCTGAAGCTTGAATATTAGGTGTCAAAATCGTTCTCTCAAGGTTGACATTACCACCTTGCATTCCACACCTTTTAAGTCAGATTTGAGTGGAATGGAGTTATAATGGCATTTGGGCGAAGTAACGTCATCCGCAGACGACTTTGGGTATCTCAGCTTCTATCGTCTCTTCTTGAACAGCTACGTTCTCTTTATCAATCCGGCCGTCTGGCTCAATGCCTGTTGCCTTGGGCTCTGCTTTCTCTTGCTCCAGCCTTTTTTTCTCCTTTTTGCTCAATTGCATTGACCCCTTCTCAATCGCTTCCTGAGGCACTGGCCTCACATAGGGCTGGCATATCCACCATGGACGTCTGCAACGCTCCACAGCAGCGAGTGAGGAGGTATAAGGATCAAGGTCGCCATACTCTGCCTGCAGCTTCCCATCATGAGCCTCTCCTTCGATCTCAATTGGCTTGGTATCATTCGTCGTGGCGTGTTCCTTCTCGTATGCAATCAAGCCCTCTTTGACAGCCTTCTCTACGAGAGTCAACACGCTTTCAAAAGCATCAATATCACCCGTTCGAGATCTAGCCAGTGCATCGCGCACATTGTGATGTCTGGACACAAGCGGTCTCAGCAGGTGAAAAAGATGAGCTTGCATAGCGGTCAAGTTAGGATTGCTTATCCTAGACTTCTGCTTTTTCTCGGCTTTCGACTGTTTCTGCTTCTTCTTTGCAGGGCCTTCTTCGTCTTCCGTAGCGTCTTCTGTCTCTTCAGTGTCTGGCGGATCTGATGGCAAGAACAGTGGCTTTCGTTGAGGTGGCGTGCGGCCCAAAGCGTACTTGTGGATAATGTCCAAGTATCGACGCATGACTGCGTCCATACGGTACCCACCTTTCCCATCTCTTCCTCTCCAGTACTCTCGCCCCTCTCTTCCGACAGGGGGTGGATCCGCGAAAATAGTAGGGTCGTAGAGGTTGCCTTCGGCGCTCATGACCGCATCAGCTCCCGTTGCCGTGAGGCATTCCGCGATGTCTTCACGTTGCAGAATGTTGCCATTCGCAAAGATGACCGTGTCCTTTGGCAAGTTCTCCCTCAAGTATCGGATCTTGCTCCAATCTGCAAGTCCGGTATTGTGGCCTTTTTGTTCTCTTCTCCTCCCATGAACGGTGATTATGCTTGCGCCAGCATCCAGGATTGTTTTTGCGTAGGCAAGTGTTTCTTCCTTAGTCTCGAGTACCCTCATTTTCGCTGTAACCGGCACTTCAAGCTCATCGTGCAGTTTACGTATCATCCGAGCAATCAGCGGCTGATCGTCCTGCAAAAAGGCACCGTATTTTCCTCGCCTTGCAATGCCTTGGGGACATCCCAGGTTCAAATCCACGGCGTCACAAAAGGGGGCGACATGTTTGGCCGCGCACAAGAAGTCATCGGGGTCGTTTGAGCAGAACTGTACGGTCAGAGGGCGATCAAAGCTGGGGTTCCCATCAAGATGACGCTCCGATATAGGTAGCTGAGAAAGGTGGTATGCATCGACGGGGGAGTGTAGGGCGGACTTGAGAGGCTGGAAATGCGAGTCGCGGTATATCTGCTTTTCGCCAAACATCTTCGAGTGAAACATGGGCGTATAGGCGAGCAGATTGTGTTGTGCCGAGGGCGGTAGGAACGAGCGCGATAGCATTCGCCATGCCTGAGCATCGTCAGCGACAGACTGTTGGAACGAGAAGCACATACAAATTCCGACTGCTCCACCATGGGCGCAAGCACCAGCTTCGGACTCCCGATACTCTCGTAGAAGGCGCGTCCATGCAGCTTGACCCTCTTCATCATCTCCTCGGACTGGTCGTTGGTCGCTTCCGGACGTTGTCTTGTTCCCTGTATTTCGGAACCCATCTCGGAAGCTCTCGCAGCGGCGGCGGCGGAGAAAAGTCGTCTGTAGGCGGCGGAACCGGGGGTGCACCAACGACCCCCGGGTGCCCAGCCGTAGAGGGACCGTATGGCGGATACTAGGCAGCGGATCGTGGGAGTGGTGGGAACAATTGGGCGGTGTAAGCAAGCCTGTTGGTTATGAAGAGGTCATCGGAGCGAAAATGTCGTTTTTGTTCGTTTCACCATTCTCCGCCCACCGCCAGCCAACCGGAGGGCGTTCCCGTGGCATTGAGCGTGGCTGCTTAATATCCAAGATCCACCTGACTAAAACAATCCTTTTCCTTGTTGCATCCAACTCTTGCTCTTCATTCTTTCACAAACGCTCGCGTCGAGCCAACAAGGTCAGTCATGCTATACTTTAAAGAATCGGTTGCTTGCAAGCCATTCCGTAATTGTCACACCACAGTGCACGCTTTATAAACCTTGTACTGATGGATTCCTCGTCCGAGCTACAGCAGCAACCATTATTCGGCGGCGATGGCCGCTACACTGATCTATATTCCGAGAACGCCAACTCAGCCACCCCCGATAAAGACACAAACGCCAGCCAGCTTCGTATGCGCCGTTCCCTCGTTACGGCGACGCGCGACCACTGTCCTCTACCTGAGAAAGGATCGATAATCATTAGGTGGATATCTCAACGGCCGTTACACAGCAACAATCCAGGTGCGGAAGGTTGGTCTAAGATGTCCGGATGGATAGGAAACGCTGAAGCGCAAGCAAAAGACCGCCCTGAGTGGATGCTCAACGCCTACATGCCATGATACTATGCAGATGCTTCACTGTGAAGCTTCGATCCGGAAAGAAAAGAGATTGCCTGAACATCGGCAAACTTCTCAACAGCTTCTGGGAAAAAGCCGTGCTGTAGCCATTCCAGAGCTCTTCCGAAGATTGCCCACGATCCTCGAATATCGGCAGCATGTCCTCGAGATATTAAGCGAGCGGTTGAGCTTCTGGATGAATAACAAATTGAGAGGAAGAGAGGGCGGTGTTGACTGTCAAGAGGTCCTGAAGACGATTGGGCAGGAAGCTAGAAGGTGCTCCAATTCCAGGCTCCTTGGAAACTGGTCGCGAGGCTGCCGACACGGTTTGGCTCGGGACGCTTTGCAATCGGTGTGTCAATCTGCATGGCAGGGGTGCGTCCGGAATCTTCGCTGTTTGACCGACTTGTGCGCACTTGCTCCCAGAGGCGATACTGGTTATAGCAGCCATCGCACGCTCGCTGCAGATCGCCCTCGGGGTGGAAGATGGCGAACTCGGTCAGCCTAACTTGGTGCTGCGAGTGCTGCCAACAAAAGATGGCACCGCATTTTCGGCAATGGTGACGGCGAGTGAAGAAACCAAATTGGGTTTCGCAGGAGTCGGCACTGCAGACGGACGTGGAAGAGTCCGGCTGAGGAGAGTCAGCATGATTGGATGGGGACTTGGAAAGCTTGGAAACAAGAGGATCGTGAAAGAGGCGGCGTCCCTGCATTCGCCAAAGTCGCTAGTGTGGGGGGAAGGACGAGTAAGACAGGCGCACGACGTGGGTTCGGCTTCGCAGGTCCATTTCGCCTGATTCGGTCTACTCTGCAGTGTCGAAAGGGCATTCCAGCTTCGCGGACACTTTGGTCGGTTGGCGCGCCTCGCGATACGTCGCCGAGAATTCGGGCGATGAGTAATGAGGCAATGGAGCCGTCGCGACGCTAAAGCAGCCCGCCCGACCAAATGTACGTAACAGCTGGACCTTGGTCGAAGTGGCGAAACGGGGCCATGAACATGGAGA
This sequence comes from Polyplosphaeria fusca, assembly GCA_010093805.1. Taxonomy (NCBI): domain Eukaryota; kingdom Fungi; phylum Ascomycota; class Dothideomycetes; order Pleosporales; family Tetraplosphaeriaceae; genus Polyplosphaeria; species Polyplosphaeria fusca. Next base: position 97,350 of record ML996133.1, on the reverse strand, counting down.
GCAAAGAGATGGATGGAGTCTTACCTGCCAATGGTTCCTCGTTATGGGGCCAGCGACCGGCGACAATGGGGTGCCACTGTAGATGCTATTGAGGTCTTCGGTCGCGATGCGTGCGAGGGGCGACTGGGTGCCGTCGCCCATTGCCCGTCCGAGACCGACACCAGCCGACCAAGTCCCGTCTGGAATCTCAACGACAGAGTCGTGCTTTGGTGGTGATTGCCGTGCTGGCTTCTCCGTCCTCCTCAACGCCGCCGGCACGTAAATGGGGTTCTTCTGAGGCCGTATCTGCGGCACATGGAGCGGGTGGACCGTCGTGCGAGGCGAAGTGGGAGAGCTATCCGAGGACGTGCTGGTAGCTAGCCCGGTCGGCGTGTGCTGCGAGGACGTCTTGTATGCATGGTGTTGGTACGGCGCGGGCTGCGAGACGATGGTTGCGGTCGAGAAGTCTGCGGCCATGACGAGAGGGGGAGGTATGAGCTATCGAGGTGCAAGCTGAGGGGAGCAAGCGAGGGAGAGGATGTCGAAGGAGGTGGTGTCGTCGTCTGGCGGTGAAGTTATCCGGTGCTGGAAGGACGCAGGAGGGCGGCGATGGGCGGCAAGCCGGGGGGCTTTGCAGCAGTGCAACTGCGCACCCTGGACGGGACAGGGCGTCGAGCAAGCGTGCGGCTCTCTGCTATTGTTGAGGTTGGCAGGCAATTGGCAGGCTGACGACGGCGATAAGGGACGGGAGGAGGTGTCACAGCAGCGCCGGGGCCACGGTCTCGCTCAGGGCAATTGGGCAGTATGCTCCATGCTCGAGAGAAGGCACTAGGAGACCGGGACAGCGTCGCTGGGGGGAGGGAGAGGGAGAGAGAGGGAGAGAGGAGGGAGAGGAGAGTCAAGGACTACGTCGTGTGCACATCACCAAGATTGAGTGCGAGGGTTTCAACGGCGGGCAAATAGTAGTCTAGCCTTGGGTGTGCCTCGGGCTAGCATCGGCGCGCATTGCCGCCGATCATTTAATTTCTCTGGCTAACTGCTAACTGCTGCAGCGACATGGAGCCGTGCTGCTGCCCTCCAAGAGCCATGCATGTACTCGATACGTACGGTACAAAGTAGGCCGGCGGCGACGGCGCCGAAGAAGACGCGCCCGCTCTGCTATGCGGCTCGTGAGGGTGGGTGTCGCGGTGCGAGGAGGGATGCGAAAGCGACCGCTACAACGGCTACTAGACCACAGACCACCAGCACCCCGGCTGAGCAAGATAAGGAGTTGGCCAATCACGACGCATGCCATCGCTAATTGCTATTTCGAATGCGGCGATCCTGTCCATGCCGTTACGGAGCGGCGAGGCTGTCGGGAGGCGCCCAGACGGCCAGGTGCCCAAGTGCCTTCGTTGGGTCGTCGACTGGTCGAGAGGTCGCGGATGGCACGATAGCAGGATGGCACCATGGCACCAGGGCGGTAGGAGAACGGGTGGGGAGCGGCCAGGAGAGGGCCAACCAGCCTGACAGCACAGCGACCCAGCGACCCAGCGAGCGACCCAGCGAGCGACTCTCCCTTCCCCTCTCGCGCCTCTCCCCTGCTCGGCCCACATGGAGCAGCGTTGATCCGCCCCGCCGCACCTCCCTCCTCGGGCGTCTAGCCGAGGCTGCCCCGTTGCACGTGCTCGGGATCTGACGCGAGTTTGAGGAGGCCCAGCATGAGGAGAGAGAGCACTTGAAGCCGATGCCTGCCCTGACTTGCGACTTGCTTCTTTCCTCCTCGAACCTAAATGTAAAGGCCCTTCGCTGCCCGCTGGGGTGTCCCAGTCCGCTCCTTCCCTCTCCATCATGTCGCTCACGACCCAGCCTGTGTCGCCCAAGGCCACTCCACTACCGCCCATTCCTGGGGAGGATCCCCTGACAGCAGCTCAGTGGACAACGCTGCTGGCCATTGCCGACGCCGTCATACCTTCCATCAAGCCCATATCCACAGCCAATACACGCATTGACCTCTCAGCCACCGACAATGAGTATTCCACCGCTGTTAGCTCTCTCCGAAGCCTCGCCGCCGATGCAGATGGCGAGGCTGCTGCCAAAGCCTATCTCGGCGAATGCGCATCTGCGAACCCACTGTTTCGTGAGAGCCTCCGCCGCTTATTCGCCATATACATGCCCCAGCAGTCGAAGAAACAGCTCCTGATGGTCCTCAATATCCTAGACACCCGCATTGGATCGTTGATACTCACTGGATACACTGTTTCCATTGGCAGCCAACCCATCCACATTCGCGAGGCCATCATAAAGGGCTGGGCTACCGCAAGGTTGCCTCTCCTGCGACAACTCCATCGCTCATTCACCATGATGTCCAAGCAGACGTGGACCAGGACAAACTCTGCATTGCCTCGCATTCTGGGAGTACCACGTGTCCCACACGGAATGATCCCCGGCAAAGGATTTGATTACGAGTTCATACAATTCCCCCCTGGCAGCGAACCAGAGACTATTGAGACCGATGTTGTCATTGTAGGCAGTGGATGCGGTGGAGGAGTGTGCGCCAAAAACTTTGCCGAAGCTGGGCACAGAGTGCTTGTTGTCGAGAAGGCTTACCACTGGACCCCTGATCACTTCCCCATGGCCGAACTTGATGGATGGAATCATTTGTTCATGAATGGTGCTTTCATCTCATCGGACGATACCAGTGCTAGCATCATTGCCGGCCAGTCCTTCGGTGGTGGTGGAACGGTCAATTGGTCGGCATCGCTCCAGACTCAGAGCTTCGTACGAAAAGAGTGGGCGGAACAAGGCCTCCCCTTTTTCACCTCTGCAAATTTCCAAGACTCGCTTGACCGTGTATGCGAGCGAATGGGCGTGTCAACTGAACACATTCAACAGAACCGAGCCAACGAATTGCTGATGGAGGGCGCTCGTAGACTCGGTTATACCCATAAAGCGGTTCCACAGAACACAGGCGGCGCCCAGCATAACTGTGGGCATTGCACGTTTGGATGTGGATCATGCGAGAAACAGGGCCCAGTCGTGTCATTTCTACCCGATGCAGCCCGTGCTGGAGCAATGTTCATCGAAGGTTTCCATGCAGAAAAGGTCCTGTTCTCTAATATCAACGGAGAGAAGGTTGCTACCGGAGTTCGTGGAACATGGATCTCCAGAGATGTCAACGGCGGCGTGGCAGGTGAGCCAACGTGCAAACGCGAGGTTATCATCAAAGCGAAGCGAGTCATCGTCTCGGCCGGCACGATGCAGAGCCCACTGCTGCTCCTTCGGTCAGGACTCAGCAACTATCACATTGGCCGCAACCTTCACATCCATCCCGGTAAGTACATGTTCGCGCTAGTGCATGTGCATCATTGACGCGCATAGTGGCTGTCCTTGGCGCGATCCATAAAGAGGAGATTAAGCCTTGGGAAGGCGGCATTTTGACTTCGGTTGTCACCGAGCTCGAGAATTTGGATGGCCATGGGCACGGCGTGAAGCTTGAAGCAACGAACATGGTTCCATCGTCCTGGCTGATTTGGCTGCCTTGGAAGAACGGGCTCGACTTCAAGCTCAATGCAGCCCGATTCAAACACATGACGGGATACATTTCCCTTGCCCGTGATCGAGATACTGGCCAGGTTTATCCCGACCCGATCGACGGCCGTGTGCGGTTCAAGTACTCTACGTCGGGCCTTGATAAGAAGCACATCCTCGATGGACTCGTCGCTCTTGCCAAGATTCAGTACATTGCGGGAGCCGCTGAAATATTCACCACAGTGCCTGGTGTGCCTTCCTTCGTCCGCGATGCCGAGGAGGCCGGTGAGGGCGTCAACAACGAGAAGTTTCAAGTCTGGCTGGACCAGCTGCGCAATGCTGGCTTCCCGAGTCCAGATTCGATGTTTGTGTCTGCCCATCAGATGGGGACTAATCGCATGAGCAACTCGCCCAAGAGCGGCGTGGTGGATCCACAGGGTCAAGTTTGGGGGACGAAGGGGTTGTTTGTCGCCGATGCCAGTGTGTTTCCCTCGGCGAGCGGTGTCAATCCTATGATCACCAATATGGCGATCTCGGATTGGATTTCGCGGGGCATAGCCAAGACGTTGAAGGACCACGCGCGTCTTTGACAGTGAGACGAGGGGTTTCTCGTGGCATGCGTGATGCAGAAGTGTAAAACTAATCAAGTTGATATGATTTGCGAGGCAAACCTTTGGCTCATCCCGCTTCATGTCATCCTTTGCAGAGGCAGTGTTTAGGATGTGAATCGCAGAGATCATGGCCAGTGCGACCCTACGCAATTGCAAGCCCGAGACTTATCTCTCAGTCTCGTCGACCACGCGTCAAAACGGAGGGGTCAACCTGGACGTCGAGTGGCGGACCGGCGTACTTTTCCGAGGGTCAGCTTTCTGTGGTTGCAGTTGGCTGGTGAAACAGCCTCAGGGTCCAATTGCGTCATCGCGCTTGCCCATGGCAACTTCTCCCACCACCGTTGGACCCCTCATTCGATCAACAGATGATCACGCCGAAGCCCCAGGCAACGTGCGACGCAGTATTTTCGGGCAGGCAGCTGCGGGGCGCTGGCCGCCTTCCTCACGATAATACTATTTAATACGAAGCACGACTTTCACCTTGTCGCCAAGGCCTGAATGCGAGCTTTATTGCCCTTCCTTCTACTTCGGTCTCCTGCAATACCTGTGTTTGATTACATACCTCTCCGACCGTGCCGAGTCAGCCTGTTGACTGCGCTTCAAATCTAATCCGCCAACATGGCTAGCTTTGGAGGTACGTTTGAAACCCTCGACCAAGTCTAGTTCCTGCCGTGGAAACTTTGCGGCTTGCAGTAGGGTCACCGTGTACCCTCAACTTTACCCCCCTCTCTAGTACCAGGCTAATTCCAGACCCCAATCAGGCACTGAGTTCCTCTCGATGCTCTCGCCCCAACTTCTCAAGGACTGGGACAATACCAAGCCGTACAACGAACAAGCATCATCGATTCCCCAAATCTTTAAAGATGCCATGGCAGTTCGCGAAGAGGTGTACGGAGAGCAAGGCGTACCACTCGAGGCCGAATTTGACGAGGATGACCCGCGCAGCTGGCACTGGGTCGTCTACGCCTCCGTCGCGTCCACATCTTCTCCACCGCCAGATACCTTCCGTGCAGACGGCCCGGTGAGCAAGGCAGAGGACGCTCGGCGCGCGTCAGCAACTGGTCAGCGCGTGGCAGTCGGCACCATTCGCCTTATTCCTCCTCCTCACGCTCCGAACAAGTACGCTCAGCATGACAAGCATTCTGATGCCGGTCCGCCCCCTGGAGGCAATGTGGATGGCGACGTGGCCAAGAGCCATCCCAAGGAGCCGTACGTGAAGCTTGGGCGACTTGCCGTGCTCGAACCCTACCGCGCTCTTGGCCTGTCGCAACTCCTCATCAATACTGCACTCGAGTACGCTTCCAAGCACCCCGAGAACATCCAACCGCCACCGTCTCCGACACTCCTCGAACAAGCAAGTCAACAAGGAAAACACGTCGAAGAATCCTACATTTGGAAGGGTTTGACAATGGTACATGCACAAACTTCCGTAGCAAAGCTATGGAAAAAATACGGATTTTCCGAAGAGCTCGTCGACGAGCATGGCAAGGTGGAAACCGCCAAGGAGGAGCACTGGTGGGAGGAAGGAATTGAGCATTTGGGCATGTGGCGCCGCTTGAAAGTGGATCACGGAAGGTTGTAGTATTCACAGCACCCGCGCATCCTCACACCTCTCGACATCTTCTATTCGCGCCGTCAGAGCGTCAACTCATTATTGATGAAGGTCTAGGAAACTTTCATTGTCCATGGTCGACGGTCCTTCGAAGTTCGTCTAGAGCTTTCCACTGGACGAATACCACGTTACTTGTCTTACTTTCATTTTGAAATTTCTCAGCCCCCTGGATATCTCCATCCCACGATTTAACGACACAAAGATTATACCCGACATTGAATATTTGATGACTGGACGAACATCTACCCTTTCGTTGCGGAATACGATAGATGGCATAGGCGTTTCTCGGGATTTTCGGAAGTGGGCACGCAATCGGGGGAACCGATTCATCTGTTTCACAACATGTATCTTACTGTGGACCGATTCATGTCCAGAGAGCATGCTACTGAGTTCGGCTCAGGGGATTACGGCGGCGATCGTAATCTAGCATGGGATGGGAAACGTCTTTTGGACATGATAATGCGAGATAGCAATGCACCATAGTCAACAAAACTCTATCGCACCATTCATGTATCGTCTATGTAGCAAGAAAGTCCATCGTACTGTGAAAACGTTATATTGGTCTATATGTAGGAACGAGAATAGAGACAAAGAATGAGGGTATATCGCAGAGCGCCTCCCATATATCCCACACGTCCCACATATGAAATCGTTGCACATGAGGCTATCCACGAGAAGCGAATGCATATACACTTAAAGAGTGCCTCCCGTGAGCCTATCGTCCAAACATGAAAAAGGAAGTAAGTGAATGTGCAACGTTATTGACATGACAAAAAGAACGACCGTCGGGCGTGAATGATGTGCCTTCAGACCAACGGAGGAAAGTAATGTGTGACGATGTTGACATGAAGAAATCGTCGGTGACGCGTCGCTAGGAGGAGGCCCAGATTGAAAGAGGAGTTTGCAAATCCGCCGACGTGCGCTATCTAGAGCCTAAATGGAGCCTCCATGGTCGTGACTCTGCTCGTCAGGCGTTCGATGCCCATTGACGTATGGTACAGACTCGGAAGCGTCTTCCGTGACTGTGGTAGGAACGTGCTCGAGTACAGACCCATGCAGCGGCGCAAGCGAAGTCGAAGGGGCGTTGCTAGTCGGAGCCGACGTCGGAGCCGTCGGCATGTTCGAAATGTCCAAGCCATTGGGGCCTATTCCACCAGACGTGTAAGATTCAACGGAGGATCTGGTTCCTGCGCGCTCGTGCTCAAGCAGTCGAAAACCCCGGGGGGGGAATGTGGATCCTACTGGTAGAGAGTTTGGGCGGGGTGGCCGGTTGAAAATCACAGAGAGAGGAAGTTGCACCCCTGATGTGGCGATCATGCTGCCCGCGGTTGTCGCCTGCGAAAAGCGAACACTGTCAACACTCAGTGAGCTTGAGCTTGGAAACTGCGGGATTGGGTCCTGGAAATTGGCGAAATGAGGATCAAAAGGCTCTGAATGGTGACGCGGGCTTGCTGTGTGTTCAAAGTGCCACTCAGTCGACTGCGTTTTGAATTCTGAGATTTGATGTCGGTACCAGTTCGCTCGTGCTTCGGCATCCATCTGTTCCAACTCTTTCAGATCGCGGTCGAAGCGACGTTTTGCCCGAGCACCACCTTCCGTTTCAACCCTTTCGGCATGCTTATGTTTCCCTTGGCTCTCTTTGTTGGATGATTTGTGAGGCTCATGTTGATGTGGGGGTTCAGAATGCGTACGAGAAGCTGACTCGTTTCTTGTCTCGACAGTGGTTGGGACCGGCCGCTTTCCTAGTGCTTTGTCCGTGACCTTGGCATCGGATTTCTTGGTGACTTTGAAGAGATTTCCGAAGCGAAATGGTTCCGAACCCAAGAAGCGATTCTTGAACTTCTTCATTCGGTGAACCAAAGCTCCAGCCCTCCTAGCCTTCCTAGCTGTCATTTCGGTTTCTTTCAAGGGTCTCGACGGCGTGCCACCATGGGCCCGAGAACTCGAGGGCGGCGACGTATATTGCCGTGTACGGTTAGACCGTGTCACGGGAACATCCTGTATTCTTGTCTCGTCGTCATTCTCTTCATGAACTTGCTCTGTTTTCTTGACTGGAGCTTGCTCGGATACGCTCGGAAGTCTAGGAGATCCCACGGCAGAAAGAGAGCGGACCATCTCGTATAAAGTCGAACGAAAGTCCATTTCTATGGGATCTGGTTCATTTGTCATGCTAGAGAGGAGTGAGGTGCAAGTGGCGTTGGGATTGGGATCACCAAAAGCAATCCATTTTCGCCTACACTGCTCACATCGGACATGGCCAATTCTGCTTCTCGACATCCTAACCTTGACCAAGGCAGCTCTGTGGCGATGCCTACATGTTGGGCAATTGCCGTGGATTGGAAGCTCATACAGTCCAGATGGCATGCGTTGCACTGGCACGCTGTATGTAGTGGACTCGGAGTCACGTCTGGGTGAATGAGTCGACGTGGGAGGGAGGCCTTCAGTGGAATGTATGTCGAATGACGGTCCAGCCATGTCTGATTCCTGGTGTTGGTCCATGATAGCTGTGGTCTAGAGACGGGCGATGTTACAGGTTAATGGCTGGTGGGTCTGTACCCAGTGTTTGGAACCGGTTCCAGCGGATGCATTGGCAGACTGAAGATAGAATGACGAAGGAGAAGGAGAGACGGTAAGCGGATACTGAAATACAAAAATCGACGACTTATCGCGTCTATTAAATCTTCTTTTAATAACAGATACTGAATCCTCTTGATGAATGGAGAGGTAACGCAGAAGAATTGTTCTTGGCGAAATGGTGAAGCAGTCGCGAGGACCGTTCCCTCAGCTTGCAGTGCGCGATATTTATGCCTACCTATGCAGCGAGGCTATGGGCGGACTCTCGCTCGGAGCTGCCTACAACAAGGCTTCAAGGTTGAAACTCCAATGGGACACCGACGACATGTAGCGAAGGTGTGGCGCAGTACACTCCGCCTCCTCTCACGAACCCGAGCCACAGATTTGGGGGCGTCAAAGTCTGTAAATCTATGGCCAGCCCATATGAGACTTTCAAATTGGAGAAGATTGTCTTATCCCTAGAAAATTGAAGCAGGGTTTACACTGAAAACGGTGCAGGTGAATGAGGCTGGCATCTGTGCGAGGTAAGACATAAAAACCGATCCCGGTGATGCCGTGATCGACAGATTGAAATGAGAAATCCTGAAGTTGCCCAAGAATCTAATAACGCCCTCTGGTCGTAGAAGGAGCACGAGGACAACGCGAGAGAAGTCGATCGCTTGAGCGCCCTGTTAGAACGACTCCGAAGGCTGCCGCAGCAGCAAGGCATCTTTGCCCTCAGCATACACAGTACGAGACAGCGCACAGCCCACTTGTTGCCGTCCAGATGACATGTCTCGCTACGGAACAAGCTACGGAACAAGCTACGGATGGAATTGGCGGCCCGCAGCGTGGAAGAGTTGCGAAGGGAGCAACAGTTCAGCCGCCCTCGTTGCGGCCCCAAGTGCAAGGCCACAGCCACGATGCAGTCCAGCCCAGGATTGCTGCGGCGGATAGACGGCATGTAATGGTCTCTGAAGGAACGGAAGAATGGCGAGTCGCCCCAAGAATTCCAAGTGTCGACATGCAGAAGCGGGGGGGGATCGTCCAGAGGTTGTCCGGGTGAGAAGCTGTGAGGGATGGAGGGGTGGAGGGCGCACGTGCCAGCTGGGGCGGCTTACGTGATTAGCTCGCCAAGCCCGCACTTTCGATTCCAAAATCCTCAGTCAACCGCGCGCACGCAGCGTTTTCGACAACACCACCCCGACGAGCCTTGACAAGCCGCCATCATGTCGCTCGTCACAGGAGAGAAGTCGAAGTATGTGATTGCCCGCTATGTCCCTCGCCTCTCGCCCATCGTCCGCTATTCGAGGTCCATTGTTACTCCGCCCGCCATCGGTTCGCCAACATCAGCCTGCCCTTCTCGAGAATGGCCACGAGCGACTGGAAGAGCTTGAGCAGACTCAGTACTCTGGAAATGGAGGTCCAGGATATCGAAGGGCTTCTGATACAGCTCTGGGCGCTCTCCGGGAGGCTGATTTGGCGAAAGCGTTGGTAGTGACGACGGACCTCACGCGATGATGCACGCGGCTGGAATCAATACCTCGTGGAGAACATGCTGACTCGGACTTGCACAGCTTTCAGTACATCATTCGCCTGCTCAACACCAATGTCGACGGCAAGCAGAAGGTCATGTACGCCATGACAAGTTCGTCACTCTACCTGCTCTCCCTATTGCATACTGACAACATTGCAGAGATCAAGGGTGTCGGTCGCCGATACTCTAACCTGGTCTGCAAGAAGGCCGATGTCGACCTCACCAAGCGTGCTGGCGACCTTACCTCGGAAGAGCTCGAGCGAATCGTCACCATCCTCCAGAACCCTCTGCAATGTAGGCGAACACAAATCTGATGAGCGACGGCGCGGGCTGACAAGTCTAGACAAAATCCCCACCTGGTTCCTCAACAGGCAGCGCGACATTGTCGACGGAAAGAACAGCCAAATCCTTGCCAACGGTGTCGACAGCAAGCTTCGTGATGACCTGGAGCGACTGAAGAAGATCCGCGCCCATCGTGGTCTGCGACACTACTGGGGTCTCCGTGTCCGTGGCCAGCATTCCAAGACTACTGGTCGCCGCGGTCGCACCGTCGGTGTGTCCAAGAAGAAGGGATAAATGCTTTCGCTGGCGCTGGGCAGGGTGGAGAGCTTGTGTGGCGGCGCGGGGGACCTAGGCTTCTGGGCGGTGCACATATGGTGTTCTATCGTACGGCATTGATTGGCTTATACGCTCCTACCTACTTTATGCGGCTCTCTGCATGGTAAGGAGGTATGGCTCTGATGGGAATGACACTAGTCCCCGAGATGGGGTAGGGATTGACAGTCTGTCCGAAAATCACACAATTCTATCCTGGTCTTTTCGATAGTCTTTCTAACAGATGCTGTCCATTCCCTGCTACGTGGAGTCTCTTGTCTGCCCCTTTCCCCTCACGAGAAAAGTCTCCGTTCCGCAGCTGTCGAATCGGGGGCAGAAGCATGCTGTCGCCAAGGCCGTATTCGATTGGCGAATGGCCGTTAGGGTTGCAGATGCGGCCAAAGGTACTTCGAACCACGCTCACCACGTCACACCCCTGCCCGAACAACTCGGTCGAAATTTGGGTCTCTCAGACGCACCTGTGTCTCCTGACTGACACGCTCCTAGAACGGGACGGACCGTTAACGGCGGCCTTTGTTGCTTTTGTGTTCGAGAGCGCATAGAGCGTCTTTGGCATATCCAAGTCTTCCGACAGGTGTGTGATATGGCAGGAGTACAGAAGAGTACGAGGCTGTTGGACACGATGCGATCGCACAAGGCAAGTTATCTCGGAGGAATGGATCAGAGGGCGCGGGCGCCACTCGGCTCTCTCCCTTCCCTCCCTCACGCCCTCGGCCAGCGATGGACACTCTGTGCATCCCCCGCCAAGTCTGGAGTGCATCACTTTCCGACTCCGCTGTCTGTCCACCCACGCCAATCCCAACTAATCCCATGCTCTGTCACGCGGCACGAGGACGTCCACGAGCCAACGGCCACACCAACATCCGTATAATCTCCACAGCCGGGCCCCGGTGCGCTGGATGGAGCATGCAGGGCGTGGTCCTGCGGGATGCATGCAGGCATATGTGGTGGACGTGTTGGGAAGAAGTAAGTATAAGTCGAAATTTGTTCGCCCTTCTCGCGGGGTCCTGCAGCCGTCGGTGTTGTTCTAGGTGTCCTTCACGCGCGCCCTTTTTCTCTCCCCCGTCTGTGGCGGGTTCCGGATTTCAGGCTGGCCTAGCTGTCAGCCTTCGATCGCTTGTATTTTCATATCTACACTATACATACACTTTGGTACACACAACTGGCCTCTTCTTCCACATTCAACACCATCTCGCCCACCATGACATCTGTAGCACTCGTACCGCCGCCTCGAACACCCTCACCTAAAATTCGCATCCACCGCTCTCAAAGCTTCGACTCCCCCTCATCCCGCATCAGCAATGTCACACCCATCGATGACTCTCCCTACTCCAAATCTGCAAACTCTATCGTCCAAAAGCCCCTTCCAGCCTACAATGCCCTCAGAGCCGCTGAAGCAGCGCTCATCCGCCATAACACGGTCAAGCTGCACACCAAGATGAGCGACGAGTCCATGCTCTCCGATAGTAGCGTCGACTCAGCAATGTCGTCCATCTCTAGCTCGCCCATGTCCGAAAGTGGCAACGAGTCGGGCTTTGGGCTGTTCAATTCTGGATCCCCAGGGATGCCAACTGCCCCTTCTCCGCCGCGCCTCGTGGAGAGAGTGTTCAATCGGACCCCGGATGCACTGCCGCCACCACCGAGCGCGCTTAATGCTCCGGCGGATGTAGAGATCGTAACGCCCAACTTCGCCGCGTATCAGGATGCTGCGTCACCCATGTATGATCCTTGGCTAGTGAGAGTGGTTTTGGACATGTACGACGTCCGCGGGTTCGACTGGATGTATATTGCAGAGCCGATCGAGCGCATTTGGGGATTCCGCACGAGCAGTGCTGAAGTGCTTGGTATCTTGAGCGGGAACGGCAGAGTCAGGGGGCGCGTCTGGTGGGACTGAAAACAATACAAGACATGAAACATGGAACTTGGGTGTTTGCGCAGCATAAGGACGGAAAATCAAGAGGCTGGGGATCTGGAGTTTATCATTTCTTACCTGGTGGATGGGTACATCTCATGGCTCTCCTCTCCTTCATCTCTAGGCATACTCTCATTTCATTTTTTTCCTTGTGCGATCATTACAGTCGGTTTCCTTTCCGCATCTATGGGTTCTGGGCTTGCATTTTTGCGGAATGATTATGACCTGAACGAGTTGTCTGGCACACTCACATGACTCACGACTAATGTCTATGAGACAATGACCTTGATGTTCGTAGAAATGATTACAATGAAAGTAAAATCTTCACTACATCGCTCCGAAGATTGTGAACACGCATCAGTGCGCAAAGCCTCTGCGAAGCAATTGCTTCCATCATATTCTCTGCGCTGCTCTTCGACTCAAAACCTCGGGGCATGCGTTTGACCCCGAAAAGGGCACACCAAGACATGCACTCAGCATGACCTGAGAGTCGCCGTAGGACATCCTCTGAAGACGAAATGGAGGGTACAGGGGTCATTGGTTCGCACCTGGGAGACGTACCAAACTTTTGGCTGCCGGCCACGTCTTACCGTTTTTAGCGCCGAAGGAGAAGAAGGGTGAGGAGGAGAGCATGGTTTCCACTATGATTCTGATCAAGAGCAGCTTTCTATACTACTATCAGCGCCCAAAACCGAGTGTTTCGTCGCAAGGGATCAGGTATGGCAGAGCGCTTATCGGGCTGCGATGAGAAATAGTAGCCAATCGATGAAGGACATGGCGATGTCGGGCAAAGTCAGTGGCGAGTATCCTGACCAGAACAGGCGGACGCTCGGGTGTTGAAACGGAGTCAAGCATCGTGGGAGGGTAGTTTCGGTTCATGATAGGACAATGGATGGAGCAGATCAACTGCCGCTGTTGAGACAGAGTGCAGATTCGCGAAGCGGCTAATATATCGGAGGGTGTGGAGCGGCAAGTAGGGTTGATGCATTCACCAGTATCAAGCCCCTTCAGGCCTGTCTCAAACACAGGGTTGAGGTGACCACATCCGCTCGGGGATAGCCTTACAAGCTACAACAAGAAAGACTCTTGATAGATGAGACGAGATTGGCGTTTTGAAAAGCTTCCAAAGACCAAAGTGCAAAATACGCCCGTTCAGAGTATGAGTTGCGAAGCACTGTATGCGCAATGTGGACAGGGTTGGACTATCTTGCTGGCATATTTCGAATGCCCGCTGTCAAAACGGTGAATCGCAATAAGTCCTCTAGAGTTAGCAAGACGCCCGTTCGAACGAGACCGTTGTCAAATCGACGTTGGAACAACGTGGAGGTGGAGCGTGGGCGAGAGAGTCGCATCCCGCGCTAACGCTGCAGCAACATGCAGGGCTGCAACACCTGTCAAGCAATGACTGGCTGTGAGTTGATATTCCCTCAAGATGCGCACGTCTTGTTTGGGCGATATGCATTAGTGCAGAAGCGCCGAAGAAACCGAAGTCAAGATGAATCGTGGTTCCAGTCGTGCGGGCCACGACGTTGGCCTCGAGAAAATCGCACTCAATAGGCAATACACGACAAGATTCAGTGGAATTTAGCACATCTTACCGAACGTGTCTGCCAAAGAGTATCACGCCATCATTGTTTGAGAGAAGCCTTGTATTTTGTGTACGCTAAGTTTGTGTGAAGTTCGTTTGAGAAGTCAAAGCGTGGTGGGTATCCAGCGGACAGTCAACGGCATCACATAGATGACCGAGATTTCCCACACTAATTTTTGCGCAGCCGTGTAAGATCTGTTGACTTTGGATGGCGGGTGGCCCTGAGAGTGGCGTTCTCTCGTGGAGGCTCTTCCGAAACCTTGGCTGAAATCCTTTCAGACACACCGGAATACGGAGCCAGACGCGGCTTCGAGGATTGACGTGTCAACCATTCAGTCATCCTCATTGATAATGGCCATGTCTAGTACCTCTACCCTGCCGCGGCCTTTTGTGTGTCCATCAATGAGAGCGTTCAGCAAGTTCAACGCCCCCGGCTCGACAGATCCAACGACTTCCCATTCACCACCAGCAGTATCTTGACTCTCTACTTGCTCTACGAGGCCTAGTATGGTGTCTTTGACGTTTCCTGTCGTTTTTGCTTCCCCATCTGCAGGTTCCCCAGAGCCCTGGGCTTTCGGTGCGGACTTGACGGATTGCTTTAGAACTGATGTTGGACAAGTGACTCGAAGTCTCATGCGCGCCTTCGCAAGAGGAATTGGTTGGTGTGCCAGGAGGGCTTTCATTGCGTGCTGTGCTTGCTTCTTGGCGTCACTCGAGGTGTTGACCCCAGACCACTTTGGAAGCTCCATTCCGTTATCATTTGCCTCGGCATTTTCACTCTCAGTTGCCTCTTTCTTTGGTTGTGATTGTGGCTGCGTAGACTGTGCGCTGAGTTGATCCAATGCCTTCACGATCATGCCTGTTGTGTAGACCCTTTTCGTCTTTGGATCGACCAACTTTGATGCGACGATATTGATGACTTCGGTCTTCATTCGGTCGAGTTCAGCCTGCCGTTCCTTGGTGCCGACTTGGAGTTCGCCGTGCCTCAGGATATCCTCGATGATTTCCTTCAACGGGATGTTGCCAAAACCTTTGACAAGGTCTGCTTTTGATGCTAGCTGGCCCCTGCTGGCGTTCAAGTATACCTCGTGCATCTGGAGAACGTTCTCGGGGTCTTTTTCTATTTCCCTGCGATACTCGACCACCTTGTTCTTGTAGCAGGCAATCTCGTAGCGCTTCTTTCCTTTCCTCATGCGAACATAGGCCACATTCGTCAGGCGCACCTGGTTCGAAGGCTGGATGATTCCGACCGGCATGGTGAAAGCAGCGATATAGTGGGAGCTCGGGTGAGAGGCGCGCTTTCGCTAGAGTGTGTAGCACAGCGTTGGAATAAGTGCAGACAGAAGTGCGTGCGGGCTTGATCAATATATAGGAGCAGATATTCACTGTTCTGCTGCTCGGTGTCGGCTTCGACGAGTCGGTGTCTGGTTCCGTGACGCGATTTTTGGCGGGGCCCCAAAATCACTCAAGATGATTCATATAGGGCTGAGCCCGCACTAGGCCGTTTCGGGGACATTCGGCAGGAACGAGCTGCTTTCACCGGCGCGCCATCTCGGAGCCATCCTGCGGCCATCTTGGAGACTGTTGAGGCATCGACCCAGCCCGAGAGCGACGGCTCTGCGGCAGGAGAATCCAGGACAAATCACACACACCCAGCAGATGTTCGGCTGACTTGCCCTGCCCCCATCGCGTCGACGTCCGAAACGCTAGGCGCTCGTGACGACGGCGCTAGCGGTGGCTGGTGACTTGATAAGCCGTGCCTGCGTCATGTTGGTGGTTGCCTCTGACAACCCGCCTCCCCCATCGAAGCTCCACCCACCACCTCTCCATCCCAACTGCGCTTTCATCTCATCATCTATTATCATCAAAGGGTGCACTCTTCCTTTGATACTACCCCTTCTCTCCGTCGTCGTCCACTCGTCTCAGCCGCCGAGCTCTGGTAGCTCCGACTGACAGGTAGCTCTCCGCCATGAAGGCCGCCACCTCCGTTCTGCTCGTCGGAGCAGCTGCGGCAGCTGTGACTCCGCAGCAGCAGATTCTAAAATTGCCCGAGCAGTTCAAGAACATTGACACTGAGTCATGGACGAAGCCGCTCCACAACCTCGAAGAATCGCTGAAGTCGCTCACCGGCGAGGCCCGCCGCATCTGGGATGAGGTAGCACTCATGTTCCCGGAGTCCTTCGAGAAGGCCTCGTTCTTCTCCACGCCAAAGCCTCATACCCGCAAGTCCGACAGCGAGTGGGATCACATCGTGAAAGGTGCTGATCTTCAGAGTGCCTGGGTGGAGAACGCCCAAGGCGACCAGGAGCGTGAGATTGACGGCAAGCTGGAGAACTACAATCTTCGAGTCAAGAAGGTCGATCCTAGCTCTCTCGGGGTCGATAAGGTGAAGCAGTACAGTGGTTATCTCGATGATGACGACGAGGATAAGCATTTGTTCTACTGTGAGTATTCTAGTGACTACCTTCTTTCGCGGCGCTTATGCATTGTTAGGGTTCTTCGAATCTCGCAACGACCCGAAGAATGATCCTGTTGTGCTTTGGCTCAATGGTGGTCCCGGATGCTCCTCGTTGATGGGTCTGTTCATGGAACTGGGCCCATCCTCGATCAACAAGAAGCTTGAGGTTGATTACAACAAATTCTCCTGGAATGCCAATGCCTCCGTTATCTTCCTCGACCAGCCCGTCAACGTCGGATATTCCTACAGCAGTGGTTCCGTGAGTAATACGGTCGCTGCTGGTAAGGACATCTACGCCCTCCTCACCCTCTTCTTCAAGCAATTCCCTGAATATGCCGAGCAAGGCTTCCACATTGCTGGCGAATCGTATGCTGGGCACTATATCCCCGTCTTCGCCTCCGAGATTTTGTCTCACAAGAAGCGCAACATCAATCTGCAGTCAGTGCTCATCGGCAACGGCCTCACAGATGGTCTCACCCAGTACGAGTACTACAAGCCCATGGCCTGCGGTGACGGAGGTTGGCCCGCCGTCCTCGACGAGGACTCTTGCCAGTCTATGGAGAATGCCTACCCGCGCTGTGCCAACCTTATCGAGAGTTGCTACAACTCCGAGTCCGTCTGGAGCTGTGTCCCTGCTTCCATCTACTGCAACAACGCTATGATCGGCCCGTACCAGCGTACAGGCCAAAACGTCTATGACGTGCGCCGGCCTTGCGGTGATAACTCTCTGTGCTACGACGAGATCGAATGGATTAGCTCCTACCTCAACAAGAAGGAGGTGATGGAAGCTGTCGGTGCTGAGGTCAACTCATACGACAGCTGCAATTTCGATATCAATCGCAACTTCCTGCTCCAGGGTGACTGGATGAAGCCATTCCACCGCGTTGTCCCTGGTTTGCTCGAGCAGATTCCCGTTCTCATCTACGCTGGCGATGCTGACTATATCTGCAACTGGCTTGGAAACAAGGCATGGACCGAAGCTCTTGAATGGCCCGGCCAGAAGGATTACGCCAAAGCGGAGATGGAGGATCTCCTGCTCGGTGGTAAGGGCGACAAGATTGGCGAATTCAAAAACAGCGGCAACTTTACCTTTATGAGGCTTCATGCTGGTGGCCACATGGTTCCATACGATCAGCCTGCTGCATCTGCCGACTTCTTCACAAGGTGGTTGTCTGGCGAGTTCTGGGCTTAGGTTCACTGCTCTTACCGAGCTAAGTCAGAGTAAGGAGATATTGGAGACAAAGTTGGCGGAGTGTAATTCTGATTAGAGGTGCTTGACCCGGGGAAAGCGAATGTACTATTTCAAGTCGACATCTCGGTGTATATCATCTACTTTGTTCACAAGACAATAACAGAATTTGAATCCTCATTAGCATTGCTTGATTTTGCGTATTAGGTCAAACGAAGACTCTCAAGACGCGTAGCATTGACACGTGTGCATGTTCAGACATCAATCAAGATCAGTAGAATGTAATCAATGAAGCGTTCCCCGGCCTATGTAGGTACGGGTGTGACGGAGATGTTCGAAGCGGTGTTTTTCCGCTCCGGCTTGGCGCATCGCTCACCACCTGTTGCGACTTTTGTCAGAGTCTCGGGCAGCTAAACACAGGCCTCGTGCATGGCATTGCGTCTCAAGATGAGGCCCTCATACACCTGCAATAGATTACGGTTCATTGTCAAGGCCGCAAGTCCCCAATTGCGATCGCCCTCCTCGATAGCTCTCGCGCGTCGAGCGCATTCTACTAAGCCTTCCACCTCGAATCTCTCCTTGCCCCGGCGGGGACTCTCTTCGACGGCCAACCGGAATGTCGCTTTCGAGCCTTTCGAATATGTCGACCCAGAGGGCACCAAGCGCAGAATGGTCCTCTCAGAGGACAACCTCTTCCACTCTTTCACGGAATCGCCCATTCCAGAATTACGGCAACGTGCAGCCTTCATGAGACAGCACGCCTATTGTCCACACCCCTCACACAAGCCTACTCGGGTAGCCCATGGCCCTGCAGACCTCGAGTCGCGGAAGTCGTCTGAGACGGGCACACCTCCAGCCCATGTCGACTTCGAATGCCCCGACTGCGGCATCCCTGTATATTGCTGCGAAGAGCACTGGGCTGACGATTACGAAGCACACTTGCAAGTGTGTGATAACATGCGAGAGAGCAACGAAGACGATCATGACCTGAGGAGCGGGAGGTTCTTCAAAGAATTTCAATTCGCAGAGCCGCAGATGGAGGAGATCTTGGTGAACATGAGCAGCTGGGATACCTACTTGTATACTCGAGACTTCGACGCCTTGAACGAGGATAGGGAGATGAGGCAAGCGACGAAGCTACTGACATATCCAATGACCATCGCAAGCGTCGTGCACGAGCTCAGCCCTTACAATATCAGACGTGGTGGTAAAATGACACCCGAGGGACTCAAGAGCTTCAGCGGTAAGGATATGCCAACCATTTGAAAAGCTTTCAAGAGCTGACATGTTATCCAGCCCTCCGACACTCCCTGCACCCGCCCCGGTCTGGCGGCGGAGACACCTGGAAAAACCCTCGCCTAGCCCCCCCGGCCGTCCGCCTCTTCGTTCTAGGCGCTCGTGCAGAATCCTCTCTCCCGCGGGAAACATGGATGCAAATGGTATTTCTGTTCCACCGCGTTCAGTTCTCAATGTACTTTATAGGACCGGAAGCCATGGCCAACCGACAATCTGAGCTCCCCATGCCCGAAAAAACACCCCTTAATCCGTTTGGCGCTCTCGTAGAGGACCGACTGGGCAATTCGCTCAAGGTGACAACGATGTTGGAGTACTATCATACGCTGCACAAAGCAGGCCACTTCCAACCGTACGATCCTTACTTTGACTGCTTCGTAGTGTTCCACCCTGGATTTGGAAACCCTGCTTCCATGCACGAATGGGAGGAGACTCTGCCTCTGCTGCTCGAGACCAAGTGTCCCATCATTGCGACAAGTTACTCTCCTTCGGACATGACTCAAGATGTCGAACACTTGAAGAAGCGTTTCGGCAACGAAATGGACTTTCTCCTTGAACCGGGCGGGAACCTATTTAGAAGTCTGCGGTGGGACCTCAACGACCTTGACCCACACGACATCAACTGCAGTAACTGGGGTTTATATGCTTTCCGAGGGAAGAGATATGAGACTACGAGGAAGGAAGCGGAAGAAGAAGTGCATAGCGAGCGGACAGCATAGTTCATGTTTAAATATCACTGTATCAATTATGTACATATATACAGATTCTGGAGGCACTAGAAGTCAACAAGTTGGCCATTTCCCTTGGTCTTTGTGCTGCAACAGAATGCAATCCTACTCACAGAAAGCGCAAATTTTCTGCGCTCGAAGCATAAGAACACTAGGCAGCTAGTAGTGAAGCATTTGTGTCCATTACATGGGTGATTTTCAAATTGAGAATCTCCCAAAAACCGCCGCGGTAAGTCCCCTTCAGCCCAAAGATCCAACTACCGGGGTCATTACATATAGTCATTCGTATACTTCTCACAAAACTCCCAGAACTCCTCCGCCTTGCCCGAACCTCCTTCACTTTTTGCTTTCACTGCCTCGATCAAGTCAGCCCTCATCGATTGATGAATCTTTCCCCACGGCACGACGTAGCATCCGTTGTTCTCTTGTGATACATCTAGCGACAAACCGGCGTACAGCTCGGTGAATGCTGCCAACTTGGGGCGGTGTAGCAAAGGCCATGCAAAGTATGTCATCCACGGTGTATGCCTGAACAAATTCGTCGATGCAGCACCTGGGTTCAAAGTCACGCTCACGATCCCTTTCTTTCCTACGCGTCTTGCCAGTTCCGCGGCCAGAAAGTAGTTGCCCGTCTTTGAGGTCACATACAACTTCGTTTTGTCCTTTGGGGGTGAAGTAAGATCTGCCATTACGATTCCTCCCTTTGGTGCAGAAAGCTCCCTAAAGGCCACACAACATCGTCAGCAAAGTCTTCTACAAAATGGGTATTAGCTTTGATCTCTTCGCCTCCCAAAGTACTAGCAAGCGCTAGACACCGCTTGAATAGTGTCTTTGCTCGGCTAGCCACCTCGAGGAGAAGCAATCACTTTGCAGCCCGGGCTGTCGTACATGATCTGACTACTCAGCCAGACAACCCGCACAGACCCCTTCTCTTTCGACCCTGCCGCAGTGGACTCTAAAAGAGGAAGCAACATCTGGGTCAGTAAGAACGGGCCGAGGCAATTGGTCGCTAGCTGAAGCTCAACGCCCTGCTTCGACACGCTCCCGATCGGTGGCTGAGACACCCCCGCATTGTTCCACAGCACATCTAGCCTATTCTCTTTCTTTTTGAACTCCTCCACGGTTCTCTTGATCGATCTCAAGTCGTCTAGCTCCAGTTGCAGGAAGTGAATGCTGCCGCCTTCTTGTTCTAGGCGAACGGTTTGCTGAATGTGCTTCAATGCCTCGAGGAATTTGGCTTCCGAACGTCCCGCGATGTACACTTTTCCGCCGCTTTGGTACAGCATTGTAGCAAGGCAGAGGCCGATTCCCGAGTACCCTCCCGTGATTACAAACACTTTGCCTTCGAGGGAAGCGACGTCAGCTTCAGTGTATGTCGGGGCGGACGGGAAGAACTGAGACCACTGAGCACCCATATTGAAAGTCTTGTGGATGGGGTAAAGGTTGAAGACAATGTTAATGAAGAGATGTATGGATCAGGCATGTTATGTGGGAAGTGGTGCAGACGGCACTTGCTTAACTCGTGTGGAAAGCTGTGTCAACGTGTGCACGCACACTTTGGCTACACGAGGCGAACAAATGATAGTGGCGCAAAAGATGTGCACGCGTGCAGCGGGATTCGCGCTCCCGCATTCGGGCTGAAGCTTGTGCCACGCACACACAGTATGTCGCGCTGTGACCTGCTTGGCCCTCTGGCTCACAAGATCGGCATGCATCAGACGAAATAGCATTTGCATTCAACGCTGGTCTCCTACCAACGCCTCTAACGCCTGGACTCGATCAAAGCTCAATCGCCTCAGTCTTCATGATATCGCGGACAATAAATACTCCAGACCAGATTTCCAATATAGCTATATCGCACCGCTTCCAGATACGATACTGTATCTTGCGAGAGATTGAAGTCCTTCACATTCCCAACAATATCGTCGTACTCTGCGATGTACTTCAATGTTTCCTCCTTGCAAATGGCAATCGCTTCGTCTTCTGAGACTGACTGCTCCTTCATGATGACCCAAATGGCATTGAAAACGTAGTCAACACCATCAGCTTCAGCTGCCTTGCGCTCCTTGTCCCATGAATACAAGTCGTTTGTTAGACTTATGGCAGCGTAGCCGGGTCTGGCAAGGCTGAAGCAGAGATCAAGTTCTGCTTCTAGAATGGTGAGGGCCATGGCAAAAGTCAAGGTACCATACCAGATTCTAGACATGTGGTCAGTGTAAGGTCTTCAACTTGAAGATGGAAAGCTGTACTCACAGTTCACCAGCATCGATGATACGGCTCGGAAGATATTCTCCTAGCGTCTCGAAAGGCGTGCTCCTCGTTCGACTTGCTAATTGAACGAATGTAGCCCATGCCTTCATCGTAGTGACAGCACGCTTGGGATCAATACCCATCATTTCTTTCAGAATCTGTGTCTGGAGGCGCTTCTCCGGCCGAGTCATCTCATCGACTTTTTGGCTGAAGATGTCGCTGTTGAAAACACTGAGGAGCTCGGGTTGATTCGGCTGTTCAGTCGACAACTGTTACAAGTTAATTTTGTATCTTCGGGTTTTTAGATCTGGTAGTACTTGCCATCTTGAGCTCTAGCTTTTCCATTGCATCTAAAACATCTTTCAGCGACTTCGGTGACATGAGAGAAAACTGCTCACCATCATAGAGAAAGGCGAACTCGTTTGCATATGACACGGTTTCCAACCGCTCTGGTCGGCACTCAGGCACTGTCACTCTAATGAAGCTGTAAGGCGTTCCAAGCCCACCCAAGTAGTCTGATATCGGATGCACTTGTTCACTCCAATCTTTCTGGGCACGAAGCGCACCAAAGATCTCCTTGTACGGGTCGCGGTGGATGCGAAGAGGGATATCATAAGCAAGACCGTCTGCCTCATACGAGCTCTGCTCAACAACTTTCGAATATCTACAATGCATTTCTAAAGAGGTGTTGCGTATGGTTTGGTAGAAACAGGTTCAGATCTTGTTTGTAAATGCAAATTACATGTACCGTAGTTAGTATCCGCATCTTATAGGGATCTTATTTTTCTGTCCCCAGTAAGACTACTTCGAATGCCGGAATTAACTCCCGCCCATTCCTACATTCCTCTTTCGCGTGGTACGTATGCATTCGCAGTAAGACGCGGTCGTGAATCATCACTCCGGTCTTTTGATGTGCAGCACCTCGCTGTGAGCTCCCACAAGGTCGAGCATCTAAGTGTTTCCACAAACTACTCTGTCGTATTAATTGGTTGAAAAAGCCCTCAGGCCATTTGAAGGGATTAGTGGCGTCCGCTAACCGGCGATTATCATCACAGATCGTCGATGCACTTGAATCATTTCCTGCATGAACCTTATTTTTGAATCCCGACAGAAGCAAAACTTAAGAGGCATATTCGCCAACTTGTGGAGGATGCTCCGCTGCGGCGTTGTTGATTTGTATTCAAGCTCGAGAGATGGTATGCGATCATCGCGCATACGATGCAATTGAGTGTAACCATTTGCTTCAACGAGACAGTTGCTAGAAAAGATCTACAAAGGAACACAAGCGAGGGATACTATTGCTTTCTTCTTCGTGCCATGCTGCTTGACTGCAAGGTGTAAAGCATTTGTGCTTTTCAGCTTGAGCTCTTCCGGGCCTTGCAACATTGAGGATCCCATTCTATCTATCATATCTCCATATTTCACGTCGCAACAATGGAATTGCAACATTTCTCATTCTGGAAGCTGGTTGCTGCCATCTTTGCTTATTATTCTGTGTACTCTATCTATCTCGCCATCAAACGCCTCTACTTTTCCCCTCTTACGAAATTTCCAGGCCCAAAATTTCCAGCTGCTTCAGGGTGGTATGAGTTCTACTATGACTGCTGGAAAAATGGCAAATACATTTACGAGATTGAGAAAATGCACCAGAAATATGGTATATATGCCCATCCCGATGAAAGCGTCGCTGCTCCTGATGCAACCACTCAGGCCCGATTGTCCGCGTCAACCCAGACGAACTCTCCATCCATGATGCCAGTTTCTACAACGAGATCTATGTTGCTGAAAGCAAGCGGCGCACAAACAACTACGATGTGTTCTGCAAAGGCATCGACTTTGATGGCTCGCACCTGCTCACAACTGATCATGGCCTCCATCGAAGGCGTCGCAAGCCCCTCGAGCCATTCTTCTCACGCATGGGCATTCAGAAGCTACAGATGATGCTCGCTGCTGTTGCTTTGAAGCTGGAGAGCCGTTTCCGCGCGCTCGAGGGCACTGGCAAGGTTATTCGCCTGGATCACGCTTTCAGTGCGTTTTCTGGAGACATCATTGGGAGAATTTGTTTGGGTCGAGAGGACACCGGAAACGAGTTTCTGGATGACGAGAACTTTGCGCCTGATTGGTACAACGTCATTCACATGATTGTCCGCTCCATACCCCTCTTCACTGGCTTCCCAGAAATTGTTCGGCAAGTTTGTCAAGGCGCTGAGCGTGCGGATGCTAATGTCCAGATAGCATTGTAAGCTGCATACCCGAGAAAGTTCTTCTGTGGGTATTTCCAAGAGGGCAAATGTTCAATACCTTCAAAGACGTTCGTCTATCAAGCCAAGCCTGTACAGCATCGCTAATAGTCAAAGGTCGCGAAACAACGAATTCGCCAGGCTCTCAAAGACAAACAGCAAGATGATATTTTAGGAAAGAAGACTGATGATCACGGTTCGCTCTTCCACTACATCGCGAACAGCGATATGCCAGAGTCGGAACGCTCAGAGCAACGCCTCGCTAAAGAAGCTCAGGTGCTTCTCGGGGGAGGTACAGCAAGTACTGCGCGAACGATTGGATTCGCCTCGTATTACATACTCTCTCGACCGGAACTTCGTCTTGCACTTGCAGAAGAACTGAAAGATACGATGGCGGACTGGCCTTCACGCGTGCCCACTTGGGCTGAGCTGGAGCGCCTACCGCTATTGCAGGCCGTCATCAAAGAGTCACTGAGGTGAGAACTTTCGATGGCCACAGTCCAGAAAGGGTCATGGATAAGCTGACAAAAATATTCAGACTTAGTTACGGAGTGATGCACAGACTACCTCGTGTGTCGCCGGATCTACCCATCGAGTACGGGGAGTACACGATTCCAGCAGGGGTAAGGACTTCTAACTTGGCGTTTGTCTTCCTTTTCGAGCTGATACGTGTTAGGTTCCGGTCGGCATGTCTGCATATCTGATGCATTCGGACCCTTTAGTGTACCCCGAGCCAGATCAGTTCATCCCGGAGAGATGGTTAGGTGAAGTCAGCCCGGCCATGTATAAGAGCTATGTACCTTTCTGTCGAGGATCTAGGAACTGCCTTGGAATGAAGTACGTTGATCTCTGCAGACCCTTCTCAATCCTTCCGTTGTTGATCACTTGCGTATAAAAATTTCCCGATCCTTTGCTGCAGGAACCTGCTAACTTGGTGAAAAGCTTAGCGATGGCGGAGATGAGCCTTGCGCTCGCAGTCTTGTATCGCTACGGAGGACCCAAGATCGAGCTTTTTGAGACGGATGAGAGCGATGTAACGCAGGCGCATGATTTTCTGATCCCGCTCCCCAAGGTTGACACGAAAGGCGTGCGGGCGATCCTATGAGGCTAGATTTAGATACTGCAAATAAAACTTACCATCAGAAAAACGGCCCCTGCTTACTATGTTTGTTCTTGCCATCTTCTGGGCAGTTGACCTGAAAACGAGGTCCTGAACGATTGGGCTTGTGGTTTCCACACGGCAAAGACACCCAGGCAATCGTATGCAAGATGGAACTTGCCATTATTTGGGGCGACGCCGCGCGTTGATTCGCCCATGCTTGATTCCCGATGGCTGAGTGATAAGCACCCCAGATCGGCAAGTTGGTGTCCTTCCCAAACGACCACTCGAGGCACCATTCGAAGGTCAGCATATCGTGGTCCAGTCAAGACGCCGCCTAAGTCAACTGCAGTGAGGGGGTGCATCAGCAACCTACCGATGGAACGGTGTGAGGAGCTGAAGATCACCTGAGGACGGGACTCGCTACCTACCTGTGGAAACCATGCATTCTCACATCCCGCCTCCACCACCCACAATCGCTCTCACCTCGCAGATCCGGCGTGAAGGTGTTTCGGACGACCCGTGGGCCAGGCATCACATTTGTATAACCACATGTGCAAAAACGCGGGCCGATGTTCGGAACGTGGTTGTGATATTCGGCTCCACTTCCGGCTAGTTACTGGTAGGCAGTCAAGCAAACCGCCCGCCCCGTCACGCGCCTATGTACCGCACTCTGTTGGTGGCGCCTCATCGGAATGCCATTCGAACTCTTTGGATAAAAGGCATCGTCTGCTTGAGTTCGCCTTGTAGATCTTTCCACACATGGTCTGCAAAGTCCAAACTACTCATCAGCAGCGTGCAGAGCGAAGCTCAGCGGCTCGGGGAGATCAGTGGTGGCTGCATTCTTGATTCCCGAGATGCAGAGAAGAGAGACATGGTCTGCTCTTTTCGTGCGTGTCTTAACTCTAAAGTCTTGCGCGGTCTAGTACCCCTCAAGGCTGTATCTTGACCTTGGTACACTTCAAATCCGTCGTACTTTCAGTTCACTCAGTGCGATCCTAGTCCTTCAACCTTTTGGTGAACTTTTTCCAAGATTGCCCACTAGTTGATTGTTTCCCAAAATGACGTCCAGACAAATTCCTGCCATGCCGCCGCCTCCAGGCATGCATTCGAATTTTGTAGACCCGCCCGACCAGCTCAACCAAAACATTGCTTTTCATACTGTCTGCCTGACGGTTGTGACGCTGTCGGTAGCTGTCAGGTTGTATACGCGTATGCGTATAACGAAGGCATCGCTTGGGATGGATGATTGTGAGTTCTTTCAGCAAAGACGTTAGATTGGAATAAACTGATGGTGTTTAGACTTCTGCGTCCTGTCTTATGTACGCGATTTCAAGGCCTAATATAATTCCTATACTGACGAAAAACCTTGTAGGCTTTGAGCGTAGCATTCTCGGGCTTAATGATCAAGAGTAAGTAATGGGCTCAAAGAATGTCTCTCCATCCACTCACATAACGCCAGCGTATACACTTGGGATCGGACGCCACATGTGGGACACTCCACTCACCTGGTTTCTCGAAGCTCGAAAGGTAATATTATTCCGAATCTCATCAGACTGTCTATCTGACTGCCACAGTTCTTTGTTTTCGCTGAATGGGTTTACATTGCTCTCACCTGTGTTATAAAGCTTACATTCCTTTTTTTCTACTACCGCATCTTTTCATCGCAGACAATAACGCGATACGCCATTTATTTTGGCTTCTTCTTCGTTGTGTGCTCACACATACCCCTTTTCTTTGCGACAATTTTTCACTGCTCCCCTGTTGCAAGGTCGTGGGATCCGACCCTCAAGGGATATTGCAAATCGAAATACGCGCTACCTTATACATCTGGAATTTTGAGCTCGGCTACGGACTTGTATATTTTGCTGCTACCAATGCAGTCACTGTGGAGCTTGAGCCTGAAGGTTGATCGGAAGCTCAAGTTGATGGGCATCTTTGGACTGGGAATCTTGTGAGTGGCGTAAGTAAGAGTATCAGATATTGACACTGACTTTAACCAGCGCTTGTGCCGCAAGCTTGATCCGGCTAGGCAAGACACCGGCTTATTATAGCAACAAAGATGCGACTCGAGGCATCTCTGACATGGCAATTTGGGCGTAAGTCACCTGAATATGACTGGGTGTAGTTGCCGATGCTAAAACATTTTAGGGTTATCGAAATCAATGTAGGCATACTCTGTGCATCCGCCACCTTGCTTCCTGCCTTCTTTGACCGACATTGGCCAAAGGCCATCAATTCCTCAATCGTTCGCTTCTGGGCTCACACGAGAAGCCGAAAGAGCTCCTCGGCAACTCTTACCAAGATCGAAAGTCCACCCAGTGATGCTGCTTCAGGGCAAAGCGATGTGCATGTTTGGGCTGCGAATGCTTCCGCAGAGTCTGGTGCTGATAGCGGGTTCCCAAAGGCACTTCATGGGACAAATGCTTCGAAGGATTTTGATGATGAGAAATCTTTCACCAGGTATTGAAATGGTTGATTTGACAGAGTGAAGGAAATGTGTAGTTGATACAACGAATGGGAATGAGATCAACATGCGCAGCCTGAGCAAAGCATTTTGAACACAGTGATTACTTTTACCGAGGAGAAACACAGGCTGTTCCTGACGGTTTGAATGTCCATACGGTCTGAACGAGACTCTATGCGCTTCCCGTTGGCTGAGTGTTACCGTCAACGTGAATTCGCTTGTCCGTTTCTTCGAAAGTCTTTTCCAATCGGATTCTGAACAGTCTTCGCTATTCCAACAAGCAAGCACAATGAAGTCGATGTGCTTTATTCAAAGTTAGCGCGCCGCTTTCACGACTCCAAAGGAATTTATGCTCACCTCCTGCTACCTTTGTTGATGCGTCCTGCAGCAGATTCATCTTGCAATACGTTCTCAAATATCAGGATCCTGTGTCCCTTCTCAAGGCATGTATTAGACACCTTGAAAGTGTCGAAATAATGAATATCCACGGCTGGGGGCATCTAGTTGAGGATTCTTGAATAATGTGAAGCGCTCTTCTTTTGAGCCGTCTCGGTCTGCGGGTGGGTATTGGCCTGTCACCAAGTCTAGCCACCTGTAGATCTTGGAACTTGTCATAGACTAAAGTGTAATGAATTTCTCGAGTATCTGCTTAGACATTTGTTCAGGAGACATACTGTATTGCTGTCAAGCCAGCCAATCCGGCTCCGATGCAGATTGTGAAATTGGTCGCGAAGGGACGTGGCTGCCTCACTGCGCAGTGAGAATAGTCTCGATCAGGAGCATAATTTATTGTTATGGCGGTGCAGGACTTTCGGCTTTAGGAGGCTTTAAATATTGGCCATTCGGCGATCGCTTCCATGGATGAGAAAGCAGCCCAGCCCAGCGCAGTAAGCTTCAATCTGGGAACTTGATCAAGAGATCCGATCAAATACTCGCGTGTTATCGTCAGCTCTATTTAGCGACGCCTGGCTCCAGTTGCCCGATTCTTGAAATTGCATAGCAATGTATGGCCCTCGCGTTCCGATGCCTCGTTTGACTTCGAAGTTTGGGTTTACAAATGATGGAACAGAGCCGGCGCGAGAACGTAGGCGGCGAAGGTGCGGACTGCGTGGTCTCATTTCAATGCTGGAATCTGGAAAAGTTCGATGAAAGTTGCTGTGGAAAATGGGCCGGAAGAAGGGCGCACAGGCGACAGTTACACCTACGGAAGGCTCTAAAAAGCTCCATATCAAAGCATTAGAACCTGAGAAGGTGACATCGTTGAAAGACACGCGCTTCAGAGCTTCGACGCGCAGCACACTGATTATCATGGTGCTGATTTCTATTAGCAATCACAAACCACAATGTTTGGCGGATTAACCTTGCCGAGAAAGAAGAATCATACCTTATTCCAGCGCCAAATATACAAAATAGGGCAATCCTGTCTGCCAAAGACACTCTGAGGTTCCATAGCATTGGCAGAGGAAGACAAAGTATCATAAAGTCGATGACAACATCCAGAGCACCGATCACAACCCACGGTTTGATTCTGTCGGAAGCGCAGTGTCCACCGTCAATCCCTGAGTTCCATGCAAAGGCTAGAGGTCGACATTCCAGCAGTGCGTGCAGAATCTTGATTCCGTCGTCAGCATCGCTTTCGAAGGGTGGACAGACTGCTACTTTCACTTGGTGTAGACTGCGCCCTCGAAGACCCATTACAGGAACTTTTGCATGACGCAACTTACTCCAAGGCGAAGTGGACACTGCAGTGAGGTTTTGCGTACCGCGCCACTAGCCCAGGCTAGTACAAGAATGATAACAGTCCATGATGCGATATGGAATCTCCTGCTATCAAAGATGCGATTGTAGAAGACACAGATAGAGATCTTTATAAGAGCTAATGAAGCACCATAAAGACATTGCACGGGTATCAAGATCTGCCTGAAGTCAGCTTTCGTTGTGGCATACGCCGTCGGCCTTACCTTCAGAGCTTGAGGTACTTTCGCTGGATCCTCAGCCGCACGGTGGCCTGCATTGCCCAGAATAACCTCTATTGTGCGTGTCAGAGGGAGTTTCCCTATGATGTCGGGATTCCAAACCTAGTAGCGTAACAACAGCTAAGCCATAGATGACGACCTATGTAGAGATTAGCAGCAACGCTCCTACAATCTTCGATCATTCAAATGTACCTGCGCCGCAATTATGAGTACGTCTTCATAACAGAACTTCGTCTGCTTGATTCTTTTGCCAACAAAGCGGAGGACGATAGACAGGGTTGAGGTTATTGTGAGAGCTATAACGATGCCCAAAATAACTCTTGAACGATAGGAAGCGAAGGGACCCGTCCCACGCGTTCGCGCATCCATCGTTGAAGCACAAAGACGTGGACATGCTGCTGCCCATATAGTCGCGCGACATGCTGATGATATCGACTCAGATGTGGCGGTTCTAGCGCGGGGATTTCAGCTGCTACCGACTGCAACATATGTTTAGCAGCTTCTACTAATATTCCGACGTTGAAGAAGCGATCCTTGGTTTCAAATCGTGTCCATCGAGTGCGACGCGCTGAGACGAGCTTATTGGAGGCGCACCCCTGTCCGAGACGATGTACCACGTCAGCCGCAACAAGGTTGGTTGGACAAATCATTTCGAGAAGCCGATGGAAGACGTGAAAATGAGCTTGCAGCTGCAGCAAGGCCATCGGATTGCTTCTAGGATTTGAGGACGTCGATATCATGAGAGTTTGAGGTAAATTGAAGGTAGGACCTTGTCAAGCTGCGAAGATACCCCCGAGGGTGGCCACCTTCCCTTTTTTGGAACTCGATTATTTCCATGAGCCACCTAAAATGATCAAGTATTGTTTATGCGAATCGTCTCCGAGTGCCAAATAACAGCATTTCTGGAATGTACTGATCGATCTTAAGACTCGAGTCATCACGAATTACGATCTCAGGTGAGTTCAGGTGTCATGAAAGTTGCATTTTCCTGTCTACAAGCACCAAATAATCCTTATTTTGTTGAGCGGGTATCCTGTCGCACCACAGCCTTAGTAGAAGAATCCCAGGATCTTTCCAGCGTTGTGTTTCCTTCTAGCCTCCTCGTGGTCGAGAATACCAGACGAGGTGGTGAGAACGATGTAACCGAACTGACGCGACGGGAGAAGCTTGACGACCCACTTCTCGAGATCACGGAGCTGGACGTTGTAGCGGGGGCTGATGACACCGCACTTGTTGATCTGGGACAGTCAGCTGGGAAATGCGCAGCGGGGCTGGTGTGTACGTACGCGACCATTGAGTTGGATAACAATCTTGCCGTTGCGGTGGTCGTCAACTTCTTCGAACTCGCCAATATATCCTGGGTTTATTGTCAGTATGTCGCAAAGAATTAAACATCAGACGTCAAGAAGTATCCGAAGACGTGTAAGTCCTTCGCAAAAATCGATCTGTCGGGTACTTAAAGGGCAAAGATTGTAGAGCGGTCAAAATCATTGCCTAGTTATCAACCCGAGGAAAAGAAGAAAAAGAGGCAACGTACCGTGGCGCTGCATGACGGTCAAGAACTTGATGATGACCTTGGAGCTTGGTCGGATGAGGACCTGGCGCTTGCCCGACTTTTCGGCATTGTTGATGGCGTTGAGCGCATCATTGAGGACGGAGGTCTTGACCATGTTGGCGGCAGGAGATTCTCAATGGCAAGCGGCGATTGAGGTATCTGCAGGCGAAGAAGGGTCAGCTTTCAGAAGCCAGAGCAGGAGAGTGCCCTCAGTCGGCGACCAAGGGGTCTTCAGCTCTTGTCGCAGAGGGGAGGCGTGCCATCTTCGCGCGCGAGATGGTTGCTTCCCCTGGCTGTCTGAAGGGCACTCGATGGGACGTCTTCACATACCTCGAGATGAAGTTGGTGGGAGTGATGGTTGGATATAGCTCGGCTGTGGTGCTGAAGAATTTCGCGAGGTCGAAAGTGTCGCCAAGATGTGCGTCCGCAAGCGAAGTGGCCTGTGCGCAAGGCAAGGCAAGGCAATGGCGGACATTTCACCGTGCACCGCGCAAGCTCAACCCCCCAAGTTGCTGAGTGCTGGCGAAGAGCAGCCCTGTGATCGCTTCTCTCATGGAAATACCACATCTTGTGAACCATGTGTTCATCGATGCTGAGTTACCCTTCTGAGCCTCCTCCTCCGCTGATCCTCTCCAATTGGCCCGCAGCTTTAGTCATGACGACTTCCCTCTGCCATCTCCGTTTCCACTCACCACGCTCCCTCTCTAGCACTAATCTGTTGCATATGTAGTTGTGTGGTTTTTGCTACACCTGCGCCGATTCACCATGTCCTCCGAAGCTTGCTGCACCTGCGCCGCCTTGCTATCCTCGATACCCCCGCAATACGACGAGAAGACGGAGAAACCAACTCAGTTCGAGCGGCGACTGGAATGCTGTAGCCGCGCCATATGTGCTCGCTGCATAACAGACAACCCGCGATTTGCAACATACTGCCCGTTCTGTCAAGTGTCCGTTGTTCCCTCGCCGCTACCACAAGGGCTCCGAGACCCTCCCGCATACTCGCCACCTGATAACCTACAACCTGTAGCAGAGCAGCCCCCGCCATACTCCACACACGATTCGTTGGCAACTACAGAGAAATCCAAGGGCCAAGAGCAAGAGCAAGCGCCAGACGTTCTCCACTTTGTGGACCCTCATAACGATTCGATCTCATCCTTGTCACTGAGCTATGGTGTGCCTGCTGGAGCGCTGAGGAGAACAAACGGGCTATATGCAGACCACCTGCTTGCAGCACGCCGAACAGTCTTAATTCCGGGCGAGTTCTACAAAGGAGGGGTGTCCTTGAGCCCGCGTCCATTGGAAGGCGAGGAAGAAGAGATCAGAAAAGGTAAAGTGCGTAGGTGGATGATTGCGTGTAAAGTCGTCGAGTAAGCATACCAACCCACGCGTTGTATGTGTTTGTAGAGACCAGGCTGACCAGGGCCGAGTGTTGCTCTTCGGTATAGATACGATGTTGCGCTCCTCTACCTTCAGCAAGCCGACTACAACCTTGATCGGGCGATTGAAGCGTACAAGGCGGATGAGAGATGGGAGAAGGAACACCCTTTGGACGCGGCGAAGAAAGGCAAGTCAAACGCAAATCAGACCTCTGGCCGGCGAAGGTGGGGCTTTGGCGGCAGCGGTGCAGGTCTTACAGGTCAGCTATCATAGCCGTTCAGCATTTGGGTAGCTCTAAAGCTTTTCCGGACGGTATTGCAGTTGGCGCTTGGATAGCTCGGCCCGCACAATATTGGCACGATGAGTCTGGGGATGTTTTTGGTTAGAAACTAGGGTTCCTGCAGGTACATTCTTAGACGGCATGCCCACTGCCGTTCGGATGCGTTTGCTCCGCTGTGCTCTATTTAGAATGTACTACTACTGTCACCATCTAAAGAATTGGCCGTGTAACGAAAAACATGAGGAATTCCACGACGCGCCCGAGCCGAACAACTCTGCAAACATGTTGGTTTCTTGAGCGAAATGCTCACAGACAAGAAACTTTCAGATACTCACTAGGGAGAAACAACAGATGCAGTTCCGTTTCTCCATCCGTGTCAAAAATAACCATCATCCACTGCCGTCGCCCTGTACGCACCGGCCAATCACACCGTCTCACCCGTAAGCGCCCAAACACTTCCCGAATCACCATCTGCACTTGGCTCCTTCGAAGCGCCCATTGACACAATTCGTCCTGGACCCTTTCACACTGCATCCGTTTCAAGCGCCTGTGCACCCGCATAAGTCTCCATTCCTCGTCCCATTGGACGCGTCCAGGAAACGAAGCTTGCGACGTCGGCCTGTGGCCGCACGGCGAGCAGCCACAGTGCTTGATTGTACCTCGCAGAACAGCCGAAGGCCCCGAAGCAGGCCTATTATGGGCCACAGCGCAAGAGATGGACGAGCTTGGCCATGTTGGTGGAAATAATGACGGGTAAATGGGCCCAATGTGGGAGTTTATTTTGGGGTAAGACTGCGTCTGCACACAGCGTACGCGCCAGGTGTGGAGAAGCCCATCAGCATACGCCCACCTGCTCACTCACTCGTACCTCGTCAATCTAGCGACGCGACAGACGGATGTCGGGCGCGCCAGTCTAATTATTTGCTTGTGCACAGGGGGGGCCGGGTACGCCAAATTTGGACTTGCATGGTGGGTGTGTCGACGTGGGAGGGGCTTGAAACCGCCATGCACATCCAAACTGTTTTAAAGGCAGGGCTCTCCTACTCACCCAACCCCTTCTCTTTTGAACGTTTTCGCTCGAACTGTGTTCAGGCAAATTTTTTGTTATATTCTCCCCTTTCCGTGCTTGAATTTGAACGTTTCGTTTCGGTCCTTCATTTTACGTATACTTTGGCCTACACCTGGTTGTGTGGTCTATCGTCAAGTCACTCGTCACTTCTCTTGTTCATTCCATATCGTACATATAAGTGAATTGGACGAAGACAAGCAAACAATACCGTCAAAATGAAGATCAATCCCGCCCCTCTCCACATTGCTCAGCTCGCCATCTTCGGCCTGAGCGCCGCTATGAGCATCGCCATCCTCGGAACGGCAGCACACACCCTCGATGTCTTCAACAAGCAGCAGTCGTCCAACCCTTGGTGGCTCCCGCTTTGGCCTCAGCACTTCGATGTGCAGGGCACGAAGGCGCTCATCGGGTCCTCCACGACTACCTTTGTCCTCTGCATCGCATTCATCGTCCTAACTGTAATTCCTCAAGTACGCCCCTACCATTATCCATCCACCTAGTCCACCGACGCTGACTTCACCTAGCTTAATCTCGCCGCAAAGCCCACCCTCCGCGCCCTCCTCTCCCTCTGTCTCGCTCTCCCATCCGCCCTCCTGACCCTTGTCACGGTAATCTACACCCACATCCTCAACAACGACAGCCCGGATCTCGATACAATCCAGACATGGACCTGCAAGTATAAGAACGCGCAGCCCCTGGATCAGGACATGGCGCTTCCTACCAACATGGGCAACGGCAACTTTGGCTCGCTGTGCAAGGAGAGCAAGTTCGCATTGTATGGAACGCTGGTTGTGTTCCTCATGTTGAGCGCGAACATGGGCCTGAGTGTCGTGACGTGGCTGGCCGACAAGTGGTCTGCCCGACAGACGAGGAAAGAGGCTGAGATGGCAGGTGTGCAATCTTAGGTGGACAGTCTGGTCGGAGACCGGCGCCTGCTCCTGCACTGTAGCGCCAGTGAGCTCACCTTGGCGTGCCACCCGTAATGCATATGCATGTTTTGCGTGTGGTGACGCGAGGCGTATTATCGAAGGAGGGTTTGGTGTTAGAGCGGCGGATAATGACTCGTGGGAGGACACGAGGTGCCGGCGCATCAGCGGACAGGGATCGAATCTGTAATCATATCGCACCGAAACGAACACTAACGTCCACCGGTTCTTCTTCAGCAGGGAGTTTATATCAAACTAAATTAAACGTTCCATCACCTCTATCTTTGCCTGGCTCTTTCCACCCCGACCACTTTTCCATCTACTTTTCCTGATACACATTGAACATGTTCACATACTCGAAAGCACTCGCCTTGAAGTATCTTTCCTGCGTCGTCATATTGACATACTGGATTCCAAACTTGATGCTGTACCCCGAACTCCATTCCAGATTGTCGTATATGCTCCACGCTAGAGTCCCCACGACGTTCACGCCTTCACTCATGGCAATCAGTATTGCTTCCAAGTAGTCCCTGTAGTAGCTGCTTCTGATCGGATCAATGAGTATGCTGGCAAGATCTTTCCGCAGCGCTTCATAAGGCTCCGAGATGCCAAACTCTGTGATCGCAATGCCGCCCTTGGGTTTCCAAGTGTCTTGCATATAGTGCAAGAATGCAGGGACCCAGTCTGTGGCTTTGTTGAGCCAAGGTGTGCCAGGGTCCCCGGCCGGTCCAATAGCCCAGTAGTTGTTCGCGTATAGCTTTGTAGTATTGTAACATTGTGGATACAGGCTATGGCTAGAGTTAGATGTACACGCCTCGATACCGCTATCAGGAGCCATGATGAAGTCGCTGGTGTATGCGTCATGTGCGAAAATGTCGCTGGTGCCGTTGATAGATTTCTTCTGCTCCTCGGTGAAATCTGGAAGGAAGGTGGAGAGGTATGTTTTGAGAGTAGAGGGATAGTCGCCATTTATGAAGGTTGGATTCGCAAACCAGCCTTCTTGAAAGTCCCAAGCACGCTGGACGGCCTCAGCATCGGCGGAAGAGTCTGTGCGTTGGATCTTGTAACCGCCATTCGTCTTGAACGAGACGGAGAGCGAGCTGTTGACCGATTTTGCAATATGATAGGCTTTTGCATGTGCCAGTAAAACGTTGTGACCGCAAACATAGGGTTGCTGTTTAGGGGGGGTGCTTGTCTTTTTGAAGTAGTTCTCCGGGAGTGGATAGAAGCCGCAGAATACGATCGGCTCGTTCACAGTGAACCAGTAGTGGACCTTGCTCGCGAATCGGTTGAAGACAATTTCGGCATAGGCTGCAAAGTCGTCCGCGATTTGGTCGCCCAGCCATCCCCCGTATGTGTTTTGCAAAACCTGTTGAACATGAGAGAGGCTTGATTGACTTGAGATGAAAGCCCTACCAGTGGCAAATCCCAGTGATATAGTGTGACTTGGGGAGTGACACCATATTCCAAGCAAGTGTCAATAACGTCATCGTAGTGCTTCAGAGCTTGCTCGTTCACTGCTCCGGATCCAAATGGCTGAATTCTTGACCACGACAGTGAGAAGGAGTATGTCTTGATGCCAAGGGCTGCAAGGCGTGCAATATCTGCGGGATTCAGCATTCCCTCCGTTTCCCATGCTAGGTGCGAGTGACTAACCTTCTTTGTACTGATAGTAATTGTTGTCTGCAATATCGCCGGTTTCATTGGTGGTCACGTAGTTGACAACGCGATGAGTGAGGACATCCCATATGCTAGGTCCTCTTCCTTCGGCTTTTACAGCGCCTTCGATTTGATATGCAGCACCTGCCACACCATACCAAAAGTCCTTTGGA
Organism: Polyplosphaeria fusca; assembly: GCA_010093805.1. Taxonomy (NCBI): domain Eukaryota; kingdom Fungi; phylum Ascomycota; class Dothideomycetes; order Pleosporales; family Tetraplosphaeriaceae; genus Polyplosphaeria; species Polyplosphaeria fusca. The sequence goes on along the minus strand of ML996133.1, from coordinate 60,694 downwards.
AATTTCCAGCTCTCGTTCTTGGATTGGAGAGGCACTTGCTGGCCAGTTGGAAAGGGCGGATAGTAGAGTGTTGGTGGAGGAATAAGCGAACTAGATGGAATAGGTGTCGGCTCAACAGTGGTATTGATTGAAAAGGTAGCCACCGGGCCAACGTAGAGATCCCATAGATCTGGATGCGCTTAGCTATCGGCCTGGCACCATAATTGCTCCCATAGGATCTCAAATTGGACGCACCATCTACCGATAAGTCTACATTGGTCACGAAGGAAGCTGAGCCTGAGCTCGTTAGGCTAGCACTGACAGCTGTGGTTGAAGGAACAGTGGCATTCTGACTCAATGCGACAGGAATGCCTCCAAGGAACAGGATGGACAATAGTGAGACAGCCATGCTAGGATGAGATGAGAGCAAGGGTAGCAAGGGGACTGCATGGCGAGAGGTCTTTGTACCTGAGCGGCACTTTAAAGGGTTGCTGGTGGACGTGGATATTAACCAATGCCGCAACGAGGAGCGGGGAAAGGCGAGGTGAGAGGGCACGGTTGAGGTTCGCTCTGCGGGGTAGAACAGGCGCAGTCCTGAATGAGGCTATTGAGAGACAGAACCGGAATATTACGACGCGAAAGAAGGCAATCGATGTACATGCGCGTACCGGAGGTGCTCGTTCCTCTGCACCTCTCTCGGCGGAGCATGTGGTGTCGTGCAGGCTCTCCCCTGGTTGGACAGCCTTGGGACTTGGGTGCCTTCAGTCAGCATGCGCGCACCCCTTCTGCTCTGGATCTGCGAGAGGAGCCCCCGGCTCGGCGATTGCTCGCTCAGCGCGCATCATGCATGTCGCCTCGGCCTGAGGTGCTGGTTCAAGATGCAGAAAGCAGGTCGCGAGGCGGGGATGGCAGCCCTAGCCGATCATCTGGCTGCAAAACCGAGGAGTCGCATCCAAGAGCTAGGAAGAGGCCTCGTCATGCATGTCGCGGGCCGAGAGCATCTTGTGGCACGTTTCATTGCACAGGAGTTGGGCACGAAGGCGATGGAAGTGGATTCGAGGCGCCGTGGTGGTCTGAGACTCTGGGCAGCGCGACAGGGCCCAAGAGCTGGCACGCACCATGCCAACTCGGCTCTAGCGCATCGATGACGCAGTGGGATTGACCGGAACAGGCGAGAAGCTTCCACTTCAGTCGCCAACCATCGCGGGCCTACGAGAAATCTGGTGATGCCTCGCCCGCCTTCTGGCTTCGACTCACTCTCACTTATAAAGTCACTGCCCCTCCTCGCAACCTCAACCTTTCTTGCTCCTTAGACTATATTCAAACACTGTCGTTCAGTTACAACGCCTGCAAAATGACTTCCTTCGACCAATATACCGACCGGGCTGCGAAGGCCCTCGCTGACAGCTTCGATATCGCAAAGTCGTATGCCCATTCACAACTCACCCCCATACACCTGGCCGTGGCTCTCATCGACCCCCCGCCCGACCAAGCCATGCAGACGGCACAACCGACAATACCCATGTTCCGCCAGGTTGTCGACCGTGCAAATGGCGACCCCCAGCAGTTCGAGCGGGCTCTGAAGAAGGCGTTGGTCCGTCTACCGAGCCAAGACCCTCCTCCAGAGCGTACATCTCCCTCCCCGCCAATGGCCAAGGTGCTGCGCTCCGCCGAAGAATTGAGCCGAACACAGAAGGATAGCTACATTGCCATTGATCACCTCATTCAGGCCCTCGTACAAGACAGCTCCATACAGCGATGTCTTGCCGAAGCGAACGTCCCGAACTCGAAACAGATCGACCAGGCCGTCCAGGCAATTCGGGGCACAAAGCGGGTGGATTCGAAGACAGCAGACGCAGAAGAAGAGAACGAAAACCTGAAGAAGTTCACAATAGACCTCACGGGCATGGCGCGGGAAGGAAAGATCGACCCTGTCATTGGCCGTGAGGAAGAGATTCGACGAGTCGTTCGAATCCTGTCACGGCGAACCAAGAACAACCCTGTCCTCATTGGTGAGCCTGGTGTCGGCAAGACCACCGTGGTCGAGGGTCTTGCGCGCCGAATCGTCGATGCCGATGTTCCCGCCAACCTTGCTGCTTGCAAGCTGCTGTCTCTGGACGTGGGTGCTTTGGTTGCCGGTAGCAAATACAGGGGAGAGTTCGAAGAGCGAATGAAGGGAGTTTTGAAAGAAATCGAAGAGTCGAAGGACATGATCGTCCTGTTCGTCGACGAGATTCATCTTCTCATGGGAGCTGGTTCTTCTGGAGAAGGTGGCATGGACGCCGCTAATCTCCTGAAACCCATGCTAGCGCGTGGCCAGTTGCACTGCATTGGTGCTACCACCCTCGCCGAGTATAGGAAATACATTGAAAAGGACGCAGCTTTTGAACGACGATTCCAGCAGGTCCTGGTCAAGGAACCTTCAATTCCAGAGACGGTCTCCATCCTTCGTGGCTTGAAAGAGCGATACGAGACGCATCATGGTGTCACCATCCTCGACGCTGCCATCGTGTCTGCAGCCACCCTCGCTGCTCGATACCTTACTCAACGTCGCCTTCCCGACTCGGCTGTCGATCTCATCGATGAGGCGGCCGCTGCGGTCCGAGTCACTCGTGAGTCTCAGCCAGAAGCAATCGACAACCTGGAGCGTCGCCTACGCCAACTCCAGATCGAGATTCACGCATTAGACCGCGAGAAGGATGAGGCCTCTCGCCAACGCTTGAAGGAAGCTAGGGCTGAAGCCGCCAACGTTGAAGAAGAACTTGCTCCGCTCCGAGAGATGTATCAGCGTGAAAAGGAGCGCGGTAAGGAGATCCAAGATGCCAAGATCAAGATCGAGAATCTCCGCAACAAGCTTGCTGAGGCCGAGCGTATGCGCGACATTCAGACAGCTTCTGATCTCAAGTACTACGCCATTCCAGATGTCGAGACAAGGATCTCACAGCTTGAACAGGAGAAAGCGAAACAGGACGCGGAGATGTGGAATCACGGTGGTGAAATGGGCCACCCTCTGATCACAGACGCCGTTGGACCCGACCAGATCAACGAGATCGTGGGTCGCTGGACCGGCATCCCAGTCACCCGACTAAAGACAACAGAGAAAGACAAGCTGTTACAAATGGAGCGCAACCTTGGGGGCATCGTCGTGGGCCAGCGAGAGGCTGTCACAGCCGTGTCCAATGCTATTCGCCTTCAGCGTTCTGGCCTCGCGAACCCTAACCAGCCACCGAGCTTCCTCTTTTGCGGTCCTTCCGGTACCGGAAAAACACTGCTCACTAAAGCGCTTGCCGAGTTTTTGTTTGATGACTCCAAAGCTATGATTCGCTTCGACATGTCCGAGTATCAGGAGCGCCATTCTCTTAGCAGGATGATTGGCGCGCCACCGGGCTACGTTGGCCACGATGCCGGTGGTCAGCTCACCGAGGCCCTCCGTCGGCGCCCCTTCTCTATCCTTCTCTTCGATGAGGTCGAAAAGGCCGCCAAAGAAGTTTTGACGGTGCTTTTGCAGCTCATGGATGACGGCCGCATCACCGATGGCCAAGGCCGTGTCATCGACGCAAAGAACTGCATCGTCGTCATGACGAGCAACTTGGGCGCCGAATACTTGTCTCGCCCCAACGCACCCGATGGCCGTATCGACCCAACGACAAGGGAAATGGTCATGGGCGCCCTTCGCGGCTACTTCCTTCCCGAGTTCCTGAACCGTATCTCCAGCATCGTCATCTTCAACCGGCTCACGAAGCGCGAGATCCGCAAGATCGTCGACGTGCGCATGTCGGAAATCCAGAAACGACTCAACGCCAACGGCCGCAACGTGCACATCGAGATGACAATGGAGGTTCGCGACTACCTCGGCTCGGCAGGCTACTCGCCGGCCTACGGCGCCAGGCCTCTGGCCCGATTAATCGAGAAGGAGGTCTTGAACCGCATGGCCGTCATGATCCTGCGCGGCAGCATCAAGGACGGAGAAGTGGCGCGCGTGGTCCTGGAGGACGGACACATACAAGTCCTGCCGAACCACACGGATAGCGAGGACGATAGCGAGATGTACGACGAGAGCGACGCGGTCCAGGAATTGGACGATGAAGCTGATAATACCATGGATCTCTACGAGTAGAGAAATGATACATAGAGGAGAGCGGGGACTCGGAGGATAGAGAGATGCCATGTGGATAAATGAGCATTGCGTAACGATTTGACGACGACGAATTGACGACGACGAATCATGTGTTTAGGGGTGAAAAAATGGGGAAATCCCCTCTGCTAGCTAGCATGGCGCTATGGAGTTATATAGGTTCGGGAGCTTTGGGGATTCGTTGGTGATTAGTGCCGGTCCTCTTCAGATAAGATATTTTGTCTGTATAAAGCAAATCAAATCGACATGTGCAAAAAAACATTCAAGTTGTTCTTTTGCTGGTGAATTTGCGTGTGATGTTGGTTAGATTGGATCTTTTCTCGTACTGTGTGGATGGGAATGCAAGGAGGTTTGAATGGATTGTGATGGTCCGAGACTATTGTTACTGCTTACCGCGCCATCATCGATGGGCAATCACTCATCACGTGCATACCTCTCTTCTCCACAAGCCCATGTTGAAAGATTTGTCTCTGTATTATGCCCATCATAGATGACGTCAACGTTTTTCTGGCTAGAGTAGTTCCACTAGGAACTGCACGGCCGCGCCCATCAACAACGACTCAGGCAACGCCTGCATCCTTCCCGACCTCACTTGCAACTACTCTGCACACACTTGGCCACAAGACCCACACACACACCAGCGCCATCATCAAAGTGCTCCGAGTCAAGAAGTTTGGGGGTAATGCGTGTGATTCGAATTGAGTTATATAGGTAAGACAAGGAGCTACAAGACTTGGGCATCAATCCATGCAGTGGTATAAACCTGTGTAAACGCATTCCGTAAAACGACTTTGCTTTCTCTCCTGACCGGACTGGTTGTGGTTCCATCAAAAATGCAAAAATGCAAAATGGAGGGAACCGTTGGCCGTCCAGCCTTACATGACTTCGGTGCTACATGACTGTGGAGACGATGTGATCTAGTGGGGGCGGGGCGGGGCGGGGCGGGAGGCGGCGGCGGTGGCTGTATTGGTTGTGCTGGGCTACCGGGGAGCCACGAGAAGACGGCCCTGACCAGAAGTAGCGGATCGTCAAGTGGGATTGTCTCTCGGGATCGGTCGAACTTCAGAGACGATGGGTGCCGGTGCTTCTAGATAAGACGCGAGGATGCATATCTACGTCTTCGGGAGAGGAAATTTCCGAAGTCTTAGGCGACTGAGAGGTTCGCGGGTGCCTATTGACGGGTGGGAGGGGCTCGATTATGCTCATTAGGAGGCCAGGGCCCAGAGACCCGAGGAGGATAGAGGCCTAGAATTTGTGATCTTAGTCAAATGCAGATTCCGTCAACGATCCTGCATGGGACCAAGATCGTGCCTCTTGCACGACCGGGTGGAGAGAAGGGGCTCGATGGCGCCACTCACGTGGACATGAGAGTCTGGCCACCGCCTAAGGGAGTAATTAGAATCAATGTTAAAAAAATATACTGGGGATCTGCAATTGTTCGTGGAGGGATGCGTTTATTGGACGGGACGGAACGACAAGGCCCTATGGCATTAGAGCAGACTTACCAATCTGGCGTTTGATCTGCTCACGGGCCCACCGTGCGGTGTCGCGAGTACGAGACAAGAAATCGGCGTTAGCTCGAGTCTCCCTCGCCATCGCCGTCAGAAAGTCGTGTCGGAAATACTCGCGGAATTCGCCGTTGGGGAAGGCCTCGGCAAGGTCACTGCAAAAGTTAGCAACTATGAAATGGAAAGACTGCTGGAGACTTGCCCAATGACACCGCATGATGAGCGTAACAGAGCTTCTGTGCGATTCGTATCGTGATACACGATCCGTAGGAGATTGAAAATCGGATCGATATACGGCGTTAGAAGTTGTGCTGTATATGTAAGCAATTATTCCATGCCAGTGGTGCACGAGAAGCGTACTTTTTCCACTCGATTTCATTGCGATGACACAACCGTCCCAGGCATCCATAATTCCTTCACGAAGTGATGTGACATAATCCATCATCTCGAAGTTGCCGTCACCTCCTACAGACACGGAAGACGCCTGCTGTAGCACCTGAGCGACTACGGCAAGGTAGGTCTCGAAATGTCCACCAATTGCCTGGGCAATGTCGCCAAAACACTGCAGGATCGCGGGTTTGAACTGATTACCTAGCTGGTTGCTCTTTAGCTGTACGTCAGCGCGGGCTAGAAATGAAGACAGATGCCGTACACCTACCCTGAGGTTGTTCAAGAGGTAATTCATGAAGGCGTCGCAGTACGGCTGCACCCTCTCATTCAACGACCTGGTGATGTCGCTGACTAGGCCTATGGCCATGGAACAAAGACCAGGCTCTTCCTGGTTGCCAAGAGCGTTGTAGAGGAATGGCGTGAAGGCTTCCATGTATTTTATGAAGTCTTCGTCCAGGGCAGTGGCAATCGATCCAACGGCGGCAAAGACCGTATCTGGGACGCTCGACTTTCCACCAACAGCAGATAGGAGCTGGAGAAGGATTTGCATAATCTGATCAGCTTGCGGTCGGATATCGCCTTCCAAGCGTTGGACAATTGACTGCGTTCGTTAGCAGGAGCTGGGCATGACGGATATTGTGACATACCATAACGACACTGGCCAAGCTGGTTTGCATCTCTTCCAGGGTGAGTTTGTCTTCGACGCTGACAACCTGGGACTGTAGAGCGATAGACTTCTCCAGGCGCTCAAGAATAACGTTAGACAGTGTGGCCACGAGGCCAACGCTGTCACCAGCGGCGTTGGTAACGAACGCATTCAGCACTTCGTATGCGGCAGTCCGGAGTTGATTGTCAGCGTCAGCACGCTCGGTAACCTGCAAAAGGTGGGCGATGCTCTGCTGGAAATGGGCAGACAGCGGATTGTGCTGGCAGCCCGGTTCTCCGGCGAAGCGATCGGCGAGATTCATCAAGGCCCAGCAGCATGATGCAGCCATCTTTGGGTGACTTGAAAGCCCACTGAAGAGCGCTCCGATCAGAGAAGGAAGATGTTGCTGAGCATCGACTGTGTTGGGAGACGTTTCACAGATACGGCCAAGAGCGTACGCCGCCGAATCTTTGACGTGAATATTCTGGTCGTCCATCATGGCGATCAGCACCGGTAATGCCTGCTTGATGATGGGGTCTAAAACATTCTCTTCCGGACCTTCCATGATGGCGCCGAAAGCGGAGACTGAGGCATCTCGGTAGTGCCAGTCTTCTGAGCGCAAATTCTTCTCGACAAAAGCTAGGACCGGGGGCACGACGCCGCTGCCCACACACTGAGCCCACAGCTGCAAGCATTGGTAGGCGGCACGAGAGGTATTGTATTCGTCGTCGGCGGCATCCTCATCCTGGTTGGCGAGAAGTTCCAAGAGGACAGGAACCACCTCCTGAGTGGCCACTCTAGCGAAATTGAAGTAGCTGCGGAGCTCGGTGGACCCCTCAGCTGAAGCCTACGAATGTAAGAAGGCGAAAAAAATATTTTTCATTGTTCCTTGTCTCACCTGAGTGTTGTCGTCCTCAATCGCAATTTCCTCTTCGCAAACGGTGCACCAGAATTCGACGGCGAGCTTGGCAACGTCCTCCTCGTCACTCTTCATGCCTTGTATCGTGAGACCGAAAAGCGCCTTCTCCATGTAGAAGCGCATCTTGTCGTAGTACAAGCCCATGATGCGGTTCAGGCATCCGTACGAGCCTTGCTGTATGCGGGTGTCCTCGGCCTGCGTCGCCTCACATATGACCTGCATGATATAGTTACGCTCGCCCTCGTTCTCGAAGTTTGACCGCACGAACTCGATCGAGTCGCTGAGGGCTGAGATGGCAGCAAAGCGCACATCGAGGTTGGGCTCCTCCTTGCGAGCACCCTGCACAACGGCGGTGAGGATAGCGTTGGAGTGGTTTTGCAGCGCTTCCCGCAGCTCGATGTCGTCCGTGTCGCAGATGAAGCCAATTGTGGTCAGTGAGGACTGCTTCTGGGAATCGACGCCCTGGCCGACGTTCTCGACGAGGGTGGGCATCAGCTCCTGCCATTGGTTGCGGGGCAGCTCGATGGCGGCGATGGAGGCGATGAACTGGGCGGCAGACTGGCCAGCCCGGCTGTCGGGCGAGGCGAGGGTCCGCAGTGCCAGGGCCTTGACGTTGGCCTTGACGTCCTCGCTGAGGTTGAGCCATCGATCCTGGACCTGACGTAACCGGGCGTATTCGCGTGCCGAGAAGGAATTCTTGAGGGCAAGACCGGCAGCGGTTCGAATGTGCGGCTGGGCGTTGTCGTTGGCAAGCTCGTTGGCGAGGATGCTCAGGTACTGGGACTGTTGGGCAGAGGAGGCGTTGTCAGTGGAACTGGTCTCGAGGTAGCACGGGGAGCCTGGTGGGCCCGTAAATTACTCACAAAGTCGGCTTCGGCGGCCTGGGTGAGCTGCTGCTCGGCCGTGGTACGGATGTTTGCATCTACAGCAGCGTCAGCGGCGGCGGCGACGCACAAGGGCCCTCGAGGGGACGGGGTACGCACCTGGGGAGAGGGTCCCCTCCAACACCTGGTTGATATCCATGATTGCAGGAGGGTGCTTCTCGATTCAGCGGAGACGCGTGTTCTGGGTCGGGCGGCGAGGCGACGTGGTGTGGTGTAGGTGGAGTGGGTGGTGTTGTGGTGTTGGGTGTTGGGTGTGTGTATCGCGGGGCAGAGCGAGGGGAGGCAAGAAAGTTGGGGGTGTTGCGCGCCGTGGAGCAGCGAATTTGAAGCGACTACAGGGCCAAAACACGTGAAGAAAATAGCGTGCGTGCCTGGCGAGGGCTGCCCGACGAAGAGAGACGCTTGCTCGCCGGGGCAACGCCGCGGTGCAGGGCAGGCGTGGGCGGCGGGCGAGGCGCAAACACGGCCGCGGCAGCAGGCAGGCAGGCTGAAGGGAAGCAGCGCCGTCGCCGTTGCTGTTACTTGTACGGAGTACTGTCTAGCAATCGTCGTCGGTCGAGCAGTTTGGATGCAGCGGGAGCTCCCCGTTCCCTGCTGCCAACAGATTGGCTCGCTTCGCCCCAGACGACTCCCTCCCGGCCGCTGCTGCAGCCCTACCTTTGTAGGTAGGCCGTCGAGGACCCTGTGGAACAAACACCACCGCCACTGGATTATGTACCCGTTGCGCCTATGATATATACACGAAATGCATGGTGCAACACAATCATGCCCTGCCATTCCCTTCACATGCGACCCCGCGGGTTCTCTGCCTCTGCCTTGCGCCAGTCGCGCAGCTCCTTCGTGCCCAAGCTGCCCAGCCCGCCCTCGGTCCTCCGCTCCCACCCCCCAAGCCTGACCACCAGCGTCGTCGCGTTGTCCGCATCCGCGCTGACCTCGGTTGCGAAGCTCGTCACGTCCCTCGCTGCCTGCTCGGGCGTCTGTGCCTCTTTGATTATGTCCACAATCTCCTGGTCGCTGAGGTGCCCCGACACGCCGTCTGATACCAGCGTCATGAAGCTGTACTCGGCAGACGTGACCTCGATGCGCCGGATCTCGGCTTCGGCGCTGACGCCGATGCGTTTCGACTGCATGTCGCCAAAGGCGCGCGTGTTGGCAAGGCCAGAGACGCGCTCCTCGCCGAACGAATCCGTCACAAACGTCGCCGCGTACCGGCGCAGACGCGTGGCTTCCTCTGGCAGCGACGGGTGGTGATTCGACGTCAGAGGTACCGCCAGCCCTGTTGCCGTCTTGCACAGGATGATTCGGGTATCGCCCACGTGTGCCGTTACAACCGTTGACGGAGCTGCTGGGTGCCAGAATGGCGTTGGAGTGGGTGTTGAGACTAGCGCCATGCTACATGTGCTCCCCCCCTTGAAGCGTTTCGTCCCTCCAATACTCTTGCCCCCGCGTGACGGGTGCCCGAGGATGTCGTCGTCGTTGATGGCCCTATCTGCGAGCACGGGATCCTCGTCTCGCTTGCCAACCTGCGCAGAGACAAAGTCGTAGTCAGCTCGCAGAAATGCGTACTGCAGCACCGTCTCGATGCCGATGCCCTCGACTGCCTCGTTTGGCACCGCGCTGTTTGGATAATGTCTCTTGGCAATGACGTCTTGCTCTGCGGGATGGCCTCGACCACCAGCAGACATGGAAAACCATTCCGGCTTGAATCGCCTGAAATACCCTCCAACCAGCTCTTTCCAGTCCATGACGAGCTCCCTCTCCAAGTCCTCGGCTTTCCTCACGCTCATCGATTGCTTGACTGGTGGTGCACTTGAAAGTGGCGACTGTCTGCTCTTTGCACCTGGAGTGGGACCATCGTGCTTCGAGCCAGGCTTTGGCGGTTTCATGGACTCGGTGCCGGACGGGGTATACGTCTTCACTGCGCCTAAGCTCTCCTCCGCAGTGGTTTCGGGAGCGGACCCAGACGCAGGCATTTGTTCGTCTACTTCCGCGCTGCCAGACCAGCCAATGTATCGGTGAACCGGGCCCTTTATCTGCAGGCTACTCTCCAATTCAAAGTCCTTTGCCGCGTCCTCAATGTATTTGTGTAGCTCTTCCATCAAGAAGCCAGAGCACTCGTTCCCGCCGTGACCGTCGAACACGCCAAAGTAGAAGACCTGAGGGTCACCACTAGAGCTCCCGGCTGGGGTGACTTCGTTCTTGATCTCGCCTTTGGGGTTCCGTGTCAACGAGATCGGACGACGCTTCGCGAACGCGGGGATATCGATGGTGCCGGCCTGATATGCATCTTCATTGTACGGGCGCGTCCCGCGTGACAGAGAAGCACCGAAATGGTGCTTTGCCTTCTTTAGCGGTATCCTCATAACCGTCATCTCCCTCGATGGGCCGCCCATGGCTGGCGCCGCCGCCGGCGACCGGTTCGTTCCCAGCGGGTCATGAGGCGTACTCTGTTCCCTCGGAAGCTTGTGATGAGGTCCGATCGACCTGGAGTCTGGATGTAACGATGTCGACGGGAGGTGGGTGATGAAGTAGTCGTGGAATCCTCGTCGCGCCGTGGGCTTGTGCGGGGAGATGGGATCGCGCGATCGCCAACGAGGACGACATTCCACAATTGGCGGTCGTATGCGCGCAGTTCGATGGCGGACTGACGGTTTCCACATGCTGAACTCTCTGGAGACGCATGCTGCGAGCTATAGTGGGTGGTTATGCCGTGGCTGTGACGGGTTGGGGGATAAGCATTTCCATGGCTAAGGCATTGGCTCTGGATGCGGGCGAAGCTGAGTGCTTCTGGCGCTCATCGATCGGATCCATCTCACAACACCATACATGGAGCACACACAGTAGGGACGCGCACAAGTCAACATTAGGAGATTTGTTCTGTCTAATACCCCACTTGGCCCTCAAATTCATGCCGTGTTCCTATCCCAACAGCAACGCCGGAAAGAATATCAAATGGAAAGTCAAGAATCCAAACATCGACGCAACGATGTCCCACCATTTTATACCCCGGGTAGTCCACAAGGCATAAACCCAAAAGGTCACGGCCATGACCGCTATGGTATGAAGAGTACCATAGTAGCTCGGGGGCAGGCCGTATCTGTTTCCTGCCCAGTTCCGCCAGACGCCACCGAGCACACCTCTGATGTCGCGCACCACGCATTTCCACAGCTTTTCCATAGGCATCGCATAAAACTGCTCTTGCGCGGGCTGATGTGTGCCGGTACCCGTGTTGGCGAAAGGGTGCTTCTTATCCCAGATCCAAGTGCCCATGTTGGCATCCCAATTCAGGACTGTGACCTCTCCAGCACTTGAAGGCATTAGCGTCATACGCAGGCAGAGGACTATACCTACTTGGGAACGAGGGAGCTTTCGAAGCCTCCCTCCTCCGGGATGTCCCACAAATCTCCAAGGAGTACGCTCCTGATGGCGAAGACGTTCAACGGGTGGGTACAGATGAGGATGGTGTCCAGACGACGACGAGAGCGTTCGAGCTTGTCGAAGAGCATCTCGACTGGCACCGTGCCGTAGCCGTGAAAGAGCTCTTTCGAGCCATTCTCACCATGGAACTCCCCGAGCATGTGCCTCCACTCCTTCGAGACATCAAGACCATCCCGGAATTGCCGGATGAGTATAGAAGTCGGAATTGGCTTGTTCCTTGCAGATGCTCCCCATATCATCATGTCCATATCAACGAAGCAGTAAAAAGAGTTGTCGACGCAGATGGGAGAGCGGGACTCTCCATCTTTGTCAGAAGCTTTCAACACCTTCCAGATTGGCTGCAGAGTCTCAAGGCACTCCCGTGCCGGGCTGGAGAACACGAGGTCGATAGGAAAGTCGGCCAGATTGCCGTAGAAGACGCTGGCAATTTGCGCAGCTTGAAATATCCCGCTTGGTGACAGGTCGCGGTCGCGCAAGCCGTAACTTGAATTTTGGGAGAAAGATGTGAACTTGCTTCGCTCGCCGTGGGTGACTAGAACCAGTCTCTTGACGTTGTCGGCATGATCAGGGTTGGGGGCGTAGGTGAGGCCTGTGGGGAGTTTTGGCGCCGTTCTGAGGAATTGAAAGTAGACCTTGAAAGCTGGCAACATGTTGAAGTCAGATTAGTGTTTCGAGCTTCGTAGGCTGGAGTGATCTGGATTGGTAGAAGAGGGTGTGCAAAGTTGATTATGTGAATGATGGATTGATTCTACGGGAAGCAAGCTTTTCAAAGTAAACAACCAACTATGTGTTCCTGCTCATCGAATAACCGACAAGGGTTGGTTGATCTGATCAAAGATGCGGCGGGTGCATTCAACAAACGGAAGGAGAGAAGGTGCGAGTATGCGCCTTCCGCTTAGTGAGGAAGCGACGATAAACACATTAGACGAGCTCAATGAGCTGGCGCGTAGAATCAGGTAAGAACCTGTGATGCATGCATACGGAAGGTAACGTTATTGTATCTGCTACAGCTAGTTTCGAAAGTGCCTTCAGTACTCTTAAAGGCACGCATGCCAGTTTCATCTTCACACTTCCTAGATCAAGAACCTAAAGCCATGTTCTTGCGCCTCTCCAGGGACAGCGTTGATAGCGCCCTCGACATGTTCGCCCCGATCCAGCTTCTTGTTCAGTCTCGCCAAGATGATTCTCATGATAGCCGCCATGATGATGGCCAAGACTGCTGTCGCACAGTCTACGCTTAACGGCACTGTCAAATCCGGCTGAGCTTTTCCCTTTGGCTGCGGATACATGTACGACGCGTAGATGGAGGATGTGTTGGAGATTGCATTGATGAAGGCAAGGGCTGCGGCGCGTTTCGAGGCAGGGCGAGGGAGAGAGTTAGAGATCCAGGTGAGCGCTACTACGTAGCCTGTGTAGACCTAGTCGTTATCAGCAAGATTCACTCCAAGATATAGCGTCTCGAGTTATTAGGTCATCGCTCAAAGTCGATCCCACAACGACCCGACGGGACTTACTCCTGGAACCATCAACATCATCGCGACGTAACGCGGCGCTACTGAATGAGTAGCAGCGCAGAGAATGAATGCAACAACGCCGACACATAAAGGGAGTACGATGTGGAACTAATTCCATAGTCAGCCAAGCGAGCGGAACGAGAAGCTGTATTCCATCAAGAGTGGAGGCCTCTCAAAGTCAGTCGTTTCAAGGGGGTTTACTTACAAAACGCTCCCCTGTGCGGTCCGCATGCCATGCATTCAGATACGTAGTAATGACTGCCAGAACATATGGCGGTGCTGTAAGTAGAAGTGTTTCCACATTTCCATAGCCCAGAGTCTTGACTACGGTCGGGAAGAAGTTCGTCACAGATGCCGAAGATACGATAGCCAAGAGCAGAACCATCAACACCCACGTCTTAATATCCACCAACGCCAATTTCAGGCCATGGAAGAACGATTGCGAGGCCGAAGATGTCCAGTCGTCTTCCCCGACGTCTTCGAGCAAGCGATATGCTGCAAGTTGACGCTCTTCATCGCTAAGCCAGGAAGTCGTTCGAGGAAAATTGGGCAGTATGAAGAAGGCACCAACAGCTATGACGACTGTAATAGCCCCTTCTATTATGAACACCCATCGCCAAGCGCGGAGGCCGTGTGTGTGATCCATATTACTCGTAATTCCGGCAGTAACAAGGCCTCCGAAAGCGCCCGATATCAATGAACCGGAGTACAAGACAGCGGTCCGAAATCCAAGCTCCTTGCGGGTGTCTACATGTATTAGCATCGAAAAGTTGGATAGGGCGGCTTGTACTGCATACACCAACTAGAAAGGTAAAATAAGCATCCAGGAAAATAGGCTGCCTCGATGAACCCCAGGAAGAAACGACAGGCGACCAGTCCACCGAAATTTTGGCACGCTCCCGTGGCTCCACTAATGATGCCCCAGATGATCATACAGCACGGTAGGTAGATGGCAGGGCGGCCGGTTTTGTTCAGTAAGAGATTCGATGGGACTGTATCATGTTAATTGAAGAACTTCTCTTGACAGCATCTCTTACTTTGCATTAGGATATAGCCCACGAAAAGGATTGAAATGATTGTCTGTCCTGTTGTGAGCGGGGATCTCGTCGTCACAAACGATTGCTACGCACCTGGTACTGCACACTGGACAGTTCGAGCTCATCCTGTAGTCCTGCTAATCGCACCGCGGCAATATTGTTGCGGTCCAAATAGTTCATGATATACATCAAGATGATCATTGGCAGCAATCGCGAGTCAATCTTCCTTCTCAGCTTTGCCTCTGCCTGTAACCGATACTCTGGGCTCATTGCCGCGACTAGTTCCGGGGGTTGCAGCTTCGAACTACTCGGTGCATGCCCTGGCTCCATAGAGGGAACTGCATCGTCCGAAACATGATCAATGGCGTTCTTGTTGTCGGGATCCGCCATGTTCAAATGTTTGGGACTGAGCGTCCCGTAATTTCGTTCGTCGGCTATTTGCAGGAGGTCAAAGGTAGAGCAAGAGAATACGAAAGAGGGGAAGATGCTAAGTTATATACATACTGGCACGGATCGGCGCATGGGCACAGGTACGGACTTGTTCACAGATTGAGAGGTTGATTACCTACATGAGGTCCCAACCAGGATACTCTCCCGTTCCCGGCTGCCGGGCTTGCTGCTCGCCATGTGAAGCTTCTGGAAAAGGCTTGAAGAGCTGCTGTTAGTTTTGAATATCGAGTTAAGGTGCCGACGTATGCGGCGTTGGGTGCGCGGCGCTAGACTTTGTGTTGGTGGATAAATAGTGGTGCATGGAGGATGCGCGGGCCGTCGCAGCTCGCCCGGCGACCTTCCTGGTGGGGGGAATCCGGGGTTGGTTACACTGACGCATCAGCAGCATCGAAGTGCCGCTCTGAACCGTCCTCAGCTTGATTGTGCGAGCCACGAAGCTTCGGTTGGCTTGACCTCTCGGCGTATGCTTACATTTAGGTCGGAAACATTGGCAACTTTTGGCAATACGCCTGTCCATTGTGCGAGCGCACACACATTGCAGCAGCATGATGAATGTCAATACCATTGGTCCGACTTTACCGTCTGCCGGTTTTCACATCAAAGGTCTCACTAGGCCCGATCAAGCTTTAGGCTCAACTCTGAACCAGACACGGATGAAACCCGAGCCCAACACCACGTCCATCATCACGAGGTTTTTCTAACACAGCCTTCTAAGCCACAATCTACTCTGCTCGCTGAGCTTGGAGCACTCATCTGAGCTGGACATAAAACTTTTATTTCTACCTCGGTGAGCTGCTGCCAAGTTTGATCCGATGACGCATGCCCAGCATCTCGAGTACCCTGCCACGCCCTTATCTACGACACCTCCAAGTCTAAAGCCTTGTGATCAAGAAACATACGCGTCATGTCAGATATAACTGGATGTCCCTATAAGAATTTGTACATATCGATCATCCCAGTAGAAGAAATTAGGTTGGATCCAACATCCTTATAATATTGAGCGTTTTCGCAGACGATCATCTTTCAACATGAATCCATGCATATCAAGATCCCGCTACTCAAGTCATTCGATACCCCTCACCGTTCTTCACCTTTTCTTATTGAGCCTTGTCTTCGCGCAGGACAATCCGAAACGTGGCATAGCGTATCTCGGCGACACGCACGAAAACGACAACTCACTCCTTCTCTCCGACAAGTCTCCAATCTCATGGTACTATAATTGGTCGCCATACCCAAATACTCAACAGATCCCAAACGACGCTCTCGAATTCGCGCCCCTCATACACGGCATCGACGAAGCAGAGAATTCACGGACCTCTTCAGCCCTCAATTCCCTTCCACGTAGCTCTCGACACTTGCTCAGTTTCAACGAGCCAGATGGGACTCGAGACAGCGGGGGAAGTAACATCGAACCTGAAGATGCCGCACGCGCATACATAGACCACATCGTCCCGTACCGCTCCGGTGATCGACAGTGGCTAATCAGCCATCCTTCTTCGACCGGATCTCCGCGAGGGCTGGAATGGTTGCGCTCCTTCAATAAATCGTGCTATGAGATCGACGAGGAGAATGGTTGTCCGACCGACTTCATCGCCGTTCACTGGTACGGTGCGTTTGATGGTCTGGCCGGTTGGCTGGGGACTCTTAATGAGTTTTACAACACGAATACGTCCCGAGATCCACCTCTGGGGATGTGGGTCACCGAGATGGCATTACCGCAACAGGATGAGGAGGCCACAGTACAGATGATGAATGCGTCATTGCCGTATTTGGACAATCTGGACTATGTGGAGAAATATGCTTGGTTTGGCGCGTTCAGAACGGATGATGCGAATGAGTGGACGGGAGATGGCGTTGCTTTGTTTGATGATGATGGAAGCTTGACAGACTTGGGAGCCTTGTATATGGGCGGCGAAGAGAGAGGCTTTGAGAAGGGGCAGAGAGGAGAGGGAGGAAGCACAAGCAACGCACCTGCAGACAGAAAGTTGTTATTGGCCTTGATCGTGGCCACTATTGTCACTATCAGCATTTGCTAGCATCCTAATTGATCTTCGCATCAGCAGATCCATACACTTCTAAAAGACTTGGCTGAAGAATGAGGAAACTTGACGACACTACTCTTCAAGACCTGCACTCAGGATCATAGCATGCTCCTGTAGGTAGTTCTCAGAGTCGGCAGGTGGACCTCAGCTCGAGCAAAGACAGCAGCATCCAGATATTTGCTGTTAGTGTAGGGGTGGCGGACGCTCACAGGGTCAAGCTTTACGATCATCAGTAGCATTGTACAGAGAATATGCAGGCATTGCCATGTGAATTTTGCTGCCCAGACACCGAAGGAAGTAAAGCCCCCAATCATGCCATCGCAAGGTGCGAAAAGACCCTATGAAGATTCGCTCTGACTCCCTTGTCATCCTCGATGCCGTTCCGCGCCAGAGCCTGTTGGTCTCAATGATGCCCCTCATCCCCCCCTTCTTTCAACCTCTACGACGCGGTGATAGCCTGGCGGGCACGGGCACCACGCTGCCTAGTATTGATCCTGTATGCCTCGCGCTCAACGACCTGTGCGGACTTCTGGACGACCTCCTCGTTCTCGGTGAGGATCAGTTCGATATGGCACGGATTGGACATGTAGGGGTTGATCTATGTTGACAGGTCAGTAAAGTGAGCGGGATTGCACAAGAGATTCCCTTACGCGACCGTGGGCGCGGTATGTCCGCCTTCGCTGTTTGGGGGCCTGGTTGACTTGGATGTGCTTGACGACCAAGTTGCTGGTATCCACTGTGCAGGGGATTAGCGACATGTCACTCGTACAGTGTGGCAGGCAACTACTCACGACCCTTGGTGTCGGCGTTGGCCTCAGCGTTCTTGAGGAGACCGAGAAGGAACTCGGCGGACTTGACGGGCCAGCGGGCCTTGGAGACACCAAATTCCTTTCCTGGATTGCTACATCAGCCACTGTCCATTTCTCAAAATTCCTCCATGAGCCAGCCTCGACACATTTCCATCTCTTTCGCGGGGCGCCTGTCCACTTACCCTGCGCACAGCGGCCAGTGCTGCCAGCATATCGCCTCATGGGGATGGCCTGCTTCTTCTCGAGCACATTCTCCAGGTAGGTCACGGCGCGGTCGAACTTCCAGCCATTGATAGCTTGTGCAGTCTCGCGGGTGTTCTTGAACGAGACACGGAGATAGCTGCCGCGAGCACGCGCGGACTTTGCGTTGTCGATGGCGGTTGCGGCGTAACGAACCTGTGTGAAGCTCGTCAGTTCCGTTCATATTGTCGGGCTACCGCGTTACTGATCGCAGAATAGTAGCAGGTCCGACGTACCATCTTGTTGTGCTGGCGGGGTGTGTCCTTGGTTGTGATGAAGATGGTCGTGGCCGGCGTTGAAATTCGAACTTCGTGGGTTAGTGCCAAGTCTCTAAGCGACTGGCGCGCACTAGCCACTCTTCCACAGTGGTGGGGGCAATCATCCAATCATGAGCGGCGAACGGTGTGGCGGGGCTCGTTTTCCACTGAGCTAGTCGCTGGCCCGAGCTCTCGACGCTGCTTCAGAAAATTATTTCCACCGCCCAAGCTACAAGCTCCCCATACATTCACCCACCACGTCCGCAAGAGCTATCTAGGAGTCTCTACTAACACTTGTACCCGAGGTAGAGAGCGCATCACAATTCTTGCGCGCGCTTCAACCTACGCCGAGGCCATCAACAACCGAGCTGCCCGGAAGACCAGTCCGAACAGATAATTACCTCCACCCCGTCGTCAAGATATGGGATTCACACCTCGAGGCGGAGGGCGCGGCGGACGAGGCGGTGGTAGAGGCGGCTTCAGCGATCGCGGCCGTGGCGGTGGTCGAGGAGGTGGTCGAGGTGGTTTTGGCGACCGTGGCCGAGGTGGAGGACGGGGCGGCGGACGCGGAGGTCCAGCTCGCGGTGGCCGAGGCGGTCCTCGAGGAGGACGTGGAGGTGCTCGAGGAGGACAGTAAGTCTCTCCCCATTTCTGGCAGCTGAATATCAACGGAGCGATTTCAAGCTTCAGCGAGCTAACCATTCTTTAGGCGCGTTGTCGTTGAACCCCACCGACATGCTGGCGTGTTCGTAGCTCGTGGAAAGGAAGACTTGCTCATCACAAAGAATATGGTATGCACAGCTGTGGCAGCAGAAGGATTGAGCTGATAGAGATTCCAGACACCTGGCGAGAGCGTCTACGGTGAAAAGCGAATTTCCGTACCTAACAGCGAGAATGCAGTCAACGGCGAATCCGATGCACCAACCAACGTCGAGTAAGTCGCGACTGAAGTCTTCTCTTGTGAACCTGCTCTGACCCCGAGACCTTAGGTACCGTGTCTGGAATCCTTTCCGCAGCAAGCTGGCCGCGGGCATTCTCGGTGGTATCGAGACAATCACAATGAAGCCTGGCTCCAAGGTCTTGTATCTGGTAGGCTATGCAAGTGCGGTAACTGCATTACAGCTTGCTAACCTTTGTAGGGAGCTGCCAGCGGAACGTCAGTCAGCCACGTCGCAGATATCGTTGGTCCTGAGGGCACAGTCTATGCCGTCGAGTAAGCAGTGCTCTTGGAGGTTTCTGGCTTCGTTCGCTAATCCGGCGCAGGTTCTCTCACCGAAGCGGACGCGATCTCATCAACATGGCAACCCATCGGACGAGTACGTAATGATTTGCTATAATCTTGCAGACGAAATCATTAACCTCTCGCAGACGTCATTCCCATTGTCGAAGATGCCCGCCATCCCCTAAAATACCGCCTTCTCGTCGGTATGGTCGACTGCATCTTTGCAGATGTTGCCCAACCGGATCAGGTACGTTTGCTTGGGGATCTTCTCCTTGTTGGACCATTTGCTGACTTTTCAAAGGCTCGAATCGTCGGTCTCAATGCTCATCTCTTCCTCAAGGCTGGCGGTGGGGTCATTGGTACGTATCAATTGGACGTGGATCTGGGAGCGATGCTAACGGGCGACTAGTTTCAATCAAAGCCAACTGCATCGACAGTACCGCACCCGCTGAGAAGGTCTTCGCGATGGAGGTGCAGAAGCTTCGCGAGCAGCGCATTAAGCCCAAAGAGCAGTTGACGCTGGAACCTTTCGAGAGGGATCACGCCATGGTCTGCGGCATCTACGAGCGGGCGGCATGAGGCGAGCATTGACTCTGGATTTCGCGAATGTATGGAACTGAACTTCACGATGGACTCGGCGTTTGCGGCGCTCAAGGGGCATGTCTTGCGGAAAAGATCTTCTCGTGGTGTGGTATATTCTCACACGGCCTTATGCGCGAGTTTTTGACTGTCAGGGTGAAGATTCGTTGCATGGCCATCTGCAATCTGCGACTGGGCCAACACGCGTTCAGCCGCGCGCATCTTGTAACTTAGGAAGGTATGGACGATTCTTCGTGCTCCACTTGTGCTTTTTAAACGGCATGTGGCTCTCATTTCCGCTCAATGAGGATTGACAGGGACAATTTATATGAACGCGTTTGGCGTCGTCGGCATTTCGCTCTGAGGTTCAGTCGCGACGCGTCAAGTTGAACAACGGAGGCAAGGCCTTTGAGAAAGAAGCCGTATGTTAAGACACAAGGGCTTTCTCTGTGCCGTCTGCCAGCGCTCTATTTCCGGAGTTCGCGGCTTCATTTCAAACTCTCGTGCCCAGCCTGACACGGATGGGATCGGCAGGCTCAGCCAACGCGCGCCGGCCGAGTCCCTTTCACGTTGCTCCCCGACAAGACGGCCAAACCCCGACCACACTGCACAGTCGTCGCCCTCGCCCTCCCCTCTCCCACATTCTACCCGCCAAATAAGTTTGTGTCCGTATTGATTGCGCCCAGCCGGGCAACCTTGCTCGCTTGGCCCAGTGCATTGTCGCCATCTCAGCTCACGGACAAGGGTCGCCATCCCCCTCTCCAGCACGCACGGCACGTTCGAGATCAGTCCCATCTATACCCTTTCCGGCCCGCGACAGCAATGCGCAACCCTCAACACAGCACCTTTGATCCGACCACCGCCCCCCGCACCAAGCGTCAGTTCCAGCCATCCATCACCAGCTTCTTTGCCCGCGACGCCCGCGACGACCGCGACTCATTTGAACTGTGGGAGGAGGAGCGGGGCCCTGGTCCGATTACCCGAAGTCATCATCATCAACACCACGCTCGAGATCGCTCTGTCGCCACCCCCAGCCTGCCAAACACCGTCCAGGCCGACCTACTGAGCGTCGGGATGCGTGTACGAAAGTCTGTTCCCGAGGGATACAAGACGCACAAGCCGGCTGCCCTCCCCTCGATCCAGACGACGCTGTCAAAGTCCAGCTCGCCCGATGTTTACAGCGTCAAGCCTCCGCGGGAACCCGTCCCCGAGGCCTTGCAACACCAGAGGGAACTTTTGCCCTTCTGCGGGCTTCACAAGATTGGAGGATACGCAGAGCAGCCCGTGACAAACCTGCACCTCTACGGCGGCACAGAATCGAACGGTGATCGCCCCGTGAACCTCTTTCCCCTTCCCGCCGAAGCTTTCAACCAGCCCTTCCCATCCCAAGACTCAACAAACTCTTCCTTTTCGACCGAAACCCTACCGCCCAACCCAACGAATCCCCACAAACGCACCTGGCAGGACGACGACGCCCGGCCACTCAGACTCAACTCAAACTTTCTCTTTGCAAACCCCGTCAAGATCTCCGAGGACGATGCACCCGTTTCTCCTCTCTCGGAAAACCCTAGCCAGTCTATCAACTCACTGCCGCTCCCCAGAACCTTCGCTCAGCCCAAGTCTCGACGCCAGAATGGAAAGATCATCGAGGTCGAGACTGGTTTGCAGGTATCGAGCATGGACGTAGACCTCGAGAATGCGAGGGATGGTGAGGAGCAGCGCCTGCCGAATGACTTCGGTGAGGCTGAGTTCCTGCGGCCCTGGAGTGGGCGGGAGATTGAAATGGGAGGCATCTGACCCTCCGGAGTCATGCTTACTGCGACTATTTGCGTTCGCGGGGAAACGTTCCTGCGCCGTCGTTTTCATTTGCCTTGATATCCCTTCATGACTTCGCAGCAAATGCGGTGTCACCTTGTGTAATTCCCTAGCGTTCGAGCACATAACTCATGGCGTCAGGATGGGTGGACGGACGGATCTAAGTATTGGGGGATTGGAGTATACCCTTGTTTTTGGCTGGAGCATAGCAGGACCAATTCATTGTCTTATGCTCTCTGCGGTCTCTATCTTTGGGCGACACTAATAATTTACATGAATTGCGATACGAGCATTGCTAGAATCACGTCATGGTCTGCGTGTGGGCTTCGTGTATTGTGCTATAAATGTGAGATCGATCTGCCCATTCCATTCACCCAATCAGCTCGCTTACCAACGATAACTCGAACCCGACCTATTCCCTGCTCCAAAGTCTCTCGCTCAACTTGGAAGTCGTCTGGGAGGTGAGGTCTCATGCGGGGGCGGGGCTCCTTCCACGTCCCGCAGCTATGACGCCACTTAGCGCAAACATCGCCTCACGATACCTTTGTACCAAGGTGCTCTTTGACACTCCAGCATTCAAACCCCACTGTTCAACAATATGTCTGGTGCAATTCCCACCTCGACCTCCGTCAGCGAGTCCGCCGTCATCGAGGCTCACCCCAGTAGCGTGTGGCACCTCATCAAGCTCCAAGGTGCGTATCGACTGCAGCTGGCCCATGTACAGCGACATTGACACCTCACAGACTTCTCCCAGTTCTGGAGCAAACTCGAAAAAAGTGAAGAGATCCGCGGTACCTCCCCCGAGACCGACGTTGTCAAGTGGACCTTCAAGGATGGCACTGTCCTTGATGTCAAACAAGAGGAGCATTCGGTAAGTACAGTACGGCCCATTCTTCAATGTGTGCATGGGAAGAGTCGAACCAGTTGCATATGACATCTGAGCCGGCGTTTTTTTTTCCCCCCGAGCCTCAGATTCCAGGATCAACGGTGCTTCTAGTGTAAGGGCTAACATAAACCCAGGCCATCGATCACTATATAACATACAGCGTCATCACGTCGCAGCCTGCCCTCTCCTACACTTCAGTCGTGAGCACGATCCGTGTCTACCCGATCACCTCCGGACAGCACGAGGGTCATACGTACATCACATGGACGGGAAATTTCTCAAGCGATGCGGATGCTGGCGTCATCGAGGATGCGAAGTTCAAGCGTCGCGAGGCCCTGGCTGATCTCGCCAATGCTGTCAAGAAATAAGCAGAGCAACACACTGAGTCAGACTGAACTGCAGAAGAAGAGCTTGTGAAAACACGAGGATTTCGTTAAGAGGATTCAGTTCGATAGGAGCAATAGTGCGGTGACGGGTATGAAACTGTCCGAAACGGCACTATACAGCAAAAAGTAAATGTTGTGAAAGAAATGCAAATCATTCTCTCTTGCGGCGAATTGCAATACGTGCATACTACTACAAACCACCCCCAATTTCCTCTATATAACTGACGCTAGTTTCTTCGCTGACTCGATAGTATCACCACAGGAGAGCAACAATAGAGGTATTGGACATATTTGATTTGGAGAGACCGCCTGCCAATCCCGACCGATCCATGCCCCAACAAATGAAAAATCTGTATCTCTCAATGATTAGCACAGAGCCAACCTCATAAACCTTGACGAATAGCAACCAGGAAGCACGAGAAGATCAGAGAGAAGATTATGAAGATAATCAAGGGGATATCATACGCCGGGGCAGCTTGAACTCCGCCAAAGATGGCATGGACATTGCAGCCGAGCTTGCGCTAAGCTGACTCCACCAAGCCAGAGCTTTGGGCTTGAAGCTGCCCGTGACGAGAGAAACTATTCATGATATCCCTCATTCCATTGTCTCATCATGTCGCGTTTGGTAGAGGAAAGGTGTGAGGAAGGCGGGTAACGTACCAGTGAGTGTTGGTGTCGAGTAGAGAGCTGAGCGGGGAGTTTGGGGGAAGGTTTTGAGGAGTTGCGAGCGTGGAGAGGAGAGGGCGCGGTGGGAGCTTTATGTAAAGGTGGGATTGGGCACGGGCGTTGGAAAGGGCGCTAGTGTCGTTTGCAAGTGAGTGAAAGGTAGTGGTCCGTGCAAATTTCAACCGTGTAGGAGGTGGCTTTCACTTGGGTTGTCTAACATTAGAGTAAAATACTCTATACGAATAGTTATACTAGATCTAAGCTTTAGTTGTACGTCCCTTTTCTTCTCTTCTAGCCTGTACATTCTTCTATCAATAGCCCACTGTCTTATCCATTTCTCGCTCGATCTTGCAAGCTGTGCAATGGATTCGTCGATGACGAGTAGACTTGAAGCAAGAGAGATGGAGGAGAA
Source organism: Polyplosphaeria fusca (assembly GCA_010093805.1). Lineage (NCBI taxonomy): Eukaryota > Fungi > Ascomycota > Dothideomycetes > Pleosporales > Tetraplosphaeriaceae > Polyplosphaeria > Polyplosphaeria fusca. The sequence continues at coordinate 36,480 of ML996133.1, read as the reverse complement.
TTTCTGAGGTACATGCTATGTAATTGACTTTGCTTTATACTTTTACGATAACGGTCAAGCAATTGTCCTTGTGCCTCAGGCAGCAACGAACCAGACCCCGCTAAACTGGTCATCTTTGGCCTTCACCAATAGAGATCGTCAAAATCACAAGAAAGCGGCATCTCAAACTTTATCGTGAGACGTGTAGCGCCATTTTCGCAATGTATCGGCCAGTTCACTAAAGCGACCCTCCGCCTCCGCCTCCGCCTCCGAGCCCTCCTGCTACTGCATTTTGGGACGAACTTTGAGTAGATGTTACTACCGAGGCTCCATGTGATGGTGCACTGAAATGTCTCAGCAAAGCGCTACAAAGCTTGCATTGGTACTCACAAATCCTTTGTTTTCGTCCCAGCTATTTCCGGCATCCCCGGGTCACCTGCTTCCTCATCCCACGCCGTGGATGTTGACGACGCCGCGCGACTATGAAATGACCACTTTTCTCGGTCACACGGTGCTGATACCACGCTACACTGTCGTTTCCAAACTGCGCCCTTGCAAGTGGCTGCCCTCGCCCTCAGCGCCTCGCGAATGGTACTTTCGTCGCTCGCGAACCAGGACGCGGACCCTGCAGAGCTGGTCGGGTAGAGAGGCTTGTTTTGAGGATGTTTGACAAATTCATGCGGTTTGGGTTTTGCCTTTGATGAAATAATGGCGATGTCGGATGCGATATTGGTGCAATACAGCTCCAGAGGCAGATCGTTCACTTCAGGACCGAATGGATTCTCGATTTCATTGCCGATGGCGTGAAACCCTAGAATAATGTACGCGGAGAATGTCGTTACCGGAACAGTCAACCAATCCATGAGATGTACGAGCTGAAAGGGAAGGGACAGTACGTAGATCCAGGTAATCTGAGAGATAGCAATGCTATATGCCAGCGGAAGAGGCGTGTTTAGAACACGCTCAGATTGTGCCAGTATATGGTGCAGTGTTTCCAAATTGTTTTGAGCATGCGTTTGCGCTATACCAAGCAAAAAGGTACCGTTGTCCATGATCTCGTGGACGTAAGAGGAGATATATGTAAGAATCTCCAGTGGCAAGTTGCCAAGTGGACATGTGGCACGCTTGAGCTCCTTGCGCGGATTCGAGCGAAACATGGGAATTCTGAGCAGCTCGCCTATTCGCTTGCATGATCTCATTCGTGTCTCTGGATACTCGGGCCTTCCTGCGGACTTGGCGAACGTTTCGAGATGGCCGATAAGGTCCTGGAGGTCGTCATATTCCACATGTGGCTCGAATCGCAACTTGTGCTTAAGTGCCACAGCAAAGGCAGATATCATGTTGAGGCATGTAATCTTGCCCATCAAGTCCATGTTTCCTTCTCCGTGAGGCCTTTCTTCAGCGTGGATCCAGATGACTCGAGACAAGTTCAAGGAAACCGCACTAAGGCTGGACCACATCCTCCTGCCTTCCATGTAGCGCTCGTATGCCGTGGAGCTGCGAAGATTAAGTGCGAGAGCAACAACAAGACCTAGAACGGTTATAACAATGGGGTGGATTTCAACTTTTGTACTCAGTGACGTGGGAAAGCGATGGTAAACTTAGACTTACTCGGATGAACACGCTCTGACAAAACCACCGTAATGGCAGACCAACAGCAGATGCACGTCGTTGGTAGGATGAGCTTGGGGAAAACGCTCCCATGCATTCGAAGCGCGCGCGGCCATTTGGAATGCCGTGAAATGTCTCGTGGGCCGATCTTTCTATGGTCAGTGAAGATGGGAGGGACTTTGCGGTGGAGCTTGCGAACAAAATACTCCTCCAGCACTTGCTTCGGCTGTTTGCGGGACGACATTGGCGCGAGGCATTCAGCAGATTCTACTACTAACAGGCCAGACTACTTTCTTGGAACATTCAAGGCAAACACAAACTTCAAACCCTCCAGAACATAAAAGCGGAGAATAAGATTTGAATGCATGAGCGAGATGATGGATACTTAAAAACTAAGTAGCAGTTGCGATTTTGGACTCGACATTGTGACGAAATCACTACATGGATTTCGAATGACTTGTCGTCTCATGACATCATGATCCAAGGCACGACTGACTGGTCATCTGTAAATGAAGTCCATATTGGAAAGCGAGAAGCACCAACTCGAAGCTCATAAGACGCCAAGCGATGAAGCCACGGGACGACATAAATCGAGGGGCCGAGCAGAGCCAGTAAATAAGTTGCCGAACCGAATGTTATGACCCAGTTTTGATTGGAAAGTAAGAGGCCGTCCAAGTACATGGGCTCTTGAAAACAAGTTGTTGAGCTGCGTCTGTCGGGAGGAAGCTCGCATCCAGAGGTTCTACAACAGCGGCCTCAATTGAAGTCTATCGTGCATCGTTTCGCACACTCATACGACTGACGTCTCGTTTCTTCCGTAGGCCGATTGTGCAACACAGCTCTCGCCACAGCGTGCGGTGCAAGCTTTCAAAGCCTAGGCTGGTTTCCCACCGACAAGGTAGGAAACGACAAAAAGAAAGTTTCCTCCACGTCTGGGCCAGTTGTGACAAGTTGGCGAGGTAATTGCCTCCATGAAGACATGGAATAGTAGGTCCGACTGTTCAATTGTGCGCGAATTGGCGTGAATTATGAATATGGCGTCCAACAGGGAGGCACGGTGGCACGGCATTATGTTGTAGCCACCGCGTCTCATATCTTTACTTCCCCGCACGAGAGGCTCGAGCGACCAAGGACTCGACACCTAGATGGATGCGAGCCGTTGTCCAATGTCTAGGCATGCGGGTTGACCCAGAACAGGGGAAGAGGTCGGCATGAAGACGGCTTCAGAACAGGCATTGACAGGTCTCTCCGATAAGCGCAATAGGACAACGACCTTCTAGAAAGGGCTGAGGTGAAACGCTTAAAGGTAGGGCGCTGGAGGGAGCGGTAGGCGTCCTGAGAGCTGGTGCCAAGAGCAGGTGCATGACGAGGGCGATCCAGGAACGCTCCAGCATCTGAGACAGAAGTGAATAGCCGGGAGAGGGAAGCAGACGCGTAGAGTCGACGCGCTGGGGAGCTTGCAGAGTCGTGGGATGCAGGAGGTGGGTGTGCAGAAGCGTACTGTGTGTACAGAGCATAGATGGCCGGGAAGTGCTTCGCGCAGGTGCAACGAGAGGCGGGGGACACGGCGGCTTGCAGAGCACCACCACGCACGACGAAGACGGCGACGCCACACGACAGCAACCTGGGGAACGACGGTGGGGACCGCGGCTCAGCTGGACATCTAACCAAGTACAAGTTACATGTGGCCCTGGCGTTCAAGGTTCGCTGCCGGCGCGCCCCTGGCTTCCCGAAACGCGCTCTCGTCTCAACACCTGCAGCGTCCAAATGCTGTTCTGCCACCACCAGCTATCTCCTGTTTCCCTCAAACGCATAGCAGCGCCCCTTCTGGGTATTGGACTGGCGAGGTAGCAGTCTGTGTGCCCATGGCGACGCCCTTGTGACACGCCCACGTCGTCATTCACTGCACTCCCTTGGAGTAGCACAAAACGCACCGCGACCCGATGCAGTCACACAGCGTTGCCTGGTCCGGCACCATCCGACCTGTCCTCTTCTCCCTTGCTGCCGCGTCGACTATTCGGTTGCTAAACTTGTTCACGTTTCCTGTCTACTTGACCGTAACCCACTCCTCTTCTAATTTAACCCACACGCCGGCGCCTTGCCACAAGCCCTCTTGTCTCTACCAACCAAGCCCATGTAGTCCTGCCTTGACCTCCTCTTGCCCTTGACTGCTTTTACCTATCTCTTGTTCTTATTAAGACCACTGTGGCCTGCATGCTGAGCACCCACATCTTTCATCGAACTGGCACCTCCTTCTGAGCTCGAGAGCTCGCAATGCTAGCCATGGCTCCCGTACTGGTGTCAAGACTCCTCGATGGACAGCGTCATCCCAACTTCGATTCTCTGGGCATACTCTATGTCACCGTCGCCATTCTCTACACCATCATCCTGTCTGGAGAGCTGTACCTACTCTACCGTCGGCGGTCCACTTTCAGCGTTCGAATCCGGAACATCAAGGTTGTCTTTGCAGCAGTGTCCATGCTCCACATCTATCTCGTCCTCGTCCTTTTGGTTTACCCCCAGAACGGAAATTTCCCGTGTGCTGCAGAGTTTTGGATCATGTCCGTTTTTCTTCCTTCCGGCATGGCCTTCTTTCAAGGTATACCCTTTCGCTTCTCTACATCACACCTGCTTACTGGGCACAGCGTGCAATGCAAGAGTTCTTAGTGCCTATGAGAGCCAACGCCGACTGCAACGCAACTTCCTCGAGGGTGCTCGCAAGACGAGACTGTCCTTCTCACCCCGTGGGCTCTGGCAAGCCTGGACTGACTTGAGTGCTGCGACCCAGGTCTTGGTGGGCACGGTCGTTGGACTCTTTCTTTCGGTCCGTAACTCCCTAACCGCAGCGCTCATCTGTCGTGAATCTTTAGCTGATCGTAGCAGTTCATTCCCGCCGTCGTTCTCTTCTTTGGATCACGTAGGTTCCATTCTTCATACGGATTCTTTGGTCCCATGGTAGACGAGCTCGCCTGTCGACGAGGAGCTGAATGGATTCCGTCAATTCTAGTTCAGCTCTTCTGGACTGCTCTCATTGGCCCATGGATCTTGTGGAGGATTCGCAGAGTCAACGACGTACATTATTGGGCCTGGCAAACCAGACTCGCCATTATTGCCGGGTAAGCTCGCGGGTTGTTGCGCTCGTGCTTCCTTCTAATGGGACTGCAGATTGCCCGGAACACCCCTCTGGATGGCTTTCACTTACTCCAAAGTCACCCAAATGATCTCCATTAATCGATATCTGGCACCGGCAGGATGGTAAGTGTGGAATGTTCCCTTTCTTTTTCGACCTCCTCCTTGGTTTCGTCTTTTTCTGTTTGGTCAATTTCTTTTTCTGTAAACCCTGACAGTCGCGTTTCGTCGAAAGTCGCAATCAGAAAAGCAAAAGACCCTGGCTGACTCTCGTAATTTCATAGGTTCATCCCTTCTCTGATTGTTTGCCAACAAGTACTCATCATTATCCCTCTTCGTGAGGCATTTAAGTCGCAACCTCGGAGGACCTCAGTGTCGTCAACAACAACTACCGAGTCTCTCCGTACTTCCATGAGTTTATCACCCACGGTCTCTAAGAAGTCCCCCAATGTTGTCTTGAATAAGGAGTTGAAACCCAAAGCGTCGATGCAAGCTCTTGAATTCACCATTGAACACCGCATCGAAGGGCTCATTGCTTGGACTGCTGCTCGAGAGTTCACGGCTGAGAACTCAATCTTCTTGCGAGAAGTTCGAAACTTTAAGAAGAAGTGGGGCAGTCTGCAAACAGTTACCACAGCTCAGCGAAGGCAGATGTTCACGGAGGCATCTTTGATCTTCTTTACCCTTATCAACCCCTTCACTGCCGAGACGCCAATCAACATCGAATACAAGATCTTCAAGATCCTGCAACGCACCTTTTCCACCGTTGAGTTTGATCCATACCCGGCGCGGTCAAGCACACCCGAATCGCCCAGCGCAAGGGAAAACGTTGTTTGCCCGTGGGAAGATGTACTGGATCGCCCAACGAGTATAGGGTCCGACACGAGCGCGTTGAGTACGGCGAGTACCAAGAGCATCGTTCCGAGCGAGTTCACTGAAACTGTCTTCGATGCGGCGTTCGAGAGTATCAAGTACCTGGTGTTCACAAACACATGGCCCAGATATGTCGAGGCAGAGTTGACAGGGCAAGGCTCGCCCTGAGCAGCAAACCGCTTTCTTTATCATCACCTCGGGAGGTTCATCGGCTATTTAGATCGACCCGACATCTTCGGGTCCGCCTTTCCGCCTATTCGGCCAGGCACTCGATAGGCTAATACGGTACCATTACTGGCGGCGAACGGTACCCGGTTTTGTTCATACGCTGGCCGTTTTTGCACACAATTTCATTCGGCGACTTGGTTGGGAAAATCTCATTCGGCCATATTTTGATACCCTTCTCTCGTTACCTTTGGTCAGACGGGATAATGGCGGCTCATTGACGGCGTTTTTGGCCGGTACAAACGTGCAAGAAAGAGCCTGGCGTCAGCGTGGATGAATTGGTTTGGTGTAGTGCTAAAAGGTTCTGGCAAAATTGATACTACCTGTACTTTGGCATGGGCGTTGAGACTCTGCAAGCAATTGCGATCTTTGTATTTGAAATACCCAGATTTTCTCACAGCACACTTTCTACCGTCCTTCTCTATGATGTCGAAGCGAAGTCTAGCTTGAAGTGAAAAGCGAGCCGCAACGGGTACGAATTACCTCGCCGATCTTCGCATGGATCGCTGCATGCACCTGCGTATGCATCCCACTTCACAGTCACAGCTTCTTTCAGCCTTAATGGACGTCTCAGCGAAGGATACAGCCGCTTGGCCACGCTGCATCATTATAATCCTATCACGCTATGCTATATATTTACTGCTACTAGCAATAGTGCACACGGAGTGCAACAAGTCTTCGAATGTGGCAATTTTGGCGAGACTACACTACTTTCTTGCTCTCGCCCTCGTACTCGCTCAAGCTACCCCATTCGATTAACTTCGCCGCCCTTTTATAAAGACGTAACTACTCTTGTCGCGAAGCATCGACGACGTGTGTCGACCGTGCATGTGCAAGAGTTTAACCTGCCACTTCGCATTCCCAAACACTTCTCCTCTCCTTCTAGCGCCAGAAAACGCGCCACACGCCTCTGACTCGCATTGCACCAATATCACGGTTACAAGCTCCTGCTATAGCTTTCGGCAATTGGGAAGATCCCTTCAGCCTGCATGAACGTGCATGATGTCCCGGAGAATTCGTGGTGCAGGCCGAATTGTCTCAGATGGGGGCTTGGCGCGGGAGTTTGCTTTGACCATCGAGAGACTGGGCGGGTATGCGTGGATCAACATGGAGTGAATGTGGAGTGATCCATGAACCCGGGTTGTGGTTGGGGACCTCGCTATGATTGGGAGGGGGTGGTGGGAAGGCAGATGAGGTTGACGCGGCGCCATCAGTTCAAGCACAAGCTATAGAAAAGGTTGGAAAGATGGAAACGTGGAGGCCATCATCTAGCAAGGTCCATTCCTGCTGTATATGGTAGCAGGCTCTTAGCTGGCTGTGACAGTGATTGGCTGGCTTGAGTTTGATGAGGAAGAAGTTCCTGTAGTCAACGATGGTACCGACAGCCTCGTTCTTGACGAAAAGCGACGGCTATTTGCCGATCAACACATAACCACATTTCTCGCTTGCCTTCGTATGGTCTCCTACTTCTTGGACATCCAGGCGGATACAGTCGGTCTCTGCATCGGGAAGGTTAGCAAAATTGTCGAACGCCGATGCACTTGCCCGTTTCTGGATGTCAGCTATCTGAGATTTTGCAGCCGCCCGTATGATGACGCCGTGGTTGATGAAACACAAGGAAATGTGTAAGATGGATGAAGTGCGCTCGTGAGTCGTAGTCGTGAGTCGTAGTGGGTCGGTTCCTTGGAGTCGATGTATGTAGCTTAGTCAGCGCTCTGACGCCGTTCGCCGCCAAGTGCATCGTGGAGCCGCGTTGAGACGACGGCCTCAATCGACGACCTCAACCGACCGCCAGCCTCCATCGTCGCATCCAGCGCAAGCCCGCGGAGTAAGTGCTCGCGCGCCTCCCACAAAGCACCTTCCCCGAGTCCATAGTTGACGCCGTGTCCTCGCAGAAGGACCCTGGGCAGCGTGCGCATTTGGCGCCGGCCCTCCTCGGTCCCCTCACGCATCCACGGTCCGCAATCCTCACCGCTCTTGCTAGCTCTCCAGAGGCGAAGCAGGCTACACCCGATAATTAAATCACAAGCGCGCAGCCATGTCGGCCGCTGCCATCGCTGCCCGCCCATCGCAGGCTCTCCGCCAGCGTCGTGAATCTCAACGGCCGAGCCTGGCGCGAACTGCGACCGCCAAAACGAACAATATGGAGAATGGCACCGCAAAAGAGGACACGAAGCGCTTCGGTACGTGCGTGACGTAGATTGATGACTTCGCTAACGGGTACCAGTCCATACGCAGCAGGACATTCTAGCCAAGTTCAAGAACCGCCCGCCGTCGCTGAGAGTCTATCTGCACCAGAATCACTTCCGCCTGAACGATTCCCAAGAGTCACTTGCATATGCCTCGCCCATGAAAGAGCTTCTCTACCATATCAAGAACCGGACCGTGCCTCACAACATGCTCGATGAGTTTTACTCGGCAGGCATACCATTCTACGATAGTAAGCCGCGTACCCAGTCGCTTCCAGATCCCTCTGACTCTCGTCCATAGACTGCCTGATCGTCGAAGTGCACGATTTCAAGTCCGCGGGAGCGAAGCCAAAAGACGAAGCAAAAGCATCAGCCGGTAGCACCAAGACCACCCCTTTCTCCATTCATAACCACAACCAATACATCACCCCCTCGCCTCACGTACCCTATCCTCAAGACAGACCAAAACCCGTCGACGAACATGCAAAAGCCAACACCCCCGCGGATCCGCCCAAAGGAGAGAAAGATGTTGACAAGGAGAACATGCCCGCTCCTGGCCAGCCAGCGTCCCAAAAGCAACCGGCAAAGGCGAAGATCTATGTCGTTGTGCTGTTTCCCACCGTACTGTCCCATCATACAGACATGACTCTGCTAGCCACGACCCCAGCCCCAGATCTGCAAACCTTTCGCCGCAACCAAGCTGCGGGCAGAGCCGCAGGAAATCCTCCGACACCACTGACAGCAGTTCCCCCAACCCCAACCCTGCCTGCTGGACGAAGCCCAAAGCGGCAGAAGATGGTCATCGATGAGAGCAACGTACATGAGTTCGAATCGCAGCTTTTGAACCAGATCTGTCCCAAGCTTTACCTGGAGCCAACCAAGAGCTTGGGCGAGTCCATAGCGCTTATGCACGCTCTGACACACCCGAACAACAAGCACATATCTCCGTCTCGCAAGTCTCGCAAGCGGACGACCGCCGAGTTGGCCGCCGACGAGGCAGAGGCTGCTGACATCCAATGCTTTATGCTGGCAGGGGATGAATTTCAAGCATCTAAGACAGCTGCAGGTGGTGGCGGGGACGAAGCGCAAGCTGCCGTGCGCGGGGGTACCAACCTCCAGACCTTCTCGCGTTTCAAGGCTCTCGAGTCTATTAAGATGCATCACGAGGAAACAGAGAGGCGCAAGAAGGAGGAAGAGGCCCGTCAAGCGCAAGCAAAGAGAGTGGCTCAGGCCGAGGCTGACCAGCAAAAGCGTCGCGATCTGGAACAAAACAGAGCAGCCGAGCAGCAAGCTCAAGCTCAAGCTATGTTGCAACACCAGCAGAGACAAAACGATATGCTTCGTATGCAGCAACAGCAACAGGCCGTTGCCGCATCACAGGCTCAACAAATAGCCGGCCCAGTCGCGCAAACGCCTCAATCAGCAACACAAGCGCACTTCTCGCCCTCGGTGAGGCAAACCACTCCCATGGCCTCATCCCCAATGGTCACTACACACCCCATGGGCAGCACTCCAATGATTACTACATCTTCAAATAATGGCGCCGGAAGTCCACCTCGACCACCCTCAGCTGTGTCACACCACCCAGCTGGAATGGCCCGTACTGCGAGCCAACAACCAAATCAGCCCATGAGTCGAACCGGCACTCCTCAGATTGTTCAAGGCACTCCCGTTATGGGTAGTGCCATGCCCTCTCGTAACATTACTGCCACGCCACAGCCACGCATGAGTCAAGGCAGCCCGACTGTACCCATGCAAGGCACGCCAATGATGCCCGGCCAGAGCGGTCAAGGCATGACTCCGGACCAACTACAGCGTGCTCAGATGGCGCAGCGGATGCGCCAAGGTATTCAACCCCAAAATATGCAGATGTCCCCCGGAATGACACCAGATAAACTAGCCATGCTCAAAGCACAAGCCCATGTCTCACAGCAAGGCGTGCCCCCCAATGCCAATCCACAACAATACTTGAGCTTGCTTGCGAACAAGTATTATAAGGAAATTCGAGATCAGCAGCAGCATCAACAACAGCAACAGCAGCAACAACAACAACAACATCAACAGGCGCAGCAGCAAATGGCTAACATGTCACCACACAATCCACAGATGCGCCCAGATGTCGTCCAAGCAGGCATGTCAAACCAGGGTGGTATGAACATTGGGAACATGAGCCTTCAACAACTAAAGGCACTTTATGCAAACCGGAGACAACAGCTTATGAACACTTTCCAGGGTTCGGGTGTTCCAGTACAGCACCAGCAATTCTTAAAGAATCTCGAAATAGCGATCACCAACCGTGAAAGACAAGAGCAGGTGAACCATGGAGCTGGGGCACAGATGCAAATGAGCCAAAGCATGCAAGGCCAAATGAACGGGGGTGGCCAACATCCACAAAATCAGATGCAGATGCATCAAATGGCGGCATTGCAACAACAACAACGACAGCAGCAAATGCAACAACAAAGGCTGCGGATGATGCAGCAAAACATGGGAAATTCCCAAATGGGTCAGAACATGATGGGCCAGATGAACATGATGAATGCGGGAAATGTGGGCAACATGGGCGGCATGGGCGGCATGAACATGCAGGGGATGAACATGGCTAACATGGGCAATATGGGCGGTATGCAAGGCATGCAGAACATACAAGGCATGCAGAACATGCAGAACATGCAGAATATGCAGAATATGCATAGTATGCCAAACATGCAAAATGTACAGCAACAACAGCTCATGCAGATGGCCCGACTGAGAGCCCAGATGGCGGCGAACCCGCAGAATCAAGGCGGCGGCGGCGGAATGGATTGGAGCGCAGGTTGAACGAGTGTGAAGCACTGATTACATCGTGGGCATGGGAGTCATGTATTCTTATGCGGCTAGGGAGTTGGGAGCTATTCCAGGATATTGGGACGATACCCCGGGATAAGGGATGGGCATGTTCGGTTGTCACGGTACTTGCTACAATGTACAGGGGCGTTTGCGTTTGCTTCAAACTCATGTATTGATGGAATCATGAAGTCTCGTCTCGGTGGATGGACAGAAAACGTGAAACAGAATATGTTTACTCTGCATGTGAAAAATAATATATATACTCTGCGTGTGTTGACCTACCTACTCCTACAGTGATCGTGCAGCATCATAGAGACGGCCCGGATCTACTCCACATCCACCTTCCTAACATCCACAAACCCCTCCTCCAACCGCTTCGGCACATCGACCCTCAAGACGCCATCCTCCAACTTGGCACTGATACCCTCTGCATCAATCGCCGCAGGATTCACCCGCGTTCCCAAGCGAATCTTGCGCTCGAACGCGCCAACCTTGCGCTCATCCATGGCCAGCGTCTTCAGAAACTCCTCATCCCCCGGCCGATATATAACGCCAGCAACGCTGAGCTCGCTCTTGGCCTCGTCCCAGTTCACACCCACGTCCTCCTTCTTGGCGCCCGCAAGCGAGATGTGCACCATGTACGCCGTGGGCGTGTCGAAGATGTCGGCGTCGGGGGCATAGTCGTCCGAGGCCATGTTGCGCGCGTCCGCACCGAAGTTCTCTGGGTTGAAGAAGTTGGCCGCAAGGGAGAGCGGGTCGAAGCCCCCGCGGGATCCCCAGCCGCCCCAGCCGCCTCGTCCGCCGCCGTGGTGGCCCCCGCGGTTGTGATGTCCGTGTGGACCTCCCCAGGCGTGCGGACCTCCATGTCCCCAGGCATGGCGGCCTTTTCGGCCTCCGCAGCGGCCTCGGCCATAGGGACGGCGGTTGGATTCGGTGTCGGAGCCGGAGGTGTGGGAGGGGCCTTCGCCGTTGTCTTCGGTCATTTCTTTGTCTTTTTCCTTGATGTCGTCGTCTTTCTCGTTGGAGGCGTGCTCATGTCCGGCTGGTGGAGGTGGGCCAGGGGCATGATGGTGTCCTGGAGGAGGAGGTCCACGAGAAGGGAAACCTCGTCCACCGAAGCCATGGGCCCAGCCCCATGGTCCGAAAGGAGGGGGGCCAGGGGGGCCATGGCGCTCGTTGTTGTCGTTGTCGCCGCCATTGCGGTCTTGTTGTTGTTCGAGGGAAGCAACGAAGTCCCAGAAGGGAGCTGATTGGTTCATGTAGGTTACTGATGGAGGCATGATGTGTGGTATTTCAATGGAAGGTTGATGTTCTGGAAACGGATACTGATGATGAGAAGAGAATGTTGTGCAAAAAACCTCAGTCTCTTTATAGACGCCGTTCCATAGGCATCAACGTCCACGTGCTGTCCACGTACGTACGTCGATACCATATCGCCACCATAGTTTCGGCACCGACACACCATCTCAGGGCCGTGGTGTGTAGCGTGGCCAATGAGAGAGTTTGAATAATGTTGACTCGAACTTCAGAGAAGCATCTCGAAGGCGTGGAATTGAGGGGTAGGCATCGAAAGCCGCGTAGACCACTATTTGTCTGGCCAGGCAAAAGATGTGACGCGTTCTGGAGATGGGGGGCGCGTGTCGGAGGTTTGAAGCGGCCGATGTGGCGCATATGTGGCTTTTCGCCACTCTTCATCTTCTTCTCCCTTATTCCACCACCGCCCATCTCTGGGTCATCTTCATATGCGTTTGCGGCATCAGAGAGCCAGTATTGGCATCCAGGCAGTTAGGTAGGCTTCGTCTCGCCTTGCTTACTCACGGCTCTCCGTCATCCCCACGACGCTTTCTACCTCTATCTTTGCCGCTGTCGTTGCCTCTCGGGCTGCGTTATAGTCCTCCTAGTATAGTTCATTCCCAGCTTTTCTGGGATGTCTTACTCTAGAAGTTAGTCAACCCTCGCTATGGCATTCATGGGAGGGGTTTTGGCGTCTATCTTCGATCTCACAGCTCGTGATTCCCCCGGCAACCTATCTGCCGCTCACCGATAGATCGCCCCGTCTCGATTTCCAGAACAAATCGGATACTTGATTTACTAGTTCAGGAGTCGTAATAATTTGGAAACCTGTCACCTGCGCGGTGCTGTTGAAGACAGCATGTGTCTGGTATGACGATAAGAGAACGAAGACCATCAACAAGGTCCTCAACAACAATCTCATCCAATCGCAGCTCTATGCTCGCACCATCTTCCCAGTATGGTTGCTCACGATCATAAGATTTGAAAATCAGTGCATGGTTCGGGAGCCGAAGCTTACAGAAGCTGAGCCCCCTTTCTGTTTCGCGCCGCTGATTGGACGGAGACCCGGGTTGCCTTGACCAAAGATGATCCGCTTCAGCCTCGCAGGCCACATGTGCAACGCGGCTCTTTCGTTTATGTTCTGTCTCTCCGAACTCTGCAGTTTATCGCTCACTCTTCAAGACTCTTCCTTTCTCATGCTTTCGTTTTCGTCCAGTCTCTCCTCAATATGTCTGGCACATTGAGTGGTGCCGCCCGTCTTTGCTCCGATCTTCCTCCGCAGAACATAACCACATGTCTATCCGAACTACTTGAGAACTCAGGCGGTATCCGCACGGTCAATGAGGTCTGGATTCGAACTTTCGGCATTCACGTTGTGGCGCTGGCGTCATATGGGCATTTGCTTTCCCTCCAAGGACACACAAAGTCTTCGCTGGGCTGGTCTTCCTGGGCCCTGTTCTTCTTTTGCCTGTTTCCTGAAATTGCGATTGCTCAAATTCTCCTCCGGACCCTGGCATCATTCAGAGGAGTCCTTCGGCACAAACGAAACTTGTCGCTTCGCTTCTTTGCAGCATCTTGCTTAGGGATGCGCGTAAAAAGGCTTGAATCAGGAATGATCTTTGAAGGAAGATATCTATTGGCCGACTTTGAACCTTCAGAAGTTGAGCTTATTCCACGTTCATTCGATCTTCTCTGGCTTGGGCGGTTCGCGTTATTACTTGCGCTCCTCGCCCAGTACATCGGGAGTGCTTTTCTTTGGTTCAAACTAGTCTTTTTCCTGAGAGACCGAAGCTATTGGCACTGGCATATCGACTACCGCAACGTTCAAGTCGTCCTCGGTGCTCTTTTGGCTACACTCAACAGCATGGGCATTCTCCTTGTCGGTGGGGAGTGGACACTCTCTCCCAAGGCGGACTTTGAAGATCACGACGACATGAAAACGAGCTCAGTTTTCACAAGTCAAGAGGACGCGAAACTATCAGATTCTCCCATTTCTCAAGACGAGCACTCGGAAACGTGGAGCAACTGTCTCATACGCATCACCAATTCCAGCGTATTCAAGGAGCTAAGAAGGTTCGACAGCGTCTTTCGCCACTTCCTCGATCGCCAGTTTCCGCAGACAATCCAGACAGATTTTGAATGCGGCCTTATACTCCATCGCATTCTCTCCTACATTGTCGTAGTATTCACCTTCCACCGGTTCCCTGGGGGGTGCCCACCCATCTTTGAGCTGCTCAATCGCGACAGCACTTCCCGAAACTACTCGGAGATGTGCCCGGATCGTATCGACATGTTTGATCCACTCACATTCGCTTTAATACCCAAGTTAAGAGAGTCTCTAAGAGTCGGCCCCTGGCTTCTAATACCGACTGTACTTTTCAGTGTTGCCCTCGCTCGCATACTACTCCACTGGGTTCTCACAGGGGGTTTGTTACTCCGGCAATGGTCGAGTGGAAGCATACCTGGCTGGGCACGGGATTCCGTGGAGTGGATATTCAGCGGACGTAGCCTTTTGTCATTCCCTACACTCTTGCTCGTGGCTGCGCTTTGCCCATTCTGGATTGATGGGCTGATTGAGCAACGGGGCTGGGCCAGGGAAGCGGAGATAAGCTTGACGAACCAGAGCATCGCGCCGATTGATCGGATTGCCATTGGTATCTTCATGTGGAAAGACCCGTGGCAGGATAGTTTGTATATCATCTGAAGGAGAATCAATCCGTCACTGCCATTTCAATGAGAAGATCGAGTCTGATCCGATGTTTGAACGAATGTCTGGAAAATTCATGGCCAGCAGAACGCAATACCACACTCGAGGGCTACGTTGCAGTAGTCAAGGTCTGGCTGAAGACCCAATGTGGATCTCGCAGTGCAAGGAGCATCAACAAGCCTCTCAATTGGTCATAAGATCAGAATCGAGCGTAATCGCTGCACGACGAACAAGTTGGCACGAACCGGCACGTATGATACAGGGTTTGGCAAGGTTATTCAGAGAGAGAAGAGGAGATCCCCCCTGATGAGGGCTGCCTCTGGAACTCCTTAGGACCCGGTCTTTCCTATTAGGAAGTAGTCAAAGCCTAATCTAGTATAGTAAAAGTTTGGCCGATCTCATCAAGGATAAGCTTCCTTGGCCGGCCTGCACGAATCTGGAACTTCCATGCAAAAACCGTGGCTCTCTCCATGACCATCACTGTCCGGAATCCCCAATTACACTTGGTGTTCCTTGCAGCGTGTGATAATAAGTACTTTGCACATCGATTGATGCTGATTTTCCACTCAGCTAGCCCCGGATTCTTAAAATCCCAACTATTGCCTGGTCGCGCAGGTTACGAGCGCCACAAAACAATAAAGTCAGCCTAGCAACGCCATTGCGGCAGGGGAAGTCCCACACAGACCAAATCTAGATCGTACAACCGAGCTGAGACACAGTAGATCAGTTGCCTGCATGAATACCTAAAAGTGATGGTCACACTTAGAATTCCGACTCTCCTCCCCAGGCCCTTCTCGCTCGGTGCACGTGGCACGTCGCGTTTACGCTGCGACGCAGCGTGGCTTGCATGCTCCTTGCCGTTCTCTCGTCCTCCTCGTGTTTAACTCCCGGGACTTGAGGTACGAGCCTCATGAATCCATTCCACCAGCTATCCTTAGAGAACGGGACATGCAGGACACAAACTCTGCACCATTTTTATTTTGAGCAGAGAGAGCCCCCCGGTATCAATCCCCCCACTGCATTCGGTATGTGTATGCTCAGCTCAGTAGTTGTATGTTTAGCCCTGTAGTTTCAGCTCCACAATTGCAGCCCTCTAGGCCCAGCTCTAGATCTTCACACGGGCCTGGAATACTGTACCATTTTGAAAGAGTAGTACTTAAAGGTCCAAATTCTTCGTAGGAACTCTTCTAGCCAGAGACTTTGATTTGCAGCACTTGTTCCTCTCAGAGCCCCGCCTTCAGCTAGACTGAAATCATGCGTTTTCTCATCTCTTCCGTCACTCTCCTATCACTGTGCTCCTCCATTACAGCCAAGGTCACAGACCCAAAATGCACCGCCGGAGCTCAAGCCCTTCTACTACCTCTTTCTGCCTACGCGCCAGCACAGTCCTTCTGCACTAAAAAGTATCCGGCCTCCACAACAACCTTGACAGCTGCACCAACCACTTCGACATCTACCTCAACGGCGCCAGGAGCGACGACGACGACGACAGTTACTGCTCCTGCAGTTCTGACTACTGCTACTACTACCGTAGCTACAGTCACAGAGACTATTACAGTCGCAGCTGCGCGCAAGCGGGCGGCCGATCCCAAAGCTTCACAATGGTCCAGTCTTTCTAAGGCAGCTGGCGCGATTCTCTCAACGTTCTGCTCTTGCATTGAATCGCACCCTGTGGTTAGTACTCCCTAGAAAACATCACCCTGCCACCGCCCTCACTGACAAGAAAAGACTACGACGACACCAACCGTCAAGGTCACAACCACGACCACGCCTACAAGCACTGCGACAGCAACAACGACCCCAACCGACACCACCACGACCTCGGTCACAGCCACCGAGACCGTGACAACAACATCCCAAGCGCCCGCAGGGTAAGCACCTCCCACCCTCCCCCCACACATCTCCTGCCACGCAGCTAACCTTTCCCCTTCGCACAGCCCAACCCCCTCCTTCTGCAACTCCCCCAACTCAGGCTCGCCCAACACCGGCCCATCTGTAGGCTGCAAGGACGGCTGCTACTGCGACAACTACATCGGCGGCGGCGGCTTCTGCAACAACGGCTTCACGTGTCTCGCGCAATGCAGCGCCGACTCCGACTGCGGTACCGACTACCGGTGCGTGACTAACACTGGGTGCAATAACAATGGGAATACGTGTGCACCGGTGCTGCCGTGCGGGACGGCGGAGCAGGCGCAGAGGAGGCTTGGGAGGGGGTTGATGGGGTTGGAGGTTGAGATGGTCGGGGTGGGGAAGAGGGGATTGGAGGAGGGGGAGAATAGGAGGGAAGGGGGTAATTGAAGGAGATGAAGGAATGTCTTGATGAAGTGAAAAGTTTAACGAATTTTGGGATGGTGGTCTGGTGTGCTCGTGGGTGGTATCGTTTGCTGCTTGAGTTGTTGGTGTACACTCAATGCGTTGCGGGTTTGGAGTTAAAAGTACATACGGCATGAGTTGGCGCAAAAGTAATCTGAAGGTTCACTGCGATTGTGTAAATTTGAGGAGTTCCCAATAATGTCTAGATTCAAAGAATCTGGTGCCAAAAAGCAAGAAATCTTCCGATACAAAGATATCTTGACAATGTCGAGTTTTCCTTACGACGGCGGGCTGGTTGAAATGGAAGTGTGTGCGTCCGTCGCTGAGATTATTTCTGACAGTACAGAAACATTGACATACTCAACTGAACCCTAACCCTGACTCCCATCTCTGCTGTCTCGTTCCTGTACCTGCGCGGCAGCTTCCTTGTGTTCGACAGCCTTCTCTTTAACCTCCCTCGCGGCTTCGTTGCCAATATTAGTTTCGTATGATTTGAACTTCCAGACCGAAACCTTGTTCGTAAACAGCTCGTCAATCTCCTCCAGGGTTCTAAAATGCATCAGCCTTCGTACGGCACTGCCAATGATTTTCGAAAATACTCACCGTCCCTTCATTTCAGGCATACAGAAGAAGAAAAACAGCACGCAGAGAAGATTAGACGCAGCCCAAATATACCCGTACTTTGCACCCTAGAAAATCGTAAGCATGTTGCCATCTCCAGCCTCGATTTCGGCCGTACTCACCCAACCTAAATTCTGGGGATTGATAAAATACGGCGTACAGAACGCATTCAACCACGCCAAAAAATACCCCAAGCTCGTCGCGCTCCCCACGGTCCACGCCCTCAACCTCGTACTCACCAACTCGGTCGCGACGGGATAACTCGCGGACCCAACGCACATATTATATCCCCACTTGAACAGCGCCATGAATCCGATGAGGCAATTCTGCATCGCCCTACTCGAGGGCGCGACCGTAGCCGCGACAGCCAGCCCCAACTGACTGAACCCGCAGATGGCACCGCCGAGCATGAGAATGGAACGGCGGCCCATATGGCGGCGCATGAGGTACATTCCCATATTGCAACCCACGAAGCCGAGACACGTGGCCATGATGCTGTACTTGAAGGCGTCTGCGACGGAGAGGCCGGACACGATGAGGAAGTATGTGCCGTACGAGATGACGAACCAGATGCCGGAGCCCGTTTGGCAGGCAATGATGCCGAAGCAGAGCAGCGTGCGGCGCAGATCGGTGCCTTTGAACATGTCGAGTGCTCCGACGGTGGTGGCGGAGCGCTTTTCTTCCTCGATGCCCTTGACCATTTCGATCCATTCTAGCTCGACGGACTCGGGGGGAACGGAGGCGCCGCGTAACGAGACGAGGGCTTTGTGGGCTGCGTCGTGGCGGCCCTTGGTGAGTAGGTAGCGCGGACTTTCTGGCACGAAGAGGAGGCCGATGGCTAGGATCATGGGCACGATGAACAAGGTGCCAATGGGGATCTGGTAGCTGGCCTTATCCATTCTGCCCTTGGTCGCGTTGGTGACTGCGGCGCCGATGATGGAGCCAATGTTGACCCAGTAGGCGAAGAGGGCGACGATGACGCCGCGGAGGTGGGCCGGGCTGGCTTCGGACGTATATATATTGGAGAAGGTGACTAAGAAGCCATTTGCGAAGCCCAAGATGAGGCGGCCCATGTATATTGCGGCATCGTTGGTACTGGTGATTTGGATGACGCAGGCGATGGCGTTGAGCACGCAGGCGATCCAAAGCGCCATTTTACGCCCGAAGAAGTGGGAAAAGGTACCGGCTGTCATGGACGAGACGAATGACCCGAGAGTAAGGAGCGAGGCGATTAGTTGCTGGAAGGTGGACTGCGGATAGGTGAGTCTATGTCGAACCTGGAGAAGACAGAGGTACGTACGCCAATTGCATACCCTCCAGGTGCTGATGGATCTGGATAACCAAAAACTTTCAGAAATCCGGGCATTGCTTGTAACCCTCCTACTGCTGCAGAGTCTAAACCATACTGCAAGTTTGCAATTGATACCACGCAGCATATGAGAAGACACTTCCTGTTCGCCCACAGGGACGTCTGTGGTAGCTGCATGCTTTGCGACATGGTCACCTCAAATGTGTCCAGATCGACAGCAATCTACTCCTACAGGAATGATCGCGATGCAGCTGGAGTGTAGACGACAAATAGAAGGGTTGAAGTGGGATACAGAACTCTGCTTCACGTGGGGGAAGCTCCACATCCTCGGATAAGGCAACGACTTTCTCCAGTGGACAACTGCCCCATGTCTTGAAAATGCTCGGTCTGGGGTCCCCGCGGTCTTGGAATACTCCTTTCCAAGCGATTTGCATAAGAATGATTGGCCGGAATTGATTATCCGATCATAGCCAAGAGAGATCACGAAGTAGACTCTGGGCACGCTCGTTCTCCTCTATTCGCCTCCCATCCAGGCCATGTCCTTGGACAGTAGGAAGTCTATTGAAGCTAGCTTCATATAAGGCAGATGGCTAGTCAGAAGTGTTGACAGGTGGGGCGATCTCGACATTTATTGCGGAAGTTATGGTCATCCACAACACCCCACTTGACTGCCATCTGGATTGAGCATATACAAGCGGCAGTCGACGATCATTCAGGACGAAAGACTGTCGTGGTTGCTTTGCAATTCGAGAAGAGTTGTTAGCCGTACTTTGAGAGATCTCGTATAGATGAATGAACTCGCCAAAACTTGCAGCAAATTGACTAGTCTCAGAACTGTGGAAACTGGTGAGAATTTGGGTGAAGACTGTGTGTTGTTGGCGTCCTCTAGAAAGGTGAGAAATCATGAATAGCTTCAGTGTAGTCATCCCGAATTGATTGGACTTTTCAGCCGGTGAGCCGGTTCGACGATTTGCCGTCTACTTTGAATAGTATTACACAGCCCTAAAGCATACAATTCCGAGTGCTGAAGGTCATTCGCCATCCGGCGCGACCTCAACCTTTTCTTTTCCCTTTGCACTCGAACTGACCTCCGTCTGGATATCTTCCACGCCCCCCTCCGTGTTCATGTCGGCATTACCAGGATCCTGACTCTCCTCAGACTGTTTAGGCTGTTCTGATTCCTGCTGTGCCTGTTCCTCTGCTTGCTGCCTTTCTTCTTCAGCCTGTCTCTCGGCTCGTACCCTCTCCTCCTGCGCCTGCACCATCCTCTCACCCAGCCCGGGCCAAAGACTTGCCACGAAGAGTGCAAAGGCGCGCTCAACCGTCCTTGTCCTCTCCCTCAGCCATCCAAGTCCCTGCCGACGATGCTGCAGCAGCAATCTTTGTGCCGCTTGTTCAGGGGTCAGATTCTGGTTCTGCGCTGATTGTCCCTGCCGATCTGGCTGTTCAACTTGTCCATTTTGTCCTTCCTGGTTCTGGTTCTGGTTCTGGTTCGGGGCCCGGTTGTCGATACCTACGAGAGCTTCGAAGTGTTGACGTATTCGGTCGAATGGGACCTGGAACATGCCAAGGTTGGCGAGGTAGACGAGGCCAGCAGCAACACCCATCATGATCGGTCTGTACCAGCTCCCAGTCCCGGCGAAGAAGTAGATGACAACGAGCAGCTTCAGGACGAGCCACATGTAATGGAAGATCATACCTAAGCGGTCTTGCTCTGCGACAGGCGGCGGGGGTTGGTTTTGATTTTGGCCGGGACCTTGTACTTGGGCTGCCTCTTGGACGGGTTGTTGGAGGGGACCCGTAGCTACTTGTGCATCGGGTCCTGGCTGAGGTGTGGCAAGTTCGTTGTTAATATGCGGAGGCCCCTGAGCAAGTTGCTGACCGAGCCCAGCCAACAGCTGCCGATTGTGGGAGAAGTGCTGCGAAAAGGTCTGGAAAGGTAGTGTGGACACTAACGGCGCGGTTGTGTATGTGCCGCGTTGATCAAAGAGAATGCCCACTGGACCTTGAGGACTTGAGAGCAGGAAAAGCTCTGGGCCAACATTTGCAAGCGGGGGACTGGGTTCGGTAGCTTGTCCTTGCGCTGCTCCAGCAGCCAAAACCGAAGGGGCCAGATTTGAGCCCGTTGATGGTTGGGAGCCCGATGTATCACTCTCTGTTGAATTTGTTTCAGTCAGGTCTCTGCGTGCCTGTATATTGTCAAACATTTGGGTCATTTGCTCAGCATTCGCACTCAGCTCATTAGCTGCAGCGTGAAGAGAAAGGACGTCAGGGTTGATAGCCAAGGTGGGCTCAGCCAGGAGCGATGCGAGACCGTGCTGTACTGAATCTAAGTTCTGGCGAAGATTACGTAGATGTTGTTGGATTCGTGGGACTCGCCAGTGCGGAGCTGTTGTTCCAGCGAACTGTATCACTGGCAAAGGTTGGCCCCCAGGAGCAAGAAGCAGCGTTCGAACGTTGTCCATTTCGTGACGAGCGGCCAACAATCCGTTTCGAACCCTCGGCAGAAGTTGGTCTACAGCATCACCAGCGCCAGAAGGGCGTGTGAGACCAGGAATATGTGATGGATGCGGGAATGGCCTCGGAAGGATTGGCTGTTGCTGGGCATGTCCATTCACAGCAAAGTTTGTATTGCCGTACGTGACAGCCCAGCGGCCCCCATTTGGCCCAAGAGCTTCCTGCCGAAAGAAAGTAGCGCCTGGTGGAATTGGAAGCTGTGCGCGCATGTTCACCGGTATGGCGCCGGGTGGTAATGGTGGCGCGCCTTCGGGAGGAGCTGGTGTGCGGCCTCTTGACTGCGCGTTGGGTGTATGTTGTCCCTGTGCGTTGTTCTGTGGCATGTTCTGGGCCATGGCCTGTGCCATCTGCTGCTGGAAGATGTGGTTCACCTCTGGGGGCAGGGGACGGCCAACGAAGGGATTCTGGGGATGAGGACCGTGGTGGTGATGATGATGCGGATGATGATGGTGGTGGGGTAACTGCGGCTGCGAGTTTGGGCGGAAGGGGTTGTTGGTGGGTGGAGGCGTGGGTTGGGGTTGAGACTGCGCAGGCCTGAATGGATTTGGGGGAGCAGTTGAGGAGCGCGGGGTCGGTGTGGTAGACTGGCGTGGGGCTGGTGTTGACGAGGTAGTGGACGACAGCTCGCGCAGAACCAGATGGAGGGTTTGCTCTTTGGACTCGCGGATCTGGTTCCACATTAGCTTGACGTTGACAACAGCTCACGACGGGCGCACTCACATTTTCCAGCCCAAACACGTCGGTCAAAGTGCTTGTCTCGTCCAAAACCACCCTCCCGCGGTAGATCAGCCGCATTCGGTCCACGGCTGGCCGGCTGGGGATTTCATTCTGGAGGCGCTCGCGCAGCTCTTTGATAGTCGTCGACGCGGGGATTCCGGGAACGCTGATGCCCTGTTCGATCTCGGTTGACGGGGAGAGCACCTTTAGGTTGATCGCGACTGCTTCGTCGGCCATGATGGCGCTGGAGGGTGGGTTGGCGGAGGATGGGAGCTCAGGGCGTGTTTGTATACGTTGCGTTTAGAGCTCGGAATAGTCAGCCAGCGAGCGAGGCGCGCGCCGCCGTGCTCAGCAAAAGGCGCAAGGCGAGGGCGAAGAATCAGTCAAGCATCGGGGGACGTATATTTGGTGAACAAAAGGCAGGAAGGAACGTTTATGGAAGTAATGTCGAACCTTCCTTTCTTAGGAAGATGAGGAAGTGTCGACCCCCAGTCACTCTTTCCGCGAGTGCCCATGCAATGACTAGACCGAGGCGCACAGACGTCTTTGGCGTGCGTCACTGGCACCTTCCTCCAAAACCGCCGTTGCTTTTCTCCTGCTGGCCATCCGCATCCTCGACCTCGCTCCTTCCTCGCCTCGCTTCACTGTCAATTGCATATGGCGCATTAAAATGTGTTGAGAATGTCAACCACTTGCTCGCGCCAGGCCTACCGGGTCTCCATACACGCCAAAGCATGTCGAACCTTGGGCACGCGCCCATTGCACCCCTCGCATCCCACGCCCAACCGCTGCTTCTCCTCGTCGCGCCGCTGCCTTGACAACCGCCAACACCACCGAAAGGAGTCTTTCCGCTCGCGGTTGAATGCCGCTCTCAAGAACACAAAGATAGAATGGAAGCCCATACCCGTCGCCCTGGGCGTGACCTTTCTCGGCGTATACCAGTTCTACCGCATCCAGCGGCGGGAGAAGCACACCCAAGCTGAACCAGATCAAGACGGCAATGGCAATGGGAATGGAGAAACATCAGGAAAGCCCAGAAAGAGGGAGAGGATAAGGCCCAGCGGGCCCTGGCAGGTCCAAATCATGTCGACGCTGCCACTAAAGGCCCTCTCGCGACTCTGGGGTCGATTCAACGAGATCCCTATACCATACTATCTCCGCGTCCCCGGCTTCAAACTCTACTCCTTCATCTTCGGCGTCAATCTGTCCGAAGTCTCTGAGCCAGATCTGCACGTCTACCCCAACCTCGCCGCCTTCTTCTACCGCACACTGAAGCCGGGTGCCCGGCCCCTGGACCCAGACACCAACGCCGTCCTCTCCCCCGCCGACGGCAAGATCATCCAATTCGGCCTGATCGAGCACGGCGAAGTCGAGCAAGTAAAAGGCGTGACATACAGCCTCGACGCCCTCCTCGGCTCCGTCCGCCCCAGCCAAAGCGCTACCCCCGCGGCATCGCCCCCTCCCACCTCTCCCGCCCCCTCCCACGAAGGCGAACACGAAGCCATCCGCGCCGACGAGGAATTTGCAAACGTAAACGGCATCTCCTACACGTTGCCCAACCTCTTCTCGGGCCCGCAAATGTGGCCCAAAGACGGCCACCCATCCGAAATGCCCACCGACCAATCCACCCCCTCAACCGCCTCGTCCGAAGCCGCCGTGCGCGCCGACCTCGCCCTCTCTTCGTCGGCCCCGCGCCCCTGGTGGGCTCCCGCCGCCGGCGCAAAGACGCCCTCGGCCCTGTACTACTGCGTCATCTACCTCGCGCCCGGCGACTACCACCGCTTCCACTCGCCCGTATCCTGGGTCGTCGAAAGCAGGCGGCACTTTGCAGGCGAGCTGTTCAGCGTGTCTCCGTACCTGCAACGCACGCTGCCCGGCCTCTTCACACTCAACGAGCGCGTCGTGCTGCTGGGTCGCTGGCGCTGGGGCTTCTTCTCGTATACCCCCGTCGGCGCGACCAATGTCGGGTCCATCAAAATCAACTTTGACCGCGAGCTGCGCACTAATTCGCTGACGACGGACACGGCTGCGGATCGCGCTGCTGAGGACGCGAGCGCGAGGGGGGAGCCGTACTCGGGATTCGCAGAGGCGACGTATGGGGGTGCGTCGAGAGTTCTAGCTGGGCATGCGCTGAAGAGGGGCGAGGAGATGGGCGGATTCCAGCTCGGCAGCACCATTGTGCTTGTTTTTGAGGCGCCCAAGGGGACGAGGGCGAGCTTGGATGAGGGCTATGATGGGCGCAGGGGCGGCTTCAGGTGGAATATCGCGCAGGGGGGGAAAGTGAAGGTTGGAGAGGCGTTGGGATATGTTGAGGAGGAGCAATAGACGTGTTGAGTTGATGTGGCGTAGCATGTACAAAGATGTGTACGTCAGTGCATTTTTGTGGGCGTTGCGTATTGCGCATAGGGAAGAGCTAGAAATACCACTCCTCGTACGTCTCGCGCTTCAATCTTCTGTTCCGTTTGTCCTTGTCCTTGTTGCTTCAGTCCTTGTTGCTTCAGTCCTTGTTGCTTCAGTCCTTGTTGCTTCAGTCCTTGTTGCTTCAGTCCTTGTTGCTTCAGTCGTCTGATCTGACATGCAAGTCTCGTCTTCCCTCGCCGTCATATGGAGCCATATCCCCCAACCCCTTTTCTCTCTCCGCCGCCAGCTTCGTACCAACCATCCTTTTAGGATCAGAGTTCGCCCAAGGGTGCATGTATCACGCTCATTGAATCCCAAGTTTAGAGACTCTGCTGCGACTGAAACGGCACTGGTTGACTGATTCGGGCATTGACGCTCGCGTGCCACTCTACCTTTGTACCATCGTAGCACAGGCAGGGTCGGCGATGGGCGTGTCGCGGCCCAAAGTGAGCAGCAGGAGAAGCACGCGAGCAGTGTTCTGCGCAACGGCGTACAGCCGAAACCGGACCCTCCCACCAAAGCCGGCGGTATCGAGCAAAGCAATCTCGCACCTCAGTGCGACTTCGAGTCGATGCCACTAATAACCGCCAGCAGCGCCAGCAACACTGCACCCACGTCAGCCCCCCTCACACACAAACTCGCACATTTCACTCACCAGTAGTAACCGTAAGTATAAACGTCGCAACCGTAAACGCCGTCTGAATATCCCACCCATACACACTCATCACGCACCCGACAATCGTACTCGCCATACACGGCACGGACCCCAGCACCGCAATCCGCGTCCCATTCCATCCCTCGACAAACTCGAGCGCATGCCGCTTCGCCGGCTGCCGCAGCCGAAACACCCACTCGATCCAGTCCGTCTCGGTCGAGAAGTCGTGCGGGTGGTTGTAGGCGTAGAGCACTTCTTGCATGGTGTAGTCGTCCATGGAGACTGGGGTCGGGCGGGAGGTTTCTGAGTACTATGCACGTGCATGTTAGATTCCCATCTGTCTACAAACATATGTTTGTGTATGTGTACGTACCTCGAGTAAGCGCAGCCGCTTCAGCGTCTTGAGCGAGAACCAGCGGCGCCAGAAGCCGGCCATGTCGGTGCGATACACGTGCCTGAGTCTGCGGAATAGCTGGGCGTCTGTGACGAGGATGTCGGTGTGCGAGGCCAGTGTCTCTTTGTACTGTCGGTCGGACTGGAAGCGTACGGCCGTCGTCACGCGGATCTGGCCCATGCTGCAGCCGCGACTGTAGCAGACAAGGTTCAGTGAGCACGTGGGCTTGGTCGACACGTCGATGCCGCTTTCGGGGCACGTTTTCATGGGCAGTTCGAAGGCTTTGCTGCGGGGGGTGCGCAGGTCCGGGCTCTTCATGCCTCCAAAGGGATCGATGACATCGGAGGAGGGGGGGAGCGGCTTGGTTCGTCTGGGCGTCTTGTCCGAGTGTGTTCGTGGGACGCCGACTTCTGGACTATCTGAAATAGCCACTTTTGTTTCATTGTCGGTTTGCTCCAGCTCTTCTTTACTCTGGGCCTCCTGTGGTGTTTCGGTTTGAGAGACGATCTGGTCAATGCTATTTGCCTGATCTTGGGTGGCAGCAACTGGGCCAGTAACATGGTCATTCGTCTCAGCTGCGACATGAGCGTTTGGTGCAACTCCATTCCAGTTGAGAGAGTTGAGAGGCACTGCTTGGGGGTGTGCCACTGGCATACCCATCAAACTCACGCCATAGTTATATTGGGAATACGGATTGTACATCGGGACATGTGGTTGCTGGACATGTGGTGGCAGAGACTGCGACATAGCCGTATACGGATTTGCGTGGGCTGCGCTCGTGAAATTCGTTGTTCCTGGGCCAGGCGGACTACCGCGAAACTGATATGCTCCCACCCTTGGCGGCGCATAACTGTTCACAAGCGGGTAGGATGACGATAGAGAGGGCTGGCCCGGTGGCGGTGGGATTGGTCCTTGATTGCCAGACCAATAACCTTGAGGTGCAGCAGGTTGGGACAGCTGCGACTCCGATGATGGCGGCGGTGGAGGTAGTTTGGAAGAGTCAGGCGGAGCGGGAGAACCGAAGCTGTTAGAAGGAGCTTCAGGCACCGAGCCAGCTCCATCTGAGCCGTTTTCGGAGTGCAGCGATAATGCTGTGGGAGGTCTGTACTCCATTGTCACGGAAAATCGTTACCTGAAGAGGAGAAGCACCCAGTGTGCTGCACGAGGACAGAGTGCTCTTAAGAGTGCTGTACTAAAGATATCAATAGCCGGCTTCGTCGCCTAGTCAAGACCGGAGGTCTGCAATTGGAACTCCCAAGCCGACGCATCCGCTATTGCGGAGTTGCATGGTGGAGGATCTGACCATTGGGAACGCCTTTCCTGGTAAATGTGGCGCTGGGCTGCATTTCAGCTAGGTACGGAGAGCCTGGAACCTAAATGCGCGTCAGACTCTAGTCGTTCAAGGTTGAGGCTAAAATGAACGCGGAAACGAAAGCCTAAACAGAGGGGAGAGAAGATTAGTCGCCGATAAATACGAGTCGTCTTGCGGAAGGCGTCATGTTCGTACGTTTTGGGAAAGCGCCTCTGCTTCCCTGCGCCGAGCCGTAACTAAACGAACAACCCATGCACTCTCTGAACCCGACATCCGATCAAGCATGGAGCATCACTTGTGAATCTTTTATTTGTGTTTACTACATTTAACATGATGTGGACATTCTAGGTCCATCTATGTACTCATCTATCGTGCACCAACTAGCGCCAATAACTGCCACGGGCTGTTGCGAGACCATCAGCAGACGCCATGGGTCTTGCCATGCTGGCCCTGGAGACTGTGTTCGTCCTCGTAGTGCTTTGTGGGCATCTTCTGGAGCTTGCCGACAATTGTGCCGCGGCGTTGGATAGTTTGAGCGTGTCTAGAGCCTGGTCAGCTGGTTCTGAAATAATAGGTCTGAGCACTAACTGTTTCTGGGCCTCGAGCCTCTTTGCGTCCATCTCATCAAGCGTCTGCAGGGCAAGCTTAAAGTCGGTGATAAGAGCATCGCACCGGGACTTGGTGAAGTCCTCTCGGACGACGACACGCATGAGCTTCATCTTCTCTGAGTGAGGCGCCATGGTATAGGCCGGGACAACCCAGCCGCGCTCGCGCAGTTGATGAGCGCTGGCTGTGTTAGTGCATTTCCTTCGACGCTGGGATGGTTTCTTACATGGCAAACTCGTCATACTGCTTGCCCAAGTCCTCGTCAAGGCGGCACGCAACAAGCGGCAGGCCCTTTCCGCTCCGCTCCGACAAGATGATGAAACCAAGGTTCTCGAGGTTGGCGGCCAGGTAGTCTGCAGTTCGTGTAAGGTTTAGCATGACCCTCCTGTAACCGCGCTTGCCGAGACGAATCAGTTGATAATACTGTCCGATGATCTGAGAGGCACCGCGAGAGAAGTTCAATGTGAATGAAGATTGATCTGCTCCAAGGTAATTGATGGTAAATACGAGCTCCTGAGGGAGATATTGAGGGTCTGTCAGGAAGTCAGTGAAAAGAATTGGACATGCAAAGATCCACTTACCCCGCCAGACAACCCATCCAACACCGGGGTAGACAAGACCATACTTATGTCCTGAAACATTGATGGAGACGACCTTGGGCAACCGGAAGTCCCACAGCAGTTCGGGACACACGAAAGGAGCGACGAAGCCGCCGCTGGCAGCATCGACATGGATGGGGCAATCGATATCCTTTTCAACTAGGAGGTCATTGAGGCCCTTGATGTCTTCGTACTCTCCGGTGTAGGTAGTGCCAAGGATGGCACAGATTCCAATCGTGTTCTCGTCAATCAGGTCGATGCACTCCTTGGGGTCGAGAACAAATCTGTCTTGAGTGCAGTAAACGAAGCGCTCCTCGACGTCGAAGTACCGAGCAGCCTTCTCCCAGCACACCTGCACGGCTGCGTTCATGATAATGTTGGGATTGTCACATGGCTTGCCCGCTGCTTTACGCTTGTTCTGCCAGAGTTTCTTCATGGCAAGGACACCGAGCTAAAATGATCAGCATTCGGGATGACATTCGGGATGTGGGGGTTGGGGTGAGTTACCATGATTGCCTATTGCGGTTAGCGTCGGTTACTTCTGAAGATGTGCGTCATACCTCGGAGCTACCGATGGTGGAGGTGCCCACGGCATTGTCTTCCTCATTTGTAGGGGCATTGAAAAGCCTAGCGACCATGGAGACGCAGCGATTCTGGATGTCTGCCGAGACTGGATACTCCTCATAATCTTGTCCTCAATTAGCACTTGTTGTGGAATCGTCGGCACGGTACCGACCAATGAAGTTCTTGGAGAAGGCGTCCCTGATGACTCGTCAATATTGCAAAGCACAAGGCAGCAGCAGCGCGGCTTACACCATGAGCTTCTCGGCTTCTTCTTCCTGGTCCCAGGTCAGTCGTGTCTGGCGGTCGCGGTGTGGGGTCCGCTTACCATGTACGTGGTGACGAAACTCGCGAGGTTGAGGGTGGGAGTCTGTGCGCATCAGTCCAGCTCAGGAGACTTTTGACAAGACTCACCCCATCCAAAGTCAGATCATCCTTGATCATGCGGTATGCGCTGGAGTAGAGTCAACTGCTGCACTGGGACGTGTCCGGGCCGAGTCGTACATCTCCTTGGGCATCTCGCGTTCCTGCCATTGTCAGCTCAATTGCAGTAATGAGGTCGACAGGAGCTCCTCACTGGCATCTCGTGCCTCGGCAAGTCCTCTGCGGCCCATTTGGAGCCGTAGACGGTCGTCGTGTACGCGTCTTCCTCGTCGTAGGGCTCGAGCTTAACGGTGTCGACGCCCTCGACGAGGTCCTTGAGCTCGTTCACCTCGACATCGGTAGCGACACGGTTAAGGTGGACCATGGTGGCTCAGGCAAGCAATTGAAGAGTTTGGGTAGTGGAGAGAGGAGAGAAGGAGGTGAATTCAAGGCAGAGTTGAGAGCGGCAGGCGTGGAGGGGTAGTGGGGTCTTAAGAAGTCGCGCCCACAGCTCAGCTCGCGCGAGGGCGGCGTCCAGATTTTCTTGTCACCCTGCCTGTCAGATTGGCCAGTGGAACAGGACGATGATGCATCATTGGACAAGTATCAAGCTGGGGAAAAAGGAATTGCGGCGTTGGGAGGACCACGACAGCATCGCGAGACGCGCCTTGCCCACCATGCATGCCCCGCCATGGAGCTTTGATTCGATCCGGCACGACAAGCTCTCGTCCTAAAGCTTGTCGCAGTTAGCGCACCTTTTCTGCTTACACCGCTGGTTGGCCTTCATCTATCACTGTTTGCCCGATGTGTGTCAGCCTGCCGGAATCGATGCGGGGAGCGATGGGGCGGGAGCCACTCGCCCGCTGCGGGCCAGATGCAGAGCCAGGCACACGCCGTCAGAAAGCTGATAACTCCCTGCTACCACGCTCTCGATTGGCCATTGTCCGCAGCGAGCTGACTTTGACCATCGGGCCTTGCATGACGGCATGGATCGAGAGAAACAGTGATGCACACGTCTTCGCGCTATTGCCCCGATAAAGCAACTTCTCGGGTCATGGAATATTTGAGAGAGGTACAACGTGGGGCTGCCGAAGGATGATTCACATCCTTCACCTCGAATGCAGGCCATGACTGGACTCAGCTGCGCCACCTGGCCATCCGTCCTAGTCGTCGACCCTATGCTCCCTTTGGGCTGCCGTTGCAACCTAGTCTCTACACCTCTATCCTCTTTGGTGGACTGCGGGGTCCAGCTGAAGTCCTTCAGCTCTCGAACGTGGTCAAACGAGCGCCTATCGCTTTCGAACAAGAGATAACCGAAAGGTAGAGGAAGCCTCGATACACGCTCCAGACGGCCTTTATCGCTACAAGTTGTAATTGAAAGACACAGTGAACCGAAAAGCGCCTTGCTGCTACATGAACTCTACACAAGCGCTGAGAAGGTGTGAAACTGAGATTAGACGGCGGCGGGAGCACCCTTGTGTGATAAGATACAATAGGTGTACAGTACGGAGAATAACATGGAGAACCATCCCCTGGCCTCTATACTACAACCAACCATAGGAAGTTGGCTTTAGACTCGCGGGTGGTGGCATGGGTACGCTAATAGGCGAGCCGTTTTGATTGCCTCTAGATGATGTTGGCGATGCTGATCCTGCTCGTGCTCGACGGAGTTGGCGAAGGAGCTGGGCCTGATCTCGACGGAGACGTGGGTACCTCGGGGGCCAGTTGCACCCGCTTGACGGGGTTGTGAGGTGTGGGATAGTATGACGAGGGCCGAGGACGTGACTCCTCCATGAGATGACGGATGGTCCGCTCAATGCGGCTCCAGCCTTCCCACTCCCTTGTCCCACTCTCAGAAGACCCAAGGTTTGACCGCAGTGGCAGGTGTATACCCTGCATCGGCTCGTCGGCCCCAAGTGTTCGGTTCCTGCCGTGTGGAGACGTGTGGGGGGATGTTTGACTTGGCGCAAGATCGCCCCCCGCCCAGACCCACGAATGCTCCAGGTTTCCCTGCATGTCACCACTGACATAGGCAAGCATCTCCTCGTCGTGCTCTAGATGATGCATACCACCACTTCCACTCCGCCTATTTTCCACCAGTCGATCGAGGAAGAACACGAGGTTCTTTCCACACGCTGTGTTGATCTCTCGTATATCTCCAATGGTTGATGACAAAAGGCAGCAGCTCGATGCGGCGTAGTAGTCTCCTTGCAAACACAGCATCATGATGCAGCGCCACAGGTGCATGCATATCATGTTCGAGGCGATCTGGGCAACTTTATTCCTCCAGTTTCTCTCCACTTCTGCGTTCGGGTTTGGACCTTTCCTGGTCCGAGAAATGTATTTTGCAGTCTCTTGAGCCGCAGAAGCACAGCGGTGGAGTGCTTCTGATCTTTCGGCGCTGGTGCACACGGGTGACATATTCCGCCGATACAATTGGTAGCGGGCGAACTGCAAAGCCAGCACTGCCGAGAGTCCACTGGGATCCAGATAGGACTCAGATCGAGGATGGTAAGGTTCGGGAAGAACAGCGAAACTGCTGTGAAACTTCTCGTCGTAATTTTGGAAGACATGAGGCTTGATGATACTCGCCTTGAGCACTTGGTATAGCTCTGAGAAGAGTCGTGTGACGTGGATGACACACACAAAGGGAGAATATGCTGCTGACCGCCTGGGTGACGTTGGCGATTCAACATATCGGTCATCTGTTGAAGACGGTAATGGCAGTTTGCAATCGTCCTCGTTGATGAGCATTGAACAATTCGCTCCAAGGGAGGTAATCCTAAACCTAGCGTCAGTAAGAAGTCTATGACTGCTCGGGATTAGACTTACCGATCCCTTACATATAATGCCCACCATAGCCTCCGACCCATTTCGCTTTCGAATCTGGGATGGTGGTCCGTGTCAAGATTGAGGCCGAGCTCTTGCGCAGCCCGAATGGCCGTGGCAAGCCACACCGATCCTGCCGACTTCTTGTTGCCCTCCATCGCGAAGACGCTCAAGATAAAGGCTGCCCGAGCGTAGTTGAGACTAAAGTCTTGAATCCAGGACACGAGAAGCCGAGTTGCAGTCTCAAAATACTTGATGCCTGCATCTGGACCTTTCGGAGACCCTGGCGCCACCATCGATGCTTGGAGGCTTCCACACGCCAAGACTGTAAAGAAGAGCGCTATCCAGTCTGATGACATTCCTTGAAAGCTTCTTGATGTATATACCTGGTCGACCTCTCGCTTGAATGTTGGCCAGTGCAGTACTGGATACAGCTCGTGCGTGGATTCGAAATAAGCTTGGGAGAGATAGGCAAAGTCTGCTCGTGCAGGAATATCTGGCAAATCCAGGGCGCCAACATTGGAATGAGACGTCGCCGTCGACGTCGCTGGAGTCTTGAAAATGTTGTGGGAGTGTACTTGGATATTCCGTCGAACATGGTCGAAATTGGTCAAGGATGGAGCTGGCAACTTCCGGATGTCTAGGCCGGGACCGTGTGGATCTATTTGTCTCACTACAGGTGCTTGCTCGCGATCTGCATCCGCTCCACGAACCGTCGCCTTTGTCCGTAATTGAGTGTTCTCCTGTTTGAGTTCAGCAAGTTGAGATTGCAGGTCTTGCACCTGTCTAGGAAGAAGCTTCAGTGATAAGTCCATGTAAAGGCAGCGGTGCGGACTTACTTGATCGACGACATGCGTCGATTTGTTTCTTTTGTGAACTGGCATTTGTGATTGCGACTGGAACATTCCGAACACGCAGAGGTTTCGGTGGCATCACACTAGGTCGTTGTCAGTTCGTGCTCTTGTCGTAATCTTGCAGAGTTTCGTGCAGCGACGATGGTGAAAGAGGGATATGCTCCCGCGCTTCTCCAGTCATTTCCAATTGCTCCTGGCACTTCCTCTTGTTGTTGGCAGGGACGCCGCGATGCGGGGCGCGTCCAGCTCAAATTCAGCTCCTTGGAGATGACAAGAGCCTTGACTCGCTGGGCTCCTAAACGGCCATCCATGTGCGCAGGAGATGCGGTTCCTACGTGAACCGCTGTGGGGCAAAAGCAAGCGTCACCAAACACTCACCTTGACCTTGCGTTCTCTACAAGCATCACAACTTGGATCCTTCCTCCGCTGTCGGTACGCTCGCTTCTGGGCATTCAGAGAGGCCGACGATATCTGGGTTGGCGATATAGCAGTAGGACCCAATGCTGCTCCCTCATTGCTCTGCGCTTCCTGCTGGCCCCCTGATCCAGCACTCGGCGACGTCGACGATGTTCGGTAAGAGCGACTGTATGGAGAGGCAGTATAGCCTCCAGGCGATCGGGATCCTAGCTGTGGTGAGGGAGCAGCCAAGCCAGGCGCTCGACCCGCGGGTGCTAATGCGAAGGGATTGGAAGGCGGCGGTACCAGAGTTCGAGGAGAGGGAATGTTAGAGCCAGGTGGGGAGGTTTGCGCAGCAGTCGAAGAATTTTCCATGGGGTGTGGGTAACTGTTGGGCATGGGAGCGTCCATATTTGGGAGATGGCGACCAGCGACGAACTGTATTTGGAGGGAAATAACGATGCTGTGGGGTTCAGAGAGATAGGCTCGGCAGCAACCGAGCGTCCTTCGGGTATGCCCAACAATATGGAGAGTTCCCGGGGATGATGCTCGAGATAACCAATGGGGACCCGGACCGCTAGCACATCATTCCCGCTTGGCTTCGTTTCAAGCTGTAGGGTCGCAGGCTAGGCTTAGCAACAGAAACACCAGCTGAAGGGGGGGATGGCCTGCAGCTGTGGCGAATCCGAGACCCGTGGAGCGGTGGATCTTGATAATTCGAAAGAAGTGACTTTGAGTGCCGAGAGCTTTTCTTGGGAAAGAAATGATCAGGGAGTCATCCAGGCTTGCTTGTTTGAGCAGTTAACGGAACAAAGCGCAATCTCGATAAAGACCGACAGGGACACGGCTCGGGCTGGGCCCGAGGGACAGCGGCGAGCCAGAGAAGGCTGCTGTGGAGGGGGGTGGTGCGTGCAAGGGGAACAGGCGGAGCAGAGTCCAGTAGCGTTCGCCGACCTGGTACCAAGGAGAATTGGGTGCTGGTCTGATAGGTAACAAGGAATTGGGGAAGAATCCGACAGTCAATGTAGGGAAGTTGCAATGTAAAGTCAAGTCCGGGTCCTACCCGCGGTGGTGATTTCAGGTAGATGATGCCTGGGCGTGATTGTGAGACAGCGGAGAAGCAGGGTCGGAATCGCCACAGTACCTCTTCGATATCGGATCAGTGATGGAGCAGTACAAGTCCGGCTATTGGCGCCAGGACAGATTGCCGTGTCCTTGGGGAAGGGTCAGGCTCAAAGAAGGCGTGCGGTCCAGGGTAGCTCGGGATCGCTGTTTCCAGAAAATTTTCGAGATGCTAGACGGGGCAGAAGGCGCCATAGCGTGTTGCGTCCAGCACGCTCAACAGACAAGTAAGGCTCGGGAGGGTGTGGCGTAGGCAACGCCACACCCAAAGGGGGACTCAGCACTTGATTTGCCGCCATCAAACGGCCGGCAGCAGGGTGATGATCAAGGTCTGACAGGCTTCGGCGTTCCTACGGTGGCCCCGTGGAAGCCCAATTATCCTCGTGGTGCGTAAACGTGGAGTAACACAGATACGGGGATGTCGAGGGAGAGGGACCATCACAGCCGAAAGCGGCACGATGTTGCAGGCTACCTGTCGGAAGAAGATCCGGATGCCCATTTCTGGGAGGCAGGCAGACGGTGGCAGACGGACCCGGGGTGCGAGTCGAAGTGCGCATGCCCGAAGAGGACTCGCGGGGCTTGAGTGCATCAACGCCTCTGCCTAGAGGGCCGAGAGGGACAGGCGAATCTCAGCCTGGGCCAGGCAGTCTGGTCCAACGTCGGTGAGGATGCAGGGGCGGCGCACGAAGGACGAGTGTTCCGTCTCGCCTATCCCTGCGTGCATCGCGAGAAACGCAAGTGGGTGTCGTCGAGGCCGCTGCGGGCCGAGAGTGGCGGAGGAGGGCCTCTTTCACGACGCCGCCCTTGGTGTTCCCCTCGCCTGGGACTGCGACTGGCGAGGGCGGGCGGGCGAGGCGTGCGTGGGTGGTGGGCTTGCGCCGGCGAGGGTGCATAAGCGTGCCACAGCTGCCTCAGCCTGCTCGTCCTGCTGCTCATACAGGACGGTATTATTGCTGCCGCGACATGCTCGAGGACCACACGGCAGGGCGGGCGAGCTCTCTCTCGGCGGTATCGCGGCCAGGGGCACGACGCTTCAACCGCCCAGTTAGCGTGCAGAGGTCCGATATGTGGTCCAGCCTGCCCAGCACCTCGCCGACCGACCCCCCCTCATCCTCGCGACAGGGTAGGACGGGTAAGGAGAGCGATTGGGCCAGCCAGCCACGTTCGGAACCGCGACCCTTGACAGCATGACAGTAGAGTCGCGCACGTTTTTCCCCAGGCTCAGCGGCTCGAAGAGGGCGTCCAGAGTCTTCTAGCGCCTGCAACTTGGCTGCGACAGTGCCACGGCATGGGCTCTGCGAGCTGGGAAGCTGGCTCCGCTGCCAACTGCCGAGTGGTCGACGACGCGGCCAGCCCGGCCAGAGGGTTGGTTGAGAGAGGGAGGAGGGATGGGGGATGAGGGACCATTGCCGCGCCTGGACATCTGGCCTCGCCATGGGAGATGGAAAAATGCACCATGTCCAAAGCGTCATATCCATCTGCTCGCTCGGGCCTCGTCGTTCTCGTTCTCGTCGTCGACGTCTCCTGTGGCATGTTGCATCTGTCGTGCGTGCGCGCACATGTGCCCCGGTCGCTAGGCTGCTCGGTGCTCGCTGCACCCCGCGTGTGCTATTCTTGCGTGCCGCTCTACTCTGCTCTCTTCTCTCTAGCCTCTCGCTCGCTCGCTCGCTCGCTCAGACGGTGGACCCGACAGGCGATGGGAGATGTTAAACGACCATCCGCGAATAAGCTAAACGACCAGCCAGTAAGCCACATACAGGGGTTCCCCCTGCTAGCGCGCAGTCTCAGGAAAACTAACACTGTATGGTATTTACTATGTATTTTGGTCGATTCCTGACAGCCCTACTAGTGTACGTAATGTAACAGTGTTGCGCGCTGCGCGCGCTGTAAGTTGAGATGAGATTATTCGGCAGCGCCTGTATAAGCTCGCGCGAGCTTCCAAAACGCTTGAATCTGCAATAAAACTCGATTTGAAAATAGTTATAGTTTCCTCTTTAGGCTTAGAGCTGTTTCCTCACCGCTCTAGCCGCAGGTAGCGGTGAGACTTGAAGATGGAAAATATATAGAGATTTATGTG
>ML996132.1:0-224293 GCA_010093805.1 Polyplosphaeria fusca | reverse complement strand
GAGAGAGTCGCTTGAGGGGTTGCGAGAGTGATGCAAGCTTAATTGTAGTCTTCTAGCGCAGAAGGTCAGTTTTCACTTGATAAAAGGCTCTTTGCGAATTATGCAGTCACACTTTAATGCAAGCGTAACTTTTTAGTGAGCAGCGTTATGGCACAAGAGAAATAGTCTTGAAATTTGACTTAAGTTAAGTATAGTCGAAGTTAGGACGTGGGGATAAGTTCTATCGCTTTAAAGTCAAAGTACCCCTGATTTGTTCCGTCACGGCGGTTGTTCCGTTACATGTGGATGCACATTATTTAATGGGCTTATTGGAAACAGAAGTGTATCAAGGAGGTCTTTGGGACAACATGCGTTGGCTTTTATGGCGTTGGATTAGAGTTTGTATCTAGCACACCCACCCTCCGTCGATTATTTGGACAGTTCCGGTGATATACTGCGAATCATCACAGAGTAGCCAAGAAATGAGTGCACCGACTTCTTGTGGTGTACCTCTCCTGAGAATCTGTTGTTTCCACTGCTGTTCGCCACCTCTAGCCGCCACGGATTTCTGTTGCATCGGACCGTCGATCAAACCACTACCACAGTCAGTCGATCATCAAATCGTGGCTATCGAAGGCTGCTCACGGCGCTATGCAGTTGACTCTAATTTCCCGATCTCCTACTTCCTTGGCAGCCGTCCTGGAGAGACCTATCACAGCGTGTTTTGAAGCAGTGTACGCCGCATTCTTCGGAAACCCGATGACGCCACATATTGAAGCTGCGTTGACGAGCGAGCCTTTGACATTCATGTTCTGTAGCTGAGCTCTCATGCAGTGCATGACACCGTGTAGATTGACATCTAGTACAAAATGCCAGTCTTCGTTGTTCAGGTCCTCAACGCGTTCCTTGTTGATCACCTTTGGAATAACGCCTGCCATGTTGACGGCGCCATCGAGCTTGCCAAAAGTCTCCACTGTCTTGGAAATCCAGGAGTTTACTTGGTCGTCTTTTCGGACGTCGACGACGGTAGCCAGGACCTTGCCTGTGCTGACTTTCTCGATTTCGGCGGTTTTCTCTTTGAGCGCTGCTTCGCTGATGTCGGCGACTGAGAGATTGGTTCCCTGTCTGGCTAATAGAAGGGCAGTCTCGTATCCAATGCCAGAAGCAGCGCCTGTCAAAACAATGACCTTGCCCTTCAATCCGTAGTCGATTGGCATGGCTTAGGATTAGAGTGTGATGATGCTTGGCGAGTATGGATCGTAACGAGAAGGGGTGAAGAGAGATACGAAGAGACTGAAGATTGGCACCGCATTGACGCGACTGACACGTTGCCTAGCCTCTCATACTATGATAGTTGCCCTGCATGAGGAGCTAGCAGTTAGCAGTCGCCTCCGACAGTCATCCAGCTTGAGGGCATGTGGGTGCCGGAGCATGCACTCCTTCTCCTCGGCGGGCATTTTCCGAGTGGTGGTGGTGACTCGGTATAGCCAATTTAACAGCCTGTATGGTCCAATCCCAACCTGCGGAAAATGATACAGGCAGTGTGGATGTGATGCAGGTCCGGAATCGGTGGCGTTGAGGGGTTGGGGTTTCGCAGTCAGTGCGGGGAGACATTTCGCGCTAATGAGCGTCGAGACGCGCATCGCGACGCTCCTTCCTCCGCCCATCTACGGGTATCCAGTCCCAGAGCGACCAACCCAGCATGGACAAGCCGAAATCTCGAGGCCCTGAACTTTCATGGCGCGTAGAGATGGATTGTCTTGATACTGCGCGTGTAGCACTGAGTGTAACCACCTACCTTGACCCCTACCGCGACAGCCAGATTGCTCATTCGAGATGATGAAAGCAGCCCAGTGGGATCCAGCAAGTATTTAATTTTCATGCTAAATATCATCTACTAACTGTATCTCAGGTGCAAAAGAAGGTCGTCGTGAACGAAGTCCCAATTCCCTCCCCCCGCGAAGGCCAGTTCCTCATCAAGCTCGCGTCCGCCTCACTATGCCACTCCGACCTCATGTCCATGGCTATGGCCCATGAAAAGCCTGTAACGATCGGACATGAGGGTGCCGGGTACATTGAGAAAGTACATCCTACGGCAGAGAATCGAGGCTTCCAACTTGGCGATGCCGTGGGCTTCACGTACATTGTCAACTACTGCAACGAATGCGAAGGATGCATGGTTCATACAAATCATTGCCTTGTTAAAAAGAGCAAGGTGAATGGATTCGACGAGCCTGGCTTATTTGCAGAGTATGCGACTGTCGACGCGACCAGCTGCATACTACTGCCAAAGAGCCTGCCAGCTGAGACGGCGAGTCCAATGTTTTGTGGAGGCATAACAGGTGCGAAATTTCATCGCGATGCCACCGAGAGTGTACTGACAGAGCTAAGCCTTCCACTGTGTCGACTCGTGCGAGTTAAAGCCCGAACAATGGCTCGTCATTATCGGTTGTGGTGGCCTCGGTCAACTGGCATGTCAATACGCCAAAGCCATGGGGTTCAAAGTAGTCGCAGTCGACATCAATGACGACATTCTGGCAACTGTCAAGTCACAAGGCGCCGATGCAGTCTTCAATTCCCGAACGAACAAGAACTATGTCGAAGAAGCGAAAGCGACCATGGACCGAGGTCCGAACAAGGGCGCGGACGCAGTAGCTGTGTTTAGCGCAGCAGATGCCGCTTACCGTAGTGCGCCCCCGCTCGTGAAGCTCGGTGGCATCATCATGGTCGTTGGTTTGCCTGCCAATGGCGTGACTTTTGATGCGCTGGACATTGCGAGAGGGACGTATAGGATCAAGGGCGATAGCACCGGCATTCCTTCACGAATGAAGAAGGCGATCGACTTTACAGCGAAGCACAATATCCAGCCTGAAGTCGAGATTTATAAAAGCTTGGACGAAGTGAATGGCATGGTAGAAAGGATGAAAAAAGGCGAGGTCACGAAGCGACAACTGATGCAGTTTGCCTAGCCTTTTTTCAACCAATACACACCTCTCCTCAATGAGCTTTCTAAAAGCTATCTTCAGTTAGTCTACTTCCTTATGCTGTCTCTAGCAATACATGGAGGAAATCCCCCTCTTCCCGTACTAACCTAGGACGTGCTCCAGGCGCCATGTGAGCCTAGCCTTCGCATGTGGCCGCGCAAACGCGAGGCTTCAGCCTGCCTTCTCCTAGCATAGTGACAAAGACAGCATTCAGACATAGGTAATTCCACAAATCCTTAGTTTGGTATCTACCCAGTATTCGCCAACAACGCCTCAAAGTTACTCGTCACAAGCTCGACCACATTTCCCCAAGGATCACTCACATACGCCGCCTTCTCACCCCGCCCCATGCCCACCGTCTCTCCAACTTGCTTCCCCCCAGCCTCGTTGACCCTCTTGATGGCCTCGTCCAGATCCGGTGTCGTTACAGCAATGTGAAAGAAGCCAGATTTGTTGTACTCAAAGTCGGGCTTAGGCACATGCGGGGGGTCGATGAACTCAAACACCTCGAAGCCCACGCCATTTCCCGTGCCCAGCCACGCAATCTTGACCTTGTGCAATTTCTCGTCGTAGATTTTGAAAATGGGCCCGTCGGGCATGTCGGCGCGCGTCGTCATGCGGTCGGAGCTGCATCGGACCTCGTATCAGCAAACGTCATATAGAAGGTTCGTTTTGCATTCTCCCGGATCGACGCCCTGCAGCTTCGAGGTGGTAATGCAGAGTCGGTACCGCGGCGATCACTGCCGATCGCTGCATAGGGGGGGGAGGAGAGGGTGTACGCACCGTATCCTCTTGAAGCCGAAGACGCTGCCGTACCACTCGACTGCGGCGTCGCAGTCTGCGACCGAGACGGCGACGTGGTTGAAGACGTGGTTGTGGATCTGGGGTGAGGCGATTGGTATGAGTTTGCGGTCATGGAGGCATGGCGTGCGGCCGTGGGCACGGATTTGGAAGAGAGAGAAGAAGGTGTCTTGAGGAAGACGCGGGCGGGGGGGAATTGACTGACTGGAGGCATGGCGACGGGTGAATTATGCCTCTGGAGATTCAATTCGACAACACAACCAATTGACCAATTTCCTCGATTGCAAAGATTGCGTACAAGATTTTAGTGTTCGTACGCTGAAGAAGTTGTAATGCTTTTTTGAATTGAGGAAATCTGGTCAAGGCTGGAGTTGCAGGAGAAGAATTCCCAGAGGGCGATCCACCGCCTTTTTATAAGCTTCTATATAAGCTCCCCCGGCGTTGACTCACTCCACCCTCGCAGTCGGATTGAGGGGTTTCGTGCCCGTGTCAGGCCGTATCAGGCTATGCTCGTCGTGAGTCAAATCTAGTACCACACCACGATCGGACGTGCGGGTCTGTGCGTCTGTCCGAATAATTCTCGTAAGCTGCGATGTAAAAGGGACTGGTCGTTAGCGGCGTCGGGCAAAACAAGAAACACACGGGTGGGTGCATGCATCTATGCAAGTCCATGGCGCCTTATAGCTGTCCTTCCTTTGCCCCGGGATATGGTTTTCCTTGCCCTGGCCGCGTGCGGAGGTGTAGACTGCTGTGTGTTCGACAGAGGGGCAATTGGCTTCCTCCACGCGTCTCTACCTTCCTAGGTTGTGTCTTTCAGGGGGAAAATGGACATCCTCTTGCGAAAGGGCTCGGATGCAAATGT
Source organism: Polyplosphaeria fusca (assembly GCA_010093805.1). Classification (NCBI taxonomy): domain Eukaryota; kingdom Fungi; phylum Ascomycota; class Dothideomycetes; order Pleosporales; family Tetraplosphaeriaceae; genus Polyplosphaeria; species Polyplosphaeria fusca. Next base: position 219,667 of record ML996132.1, on the reverse strand, counting down.
CATAGGCTTGCGGGGTCCGAGGCGCTGGCTCGGGAGCTAGGTGCAGCTAGCCGTGGGAAAAGTGGAAGCGGGAGGATTGCAGGGAGGGGAGCTCTGGAAGCTTGTGATTTCACATGCAATTGCCTCACCGCCGTGGGAGGCATTGTGGGATTTGAGGCATTTCAAACATGTGCGGTCTTGAGCAGGCGAAGGCCGACAGAGAGAGACGGCTTGGCTGAGGCATTTCCGGTCACGAGACTTGACATTGCGTGCGCTATTGGATTATGCGCCCTTCTAGAACTAGTCGAAGAACTTTCCCCCCCCGTGAACTTTGGCGAGTTTGTATACAGTCAGCTCGGTCTGCTTTGCTCTCTTCAGCACCTCGCTGGGTGTGCTTGCAAGCGCTTGCTTGACTGCGCTCTCTGGCTCAGCCGCGAACTCGTGGATGGCTTGCCAGGTTGGTGGGTCAGGTTCTGGCTCATCCGACGTGGGAGGGAGACCCTTGAGCTTCCTCGACTGAGCGTTGGTCCGCGCATACACGAGCCTGAAGCGCAGCGTGCGCAGGTAATTTGGCGCTTTCGAGACGATCTCTGTGTGCTGGCATCCGTGTCAGCTTGGCGGCTCACATTACAGGAGCGAACATTTGAAGTAATTACCTGATCGTAGAGCTTGTTCATTTCATCATCCGGAGTGCCTTCCGTGGGCTCTATAGCAGATACAACGAGATATGCCGCTGGTTCTGCACTTTTTCAGTGCTGATCTTCCGGTCGTGTGACCATTTTCAAACCTTTCTTTTTGGGCGCCTCTGTCTTCCCCGTCAACTTCAAATAGCGCACCTCGTTGTCTGCAACGTCGTAGCAGATACCGCTGCCAGGCAGCAGGTCACTCTTGACTCTGATCTTCCTGAACTCTTCACCAAGCGTAAAGGCCATCTCTTTCATGGGATAGAAGGCCAGATAGGGGTATGGGCACGTTGGTTTGCCTTGCTCAACGTCCTTGTATCGGAAGGCATTGTCGACACCGCTCGTTTCGATAATCTCGGCAATATGATCCTCATCGTACCATTTCATGTATCCAGGCTCGTCAAGGATGTCTTTTCTCGAGATCCGAGCCTTCACGTAGAGCAAACCCTCGCCATTGATCTTGTCCGTCATTGTTGATTAGCTATTCACGGTGGATTGAAGCACATCTGACGAAGCAGTATGCACACTTTCATGGCGGATTTGTCCAAAACTCGGCGATAGGAATGATGGATGATCGGGTATCCGTTGCCGGGGTCAACGTCTGGGGAAGGGGCGGTGCCCCGCCTCACGTGCACAGCTTGTCCAACCTCGACCTCTCGACGCGTTTCCTCTTAGCAAGTCGCGGTTGAAGATTTCCATGCATATTGACTGCCTGAGGTAACGTCCTGTGAAAATGTTAGCTTCTTATCTCCTTTCGCGGTCCAGAAAGACTTGCGGCGTCCAGATTCATCATTCAATCTGCCAATTCTTTGATCAATTACCTGGATAGCTGATCTCTTTCATTCAATACCTTAATATATACCATCAACATGAAGGACATCAAGGGCAAGACGGCATTAATTACCGGCGGGGGAACAGGAATTGGCCTCCAGCTCGCCCTCCAACTAGCAGCGGAAGGCGCCAACGTCATCGTGTCCTCAACAAACCAGGAACGCCTATCTGCAGGCGCAAAACAGATACGCGACGCCTCGCCCAATGTCAAAGTCCTCGACATATTATGCGACGTCTCTTCCCGCCCTTCAGTAAAGAATCTCAAATCCGAAATCACGAAAGCAGGCCTCCAAGTTGACATACTCGTCTGCAATGCCGGCGTCACAACGAGCGGCGACTATCACCTTCATAGAGCACAGGACTGGGATTGGGTTTACGGTGTCGTATTGAATGGAACGCATTACTGTATCCAGGAGTTCTACCCAGACATGGTTCAGCGCGGCTACGGCCACCTCGTCATCAACGGCTCGCAAGCTGGCATGGTGCCCAACTGGGTGACTCTCCATGGGCCTTACACATCCGCCAAGGCTGCAGTGCACGCATTGGGTGCTGCCATGCGCCCCGAAGCTGCTCAGCATGGCGTTGGAGTCACGACTGTCATCATTGCCGGCACACAGACAGAGATAATGCAGAGCGAGCGGAGCAGGCCGGACCGGTTCGGCGAGCCCTTGAAGATTGAGGTTGCAAGGAGGGCGGCGAGACGGGTGCCGGCTAGCGATGTTGCGGCGCAGATTTTGGTGGGGATAAAGGAAGATAAGGGGTGGGTTGCTACGCATCCGGACTTGAAAGAGCGGACGAAGCAGTACTTTGATGAGATTTTGGCAGCTTATGATCATTAGTACAGAACTCTGGTTGACGCAGTCTCTTTGATATCCGGTAACTGGTGTCTAAATGTGTTGTAATGACAATATGCACAAGTTGCTACCAAGCGCTCTTTACGACTCAGTTCATGATGGGTGAAGTAGTGCGAGACCTACTGGCGAGTAATTACGCCAGGCATTCAAGACAAAATACATGGTAGGATATGATTCATCGATTGAGTGTATTCACTAAAGCTTTCTTGGCGTCAACTTCAGTTTCAAACTTGGCTTGATCCAATTATTATACACCACCATCTTTTCATACTCATTTTTCGGATCCCACACCCTGTTTTCCCCATGCATCTCCACATCATTGTGCCACAGCAATTTTCCCATGATTAGCCGCATTTCCATATAACTCAGATTCCTGCCGATACATCCTCTAGGGCCCAGTGAGAATGCATTGCTAGCGCCGAGCTTGTCCGTCGAGTTTTCGCGGTCGAGCCAACGCTCCGGCCGAAAGACATACGGGTCCTTGAAGTTGCGCTCCGAGTGAGTTGCCGCCCACATACACACGGAAACTGTGGTGCCTCCAGGAATGAAATGTCCGGAAACAGTGTCGCCACCCGAGGGTACCGTGCGGACGAAGCCGATTGGCGCAGAGGGAAACATGCGAAGGCCTTCCTCTATGACCGCTGTCATGTAAGGTAATTTCACCAGGTCCTCAAAGTTGAGGTCAGCGTCCGTCTTGAAGTTCGAACGAATCTCATCCGTGAGCTTATGCAGGATATGCCGGTTCTCCTCTCGTGTGATGAGGTTGAACAGGCCTGTGAGGAAACCCGCGGTTGTTTCCGTGCCTGCGATGATGAAGAGAGCACCATTCACAATCACTTCGTTGAGATTGAGATCGCCCTTATCTTGTTGCTTCATGACATAGTAGAGGAAATCGCGATGTTCGCTCTGCGTCTGCTCCATTCTCTTCAAAATTTTCTCACGACTGTAGTCAAGATGGTTCCCTCTAGTTCCCCTTATTCGCTGGGGAATGCACCAAATCAGGAATCGCTGAAGGGGGCTGCCAGTTGTTGCCATACGTCGTGTTGCTTGCTCGATCGCACCTGCTTTGATGGAGTCGCTAATCAAGGGAACCCAAAAGCGAAAATCCTCTGCAACTGGTCAGTGCTATTTTTGAAAGCAGGAGTTATCGTCTACCTTTGTGGAGGCAGCCGAACGGCTCCCCCAGCGCCATGTCTCCAATGACATCGAAGGTTGTGTACGCAAACCAGTCGGTTACATCCACAATGCCATCGCCCCTAGCAAATTCCTGCATTTTCTGCGAGAAGATATCGACGTAGTTCTTTACGATATACTCCTGCTCCAGCAGAGCCTTTGTTGAAAAAGCGTGCGACAAGGCTCTTCGCTGCCTTGCATGGTCGGCATCGTTAGCCATGGTGATGGTACTAGCTCCGTGCATGGCAGCAATTGATCCCACGTGGATGGGATCTTTATGGAAGTTTTTGTGTCCTGGTCGCGAGCCATAGATGTCTTTCCATGCAGACTCATCGTCGAAACAGAGCTCGTTTGGTGATACTCGGACCACAGGGCCATACTTGTCGTGGCACGCTTTCACGTAGAAGGGAATGCGGCCGCGGAGGAGGCTCCAGGTCACGGGAATCGGAGTCAACCGTGCAAACAGAGGGCCAGGAAATCTAGCAAGAGGGTGAAAATACAATCGGTAGACAGCAACTGCGAATAGGTACACGAAAAGCTAAGAGTATCAATTGAGCGTGTTCCCTCTTCCGCTGCATTGCATACTCACCAGGCCTCCTAAGACGATAGACGCCGTGATTGTTAGCCCCAGATGGCCAAATGGCATGTGGTCCAAGCTGATCACCGCCATTTTGTCCTGAGGGAAATTTTCGTGTCGAATGGAGCCCTCAACTACCCAAAACACATGAGAAAGGCTCCCTTAGATTTGCTCTCAAGTGCTTGTTGGGCGGTGCGATCCCGCGCGTCCCTCGGAAGTAGACTTCCCATCGTATGCAAAAGCGTGGCACCATTCCAGGACATGTGCTCCAGGAAGATGAACGGAAATATGCAGGGCAAGTCCGGATTGTGGTGGTGGAGGGGTTGGTCGGATGCGGGGATGGCGGTTTCCCCGGAGAAGATCAACCAGACGCGCTAACTAAAGTTTGTCTCCACCTGCTGATCTCGACATGCCTCCCCATTCTCTCGTGACATGCATCGCCCAATGAAACTGCATCATTCAAACTAATACGAGAGAACAAGGGTTGTTGCAGTATGCCATGGCAATCTTCAGGAGAGCTGCGAGACCGATACCCGCGGCTGATTGGAGGACCGCAGTCGGATTCGGTCGTAACGAAGAACGCAATCGATCATTGGCAATCACTTAAACATCTCGGAGACTCGTCATCCCTAATCAGGACCTTACGACACGATATCTGGCCATAGTCTAGCACCATAGCCATGAATACTGCGACCAATGGCCACAGCAGTCGCGCGTCGGAGCGGGTGTTGAAGATTGCTGGGGTATCAGGAGGAGTTTTCGATCGTTTTAGAGCAATTGAAGATCTTGCAAAAGATCCTAGCATTCACGGTACGATTAAAAAGTCTTCTTAAGCTCAGCTACTGATTATTAAACAGTCCTCTTTGGTGACTGGATCAGCGAAATTAGCATGACCTTTCGAGGCCACCAACGAGCCACTCGCGAAGCCGGAGCAGAACAGTTAGCCTTTGAAATGAGCTTTATCGCAGCCCTAAGACCAGCGATAAAAGATATCGCGAGAAATAAACAGAAAGTCGCAGTGAACGCAGGGTCCTGTGATCCTGAGGCAATGGCCAGGATCGTGCAAAAGCTCGTAAAGGACCATGATACCGACCTAAAGGTATCGTGGGTGACAGGCGATGTTGTGACCGAGCAAGTCAAAGAAATGCTCAGAAATGGAGAGAAATTCCCCTCGTTGCCCTCGGACACATCTATCGATCAATGGGATGTGGAACCAATCTGCGCGCAGGCATATCTGGGAGGTGTAGGAATTGCGGAAGCTCTAAGACATGGAGCCGACATCGTTATCTGTGGCAGGGTGGCAGACGCAGCGCCTGTAGTAGGAGCTGCTATGTGGTTCCACAATTGGAGATGCGAAGATTATACGCAGCTTGCGTACGCACTTGTCGCCGGTCACCTCTTAGAGTGCAGCTCATACGTCACTGGAGGCTACTACACTGGGTTCAAGAAAGAGCTCTTGTATGCAAAAGGCGTGGACTGTACGAACTGCGGCTTTCCTATTGGCGAAATCGAGTCAAGTGGCGAATTTATTGTGACAAAAGAGGACACTGCAGGGGGCATAGTCACTGTACAAACAGTCACTGCTCAGTTGTTGTACGAGATCCAGGGGCCCTTGTATTACAATTCCGATGTTACAGCTCGCTTCGATGGCATCAACCTCATCCAAGAGGCACCAAATCGAGTGCGTGTGACAGGTGTAGTTGGATATCCTCCTCCGCCTACGACAAAGGTTGGCATCACTGGAAAAGGAGGATGGCAAGCCGAGGTACACTTCTTCTTGACTGGTCTTGACATTGAGGAGAAAGTCGAGCTCATCAAGCGCCAAACCCTCGAGTCAATGGGCGACTATCGGAAGGAATTTCAGACGCTTACATTCAACACCACTGGTTCCGTTCCAGTCAATCCTAGGAATCAGAGCAGTGCCACAGTAGACTTGCGCATCTTTGCGCAGAGTCTTAACGCAGACCTCATGTCTGCGGGAGCGCACAAAGGCGTGGCGCCAGATACCCCAAGCTTTGGTAAGTGGTGTATCGAGAATTGTTTGCAGGGATATCCGGGCGGCACCCCGGCCATGGATATGAGACAGAGCATCGGAAAGCCGTTTTTCGAATACTGGGTGGCACTGTTTCCTCAAGATAAGATCAATCACGAGCTGCATACGTTTGACGGCAAGACGATATCGATACCGCCGCCGATGAAATCGCAGATATATCCGCGACAGCAAGAGTCGTATGATACATCAAATCCACGACCGCTGGACTCCTGGGGCGAGACGGTTCGAGCACCATTAGGCCACATTGTCCACGGACGCTCAGGCGACAAGTCTTCGGACTGCAATTTGGGCCTCTTTGTACGACATGCAGACGAGTGGGACTGGTTGAGGTCCCTGCTATCTGTAGGCAAACTGCGAGAACTTCTGGAAGATGAAGATACGGGCAAGAAGATTGACCGATTCGAGATCTCAGCGCTGTATGCAGTACATTTCCTACTGAAAGATCATCTCGACAGAGGCGCAAACAGCAGTTCTTCGTATGACATTCTGGGCAAAAACGTCTGCGAGTATATAAGGTGTAAGCTGGTTGACATACCCAAAGTTTTCTATGATAGAGGAACGATTTAGATAGCTTTATTACATGACAATCAATGATCTTCTCATACTTCGCCCAACTTCGCGCAGAGGATGGTGCCATATAATAGGCTGGTTGCTACTAGCCTTGGAGCTTTGAAAGAACCACACAGCATCACACGCACAATTTCTCAATGCGGGGAAGCGAGACGAGAATCTTAGCTTCGTCTTTCCCGGATATGGTTCTCCAGAATCTTGCATGACGCCGTTCACAAGTCTGTGAGCCTTTTCTGTCGATATAAAATATAAGCTACGTAATCTCGAAACTCAAATCTTTGCCATTTCATCCTATTCTCCCCTCGATCCTTCCTCAGACAAAAATGGGTGAACCACAGTCTCTCCCATTCATCCGCATCCAGCTCTGCCTCAAAAAGAAGGACGAAGTCTCAGACGAATTCTTCCATGACTACTGGAAGGGCAACCACGTCAAGCTAGCGCTCGAGAACAAAAAGTTCACCGACAAAGTCATACGGTATAACCAGGTATTAAGCTTTTTGACTCTTTCTCGAGCGGTCCCCTCTTTTCCCAGATTTCATTATGAAATTTATGATCTAACAAGCGCCCGTATAGTTCCACACGTCAACGCGAATGAAAGAAGAAGCGCGAGCTTTCGGCCTCCCTGTTCCCGAGTATGATGGCATAGCAGAAGTTTGGGTCAAAGATCTTGAGACTTGGAAAGAGATCGCGTCGGACGAGAACTTTGTGGCTGCGATTAAGCCGGATGAGGAGCATTTCATCAAGGCGCCGATTAATGTCATGATTGGATATGATAACACTGTCATGGGAGAAGCCGTGAAGACGAAGTAGGCGAAATCAAGATTGAAAACTCATTCTTCCTCTGTCGCGACTCGTGATGAAATCTCTAAGATGTTCAAAGGGACTGAAATGGTGGAAAATCAGGTCATGACTCCAACTCAGGCGTGTCGCCGAACGAATACGGCGCAAACCACGGCGGGTATCTATCGCCCGAAACCTCGACTTTCTCGATCTCAGAGCGTATCGTTCGTACTTCGTCATCTGTGAGCTTCACATCTATAGCAGCGACATTCTCCTCCAGATACTTGACCTTTTTCGTCCCACTACAGCACATTAGTCCACATCTTCCACGCTTTCTAATCATCACCACTCACGGAATCGGAATGACATCCACGCCCTGCTCCGACAACCACGCCAAACTCAACTGCCCCGTCGTACAGCCTTTTCTCTTCGCAATCTCCTCCAGCCTCTCCACCAGCTTCAAGTTGTTGCCAAAGTTTTCTTTGCTGTAGCGCGGCGCATGTTTCCTGAAATCGCCCTCTTCGAAATCGTCCGGTGACTTGATTTGGCCGGTTAGAAAGCCGCGGCCGAGAGGGCTGTATGCAACAATAGCGATGCCCAGCTCACGGCATGTTCGCAAGATGTCGATGGATGGAGATTCAATATCGAGCGCAAAGGGAGAGTACTCGAGTTGGACGCAGTCGATGTGGTGCACGGCTGAGGCACGGCGGATGGTGGAAGCGGAGACTTCGCTGAGACCTATTGCGCCGATTTTGCCTTCTCTAGGGTATGTCAGAACCGTAATGAATTGGGCTGGAGATGGAGTTGGTAGCGGACTTCTTGAGCTCAGCGAGCGCAGCGACGGTCTTTTCGATTGGCGTCTTCTTATCCACGCGATGGCAGTAATACAGATCGATCTTGGAGACGCCAAGTCTCTCCAGGCTCTTTTGGCACGCCTGTTTGACATATTCTGGGTCGCTTCGGATGGCCACCTTGCCATCACCTCCAATCGCGATACCGAATTTGGTCGCGAGGAAGATCTGGTCGCGCTTACCGGTCCGCTCGAACCAGAGCTTCAGTAAATCCTCGCTGTCGGCATCTCACACTCGTCAATTGATTTCAAAGCCAGGACATGGTCTTCTCACAAATGTCTGATGTGTCCCAAAAAGTCGACCCTAGTTCGACAGCTCGATCAAGGACCTCGAATCTGGCCTCGTTCTCATCGATCTTACCGTACGACGCGCTTAGTCCCATGGTGCCGAATCCAATGGCCGAGACTTCGGGCCCTAGCTTTCCCAATCTCCGCCTTGGGAGGGATCCCATCATGTCGGCTAGGTGGTAATGTTGGTGCTTTGAAACGGTCCCAGTGTCGGCGGGGTTGCGATATGGGGAGTTGGGCAAGAGCGGATTGGAAAAGTGAAGTCGTGTTGCGCATGTACGGAAGAAACCTTGGCGACTTTCAGCAGAATTCTATTCGGAATATTTCCACGGCGATTGTGGGCCGATATCTGTCATCCTGGTAATGGCATACGTGCATGTGAATTAATCGTGGAAGTGCACTCCCGGCACCGGACCAATTCATGGTGGCCAGACCCTTACCAGATCTCGTGGAAACGCGTCAAATGGCTTTCTCTATTCTCCACGGCCCTGGGCCGGAAGGTCGACTAATTGATGTCGAAAGGTTAGTTGAGTTCTGGCCCTCGGACCCACATCACCAACCTCGCTTAGCGCCTTCATTTTCCACCCCGGAAATCCATTTTCCAGACGACGTCGACGTACCCCAGACAACACCAAGCGCTATAACGCGCTACCGACCCCAGATATTGGATCTAGCGTGCGCGTGCTGCGGAGAGGCCGGGGACTCCGCATTTCCATGACTGCGGGTGGCTCCCCATTCACCACTGTGGCTGCTTGGCCGTGAGCTCTACATCCGTCCTGGCAAATTCAATGGTGGATGATGGCTTTTCGTAGAGACAGTGTGGCGTTTCTAGGCTTTATATTTCGAGCACGGAACGTAGACACGACTCGGTCATCAGAAAGCGCGCAGTGAGTAGGAAGATAATCATCCTTAGCTTCAGAAAAGGAGAGCTAGTGATCCCGGTAACTTGGTTTAAAAGCAACACAAAACCCTCGGGTTTGTTCCAGTGACTTCGCGTCTTGCATGCATATTTTGTCCATCAATCCCTCTTTTCGGGCTCTTGGCTAAGAATCCGTACACTTCCGTTCGCATTCTTTGACCTTTCCGCTGCTTTCGAGATGACAGACTCTATCAGAGAGAAGCAGCATGCCGAGACCATTGAGCAAGCTCCAAGCTCTAATGATGGCAATCACCATGTGGGAGAACACGGCTTCGTTGCCGATAATTCCGAGCTGCCGGAAGGTTATTTCTACTCTCGGTATTTCCTTGGGACTACTACTGCGATCGGATTCAATTTGATGGTAAGAAGCTTCTCCGACCTCTCTTGTATGTAAATCTAATAATGTTTCAGGGCTCAACGGGGGGCTTCGCTCTCGTTGCCCCGGTCTTAGGACAGATATCTGTTGCCCTTGGCCCAACGAATAGCATCATATGGATGTCTTTGGTGTACACAATTGGCCTTGCAGTAGGACTCACTCTCGTGGGTCGTTTGTCCGACATATTCGGTCGTCGATGGTTCTTTATTGGAGGTACCGCCCTGGGCTGCATAGGAGCCATAGTCGCAGGAACCGCAAATTCCGTTCCCACACTCATCGGCGGCCAAACTCTCATCGGCCTCTCCGCATCTACGGGTTATACATACGCGACCATTATGGGCGAGCTGGTTCCCACCAAGTATCGCTTCATCTTCAACGCTATTATATTTGTCTTTTCGCTCCCGACAGCGGGGTTTGGGGCAGCCATATCCACGGCCCTTATATTGCACACGGCCGCCGGCTGGCGCTGGGTGTTTTACCTTCTCATCATCCTCAACGGAGTGACTGCGTTGCTCTACGCGGCATTTTACTTCCCGCCGACATTTCACCAAAAGCACGGGCGCGACACTGTCTTGCAGTGGGTCAAAGATTTCGATTACGGAGGACTGCTGCTCTACACTGCCGGCCTTGTGTTGTTCATCCTCGGTCTTTCCTCCGGAGGTTCATTGTATCCCTGGAAAGACGCGCGTGTTATTGCGCCGCTGGTGGTGGGGTTCATCTGTCTTGTCGCCTTGTTCGTTTACGAAACGTACATGGACCTGAAGGAACCCTTGATCCCGATGCACTTCTTCCGAAACCGTGGATGGGTCGCCGCTATGATGAGTCTGTCACTAGCAGCGTCTGTATACTATTCGCAGGCCATCATTTGGCCTCAGATGACCGTGAACGTGTACGCTGAAGGACGCGTCATGTGGGGCGGCCTTGTATCGTGCCTTGTTGGTCTCGGCATCACCATCGGAGAAATCATCGGCGGTGGAGTAGCAAAGGTGAGATTGGTGGCCTGAATTTTCAAATCAACTCAAACATGCTGACAACTGAACAGAACTTGGGACACTGGAAACTTCAGTGCATCTGCGTAATTACTTTGGGAACCTTGTTCCTCGGCTTAACCGCACTCTGCTCGCCTACTACTCCTGGTATGGCCATGGCTTTCGTGCTCATCGCCACAACATTCATAGGTTGGAACGAAGCTCTGGTTTTCCCCATATGCATCATCGCAATCCCTGACCAGCAAGAGATTGGTACTGCTGGAGGCATTGCCGGATCAAGCAGAAGCGCAATCTCGACGATAGCCTCAACCGTATATTCCGTCGTCCTCACGTCACGCATTCAGGATACTTTAACAACACAAATTCCCGCAAAGATTATTGCAGCAGGCCTTCCAGCTTCTTCCGTGGCCGAATACATGACTGCTATTGCAGCAGGAGGACCACAGGCCTTGCTAGATCAAGTACAGGGATTGACTCCTCAGATACTTGCAGAAGGTGCTACTGCTTACCGCTACGCCTATGCAGACGCTTATCGCACGATATTTTTGGTTTCATTGGCATTCGGTGGACTCGCAATGATTGCTTCGTGTTTCATCCCTAACATTGATTCGATGATGAATTCGAAAATTGCTGCCACACTGACTGGAAAGGATAAGATAAATGATGAGAAGGCGTAAAAAACCAGGAATGGGATATGTAATATATCAGTACTATGACTACAAACCTGAAGCATACAAAGGATGCTGCTCTTCTATATGCTCACCGCCACCTACTCAATGTGCACGTATTGAAAGTTGAGTTCTAGTCAAGCAAGCGCTTGGGAAATTGCGCTTGACATTGAATGAGCAGCAGGGTCTCAATGATCAACTTGAAGCTCTTTTAAGACAAGGAACGCATTTCTTTGGTTGCATTCGCTGCACCGATTCCTGCTAGTATGTTGCGGGCACAATAGACATTCTCCCACCATCTGAGATCAAGACATTGCCATTGATGTAAGCGCCAGCTCTTGAACACAAGAATAAAAGTGCACCACCAGCATCTTCAGCTGTGCCTGCTCTAGTCAGAGGTATAATTTCTGGAGAAACAGACCCTTCTTTAGACATGTCATTGTCGCCCATCAAGCCCTGGCTCATATCGGAAGGGTAAACACCTGGGCAGAAGCAGTTCGCTCTGATGTCGATCCTCCAATCTGCCATCATTGTTGACACTTGTTTCATGACATGAACGACCTAGACGACGCATTAACTCGCTGCTTATTCGGGGAATGGGGACTTCATACAGCCATCTTGCTTGCAGCATAGGCAAAGCCCATGCCAGGTCTTCTTGAGAAAGCACCGATGCTTCCAGTCACAATGAATTGGCTTTTGATTCCTGTACTTTTTGCTGGCTCTGCCTCGTTTCCGGCAGCGAGCAAATGTAGAAAAGCAACGAGCGTGTAGAAACAAGCTGTCGTGTTCACTTCGAAAGCTTGATTAAAGTGCTCCATGGGAGTATCCCACAAATACTTCTGTACCTCCTCAAAAGTAGGCTTGCGGTCTTTTGGCAGTCCATAGATATCAGGACCTGTTGCGCCAGAATTGGCAATGACGCAATTTACAAACTTAGCCTCCTGTTGCACCTTGGCTGCGGCTGCCGCGAGCGAGTCTTTCGATGTGATATCGCACTGAATGGGCACAACAGATCTGTTTGTCTGCACAAATGAGTTCGTTTAAGAATATAGCGGTGTTTGGGTCTTCGTACGGCAGCCGTGGCAACTTCTTGAAGCTTATCGAGGCGTCGACCCAGGACAAAGACCTTTGCCGCTCCATTGAAGTCGAGCGCTTTTGCGAACATTGCTCCGATACCTGTCGAGGATTAGCATGTGACCTTACTAGGCTGAATGCGAGCATGCCAGATCCGCCGCCCGTTATCACGAAGACCATGCCTTTGACACCGAACAGATTCGAGATGTCAAGGCTCGACATGCTGAATGTACAATTAATGAAGTCTTATCGAAGGATTTGTTTTGATCGCCAGGCCAATGTTGTGCGGAGGATGTGGAGTTGGACGAACAAGGCTGATCTTGTGAACTTGTAAAAGTTGAGGCATTGTACTTGGCTTAACTTGGCAGCTGTTCTGATCAGCCTGTTCTGCAACCAAGCAGGCAGAAGCTGACGGAAGTTCCAATGAGTTCAAGGATACTGAAGTCCTTTCTGGAGAGGGGTTCATCGAGTCCCGGAAAACGTTCCTATTGGCTAGAGGCCAGAAAGATCACGTGAGATGAACTTTTTGGGTATCTGGTTGAGTCGTCAAGTAAGCTAAGTGTTTATGAAGCATGTGAGTGTACTACAATAGTACCGGTATATTACAAATGCTTTGAAACTTGTCAAGTCGTGGCGGTCGGAATAATGTCCGGTTTTGTCGCAGTCCGGAGATTATGTCGGCGCCTACATACAATCGTGCACAGGATGAATTTGACTTGGAGAAAGACGTCGAGTGGCGAAGTTCTTTAGCAATCTAAATCTCCAGATGCGATGCACTCCGGTAGGATCAGTTTCAGACTGACAGGACGGTTCCGGACAATGGTACAGAGAACATGTTACTAGTTGCAGGAAGCGTAGCTAAGACGGACGAAGCTTTGGAGCCTTGGGATGGCGCAACCGTCATCTGGTCGAAGCGCTGCCCCTTTTCGGGCGTGTGACAGTGGAATTGTTGAATGTTGCGAGATTCTGTTTAGCACGTTACAGGATACCTGTTGAAAGGTAACACTCGTAGAGGGCGTGCCTCCTGAAATCTCCTCCAGGCTCCCGCCAAGCCAGCGGAATGAGTTCAGTTTGATCGATTATCGTAGATATAGTATACAGCCAAGAGAAGTTCTCCAGTAGATGTGGTTCCTCAAGGCGTGGCGTGCTTGACCATGTCTCGAGCTGTACAGATAGAATGAAGACGGTGAATAATCAACGGAGTTCTCCATGGGGAGGGTTAGCACGGCGCGAGATTCAATGTGAACCCCAGGGAACTAGGCCAGCACCGCGTCAGATCATTTAACGGCTTCTCCGTGGTAAGCACACGCTATGCATAGCACCAGCGGGCAGTTCGCAGATGTCCTGTCACCACCAGGAGGTCGAGGTCGTGGCTGTTGGTGATGTCATGGAATGCCGTGTATGGGGCAGTGTTCGACAATGCTCAGGCGCCAAGCGGTAATCTCTCAAAGGATGCGGGCCGTGGAGTGTTTGGCGTCGGATGGCTGGCTGGTGTGGAGTTGTATTGGGAGGGCAGACTGGAAGGGTGAGGCTGAGATGGAAGCTTGGGCTTGGCATGGGTGGGTTCGGCGGGCGGCGTTTCTCGTGTGCCGACAAGCCGATCGAGGGTTGACCCACAACGCCCTGCTGTGCCTGCCTGCGACTCACTCTGGATTCCTGGAATCCCACGATGCTTTTTCATCCTCGTCGCCGATCTTTGCCTCTTTGCCACCCTGACTGCGTTACTTGGGGCGTTGGACGTGATCTGGAGATCGTCCATCGTGCAGCAACCAAGCACGGACTCTTTGCCTCCCCACGCCTCTCGCTTTGCAATTCGCTTTGCAATTCGCACACGCTCTAATGCTGTAGCACACACTTTCTCCGAATTGGAGCTTGCGTTTATCAATGTCCCGAAGACGGCTGACAGGAATTCTCGAATGGCTTGCATTTTGTCGCTTCTGACCATGCGGGTCCGTGTCCCTTTGGGCTGAGATGCTATGAGACATGGCGAGAAATTGTCTGCGGGCTGCAAGCCTCATGCCATCAGCAAAGCCGTCCTTCGAAAGCCCTCTTGTCATGCCTGCGCAATACGAAGTCGCCGAGAGCCGATTCCATTTTCGACCAGGCGAACGCTGTTATCTCTTGTCAGAGCGCCCCGGCTCTACTTGGCCCACGCCCTGTAGCGATTCGTCACCAAAAAGGCTTGTTGATGAGGAGGACATGCAAACGGGACCTCTGGCCGCGTCACTTTCAACCGGATCGCGTCTGTGGCTCAGGGAACCTGCTTCTTGGCAACCTCGTATCTGCCACCAGCACGCAACAGAAGCCCGGACTATTCTTCCGAGCCAGCAGCCTTCTTCCTCTGACGGGTTTATTGCTGTCCAGTAAAAATATAGAAGCAGCTGTAGCAGACGTATCAACCTTTTTCATCTAGGAGACAGGCACCCCGGGGCCCAAACCGTTATTTGTCCGTTGCTCGCACCTACACAGTAGGGATTACATGCTACTAATCCTGCGAGACTTGCGCAACACCCACCTTGCGAGCATCAATAACAGGTTTTGTCCATGCATGCAGCAGCCTGCGTCTTAGCTCTTCTGCTGAGCGTTGGACCCTAGTTCTACTCTGGCCTGCCGTAGGGACCATTAACGCCTCATCGGCTCTCCACCATCAAACACTCTACTTCCGCAAGGGGACGTCGCGTGTAATACTGCTACTATTTCCACGCTTTGCTTATTCGCGGCGGTCCCTGCCGACATGCAGATGGCGCTGTGATACCATGAGCAAATCTTCCAACGCTTGGGAGCTACTGCGCCTTCCGGTCACCACTCATGCACTCGGGGCGCTCAACCCCGTCAGTTCTCCACCACTCGTTAGACTGTCATGGGGTAACTGCGACGAATGACTTTATAATCAGATAGACCGCCAAGGCCAGATGTTTGGCCGTTATTCCGACATTTTATATATGACTTTGCTCCAGTCGCCTTTGGACCGCTGTGTGCAAACTTACCATTTTGCTAGCCATGGACTCACAAATAAACACATCTTCTTTTCTTGATCCTTCTTCAGAGCCGCAGACAGAGAACAGAGATACCGCATACTGGGCTCTTGCCTTTCGACGCAGCAATGCCCCGACAATCACAGAGCTTGCCCAACGCAGAGCGTCTCAACTCGACTCTATCAAAACGAGGTGGTCTTTCATAGTCGGTCGGGCAGCTCTCGAAAGCCAGAGCGACCTGGAGAAACAATATGATTCCTCGACATTACACAGTTCTAACGCATCGGGTGTCTTCACACCTGCGGACCCGCCGCCTTCTCCACCCGCTATGACGAGGATCGAGGAGATACTTTTCATTTTCATTACATGCATTGCTCAGTTCATGTCGTTGAGCGCCTTGAACCAAACTGTGGCACCTGTCATGGTCCTCGCAGACCACTTTCATATCGAAGATTATGGAACGCTGAGCTGGTTCTCGGCCTCATTTTCCATGTCTGTTGGCACCTTCATTCTCCCCGCAGGTATGTACATTCACTTCATCCTAAAGACTCAAATATGTGTTTGTGTTACTCGTCAACAGACTCATGAAGGGCTTGTGCTAATGTATCTCAGGGCGGTTGGGAGACATGTACGGTCACAAGAGAATATATCTCATCGGCTGGCTTTGGTTCGCAATATGGTCACTCATATCGGGTTTTGGCCACTCATCAGGGGTCATCGTCTTCAGTATATGTCGCGCGTTTCAGGGCATCGGTACGGACCCCGACATCTTCCCCACTGCTCGTTCTCACTCTACTTTTAGGTCCTGCACTGATCGTTCCAAATGCTGTGGCTCTCATCGGACGTACACTACCTCTTGGACAAAAGCGCAATATCGGCTTCGCGTGCTTTGGTGCGTGTGGGCCCTTAGGAGCGGCTGCAGGCGCAGCCTTCGCCGCAATTCTCGCAGACCTTGCTTGGTGGCCATGGGAGTTTTGGATTCTATCCATCGTCTGCGTTATAGTGATGTTTCTGGCATACATCATTCTCCCCGACGAGGTCGTCGTCGTTACGCCAGGCCTCAAAGGCCCGGAAAGGCCAAAATTCGATTACTGGGGTTCTATCACAGGCGTCTCCGGCCTTGTCCTCATCAACTTTGCGCTCAATCAAGCGCCTTTGGTTGCCTGGAATGAGCCATACATCGGTGCTATACTGGCGGTTGGCTGCGTATGTATGGCCGCCTTTGTTTTCGTTGAGCTCTACGCGACCGATTACCCTCTGATCCCGATCCGAGGACTTTCCAAGGACGCCGTTTTTGCGCTTACTTGCATCGTTGCGGGCTGGGCCTCGCATGGAATCTGGGCATATTACTTGTACCTCTTTCTCGAACATCTACGCGGACACTCGGCCTTGCTTACTGCAGCGGAGACTTCCCCAGTGGCCATTACCGGAGTTGGGTTCGCTTTTTCAACAGTCTGGCTCATCAAACACTGGGGAGTGCACTACGTCATGTTCATCGCAATGACCTTTTTCATGCTGGGCGCCCTTCTATTGGGCACCATGCCTATTGACCAAACTTATTGGTCTCAGACCTTTGTCTCGGTCCTCATCATGCCTGGTGCGATGAACCTATCCTACCCAGCGGCCAACATTCTTTTATCCTCTGCTCTTCCCCGAGAAAAACAAGGCATCGCCGCGAGCCTCGTCTCTACAATGGTAAACTACAGCATCTCGTGCGGCTTGGGCTTCGCCGGTAGTATCGATCGATACGTCATCGCAGATGCAGCAAAGAGAAGAGGCTGGCAACCGAGCCCTGACAATCCAGCTCCTCTATCTGACCATAGTCAGACGGCAACAGAGATTCGCCTTGAAGGACTTAGGGGTGCTTATTATTTCGCAGTGGGGCTGGGCGGCCTGGGAATGGCGGTGGCTTTTGTCTACATCCTGGTCAGCCATAGAAGGCAGAAGCTGCAGGCACGGCAGGGCACGCCGCAGGGATGAGAACGAGGTGCATGAGACATGTCCTCTGGGACGGTTTTTCAAATACTGTTCGTATTCGTCGACAACATTTCGAAGATCTTCACCATCTTCTACGCGGCGGCTCAACTCCGATTCCGCAACTCGCACGACAATGTACCGGGATGGATGAGGTGCACGGGGATAAGGAAGCCACGCATCTAGGGTATTTAGCATGTCGACGGGCATGAGGATTTGGCAAGGCGCTCGGAGTTTTTCGTATTCTTTACTTACACGGCCTAGCACCGGCATCGGGACCGGGTCGGCACGCATTAGAGACTCTTGGAATCAATAGCCGCTGACCCACGATACCTACATAGCACCTTAGACTTCAAGGCGCCAAAAACTGTACTGAAAAGAATCAAGCAAACCTTTATGCAAGGCATTCTTTTACCCGGGGATACCCCTCGCTCGCAACGCACGACTTCGCGTCCTCAGTCGTGTCCATGCATACACACGCCATCCACAGCACAGCACAGCACACACCCACACCCTCACGCCCCCCAACCCCCCCGGTCCAACCCATCCCAAAAGCAGAGCCTCACTCTCCCCTGAAACCAAACCGTTACCCACCCAAGACACAATAATTTAAGCTCGTACCAAACACACCTTTTGCGCCCGCCCCAGGGCCACCCAAATGCTGCCGTGCAACCACACATCCCAAACTTTGGACCCGAACCCACGACGACGCCCGGACAAAAAAAGACCAGGCGTGTCGTCGCGTTCCGGATCGGATTAGTGCGGCTGCTGCGCGCCCCATGTGTGCTTGGGGCTAGCTGACGACGCTATGGCACGACAGCAACAGCAACAGTACAGCACAGCACAGGAGAAAGGAAGGGGGTGGAATGCTGGGTTTTGGGCTGGTTGCTTGGGCGTGGATGTTGTGGCGAGCGGAGTGCTTGATGCGCGGTGCGGTGCGGTGCGGTGCGGTGCGGTGCGCTGTGTTGCGAGGGAAGTGGGCGTTGGGGGGCGTGCAGAATGGGCTGTCATCGTCCCATTTTTTCTTCTCTCCGGCGCATCACGTCATGGGAGAGGGAGGAGGTTTGTACTGAGAATTTTCTGGCTGAAGATTTTAATTGTTAGATGATGGTACAAACGAGCTGGACTAGATGAATCCAGAGGTACTGCCTAACGCGGTAAAAACACCAGTCCTTCACCCGGCTATGCTGCATGTGGAAGGAGGGGCGTGCGGGTGACGCAGTTTTCGCCAGGGGAATAGATCTTCCCCGCGTTAACTGGTGAGTGAGCTTGGTGGGGACGATGAAGATTGATGAGATGAGGACGATTGAAGTGCATAGATTTCGCTGCTTATTGTGGGGTTTGCGGTCACGCTGATCTCCAGGGATTTGCTAGCTGCTTTTGCATCAGCGAGTCGCTCTGGGGGTATCTTAATATAAGAGAAACAAATCACGATCCACGGCAGAGAACTTCTCGTCTTAAAACCTTCTCGATCGAACGGAATAAGACGTACAAATACAACAGCTGCAATGGCGACACGTGTGGCTCTGATCGGAAGCGGTAACGTTTTCTCTCTCACGCCCGTTGGACTGCTTCTGATGAGAACTAGGCATCTTCGCGCGAGAGGAGCATCTGCCGGCCATCCGCGCGACGCAGCTCCTCCAGCTCACGGCAATCTACTCGCGCTCGCACGCGTCGGCGAAAGCGCTTTCAGAAGGGCTGAGCGATGTCGAGTTGTACAGCGAGGATCAGGAGGGCAGGAGCTACGAGGACCTGCTGAAGAGCGACGATATTGCCGGTGTGGTTATTGCGTGAGTGATTTTTCATCTGATCGTTGGAGAGGGGAAATAGGGCAGCTCGGCACGTGGAGGAAGAAACGTGCAGTCTGAGCAGAAACAAGTCCAGAAGCGGGCTGTCACTAAGGGGCTCAAATCTTGATTCAGAGCACTGAAGAAACAGACCAAAGTTGGTTTTTGTACCTAAACTAACCAATCTCCCTTCAGACTGCCCATCCTCGTCCAGCCAGACTACGTTCGCAAAGCCCTCTCCGCCGGCAAACACGTCCTAGCTGAGAAGCCCATAGCAAAGGACGTCGCGACGGCCACCGACCTCGTAAACTGGTATAACAGCTCTATCAAAGGCCCCAACAAACCCACCTTTACCATCGCCGAGAACTTCCGATTCCTTGACAGCTATGCCTACGGTGCATCACAGGCGCGCACCCTCGGCCGCGTGCTCGAGTTCCGCACAAAAGTCAGCATGTTCGTGCAGCCGGGCGGAAAGTATTTCGAAACGCCATGGCGCAAGAAGCCCGAGTACCAGGGTGGGTTTTTGCTGGACGGGGGTGTGCATTTCATCGCAGGGACAAGGTTGCTATTGGGAGAGGAGGCGGCGCCGGTGAAGGCAAGTGCGTTCACGGCGCAGCTGCAGGAACATCTGCCGCCTGTTGACACACTGAATGCTACTGTCCTACTCAAGAACGGGTCGTCAGGGACCATCTCGATATCGTTTGGTACAGCTTTCAGAGGCTCTGAGTATGCAGTTGCGTGCGAGGGGGGGACAGTCACTGTGTCGAGGGGCAAGGTGACGGTCAACAAGGATGGAAAGGAGGACGTCAAGGAATTTCCTGACGAGGGCAGTGGTGTGAAACAGGAAATTTACGCCTGGGCAGAGTCCCTGGTGAAGGGCGAAGCTAATCCTCTACAGTCGCCCGAGGAGGCATTGCAGGACCTCATCTTACTAGAAACATGTTTAAGGTCGGGTGAGAACAAAGGAACGCCGTTCGACGTCAAGTAAGATGAGGTAGATAGCTGATCAGGCAAAAGTCGCAGACGTCCATGGAGCCATTGGCTGTCGTGCGCATCTGCGGCCATGTTTCAAGCCGAATACGGATGTTGGATCTTCGAGCTTAGAGCAGCGTTTCGCCGTCCGCCCTATCGGATCTCCAGAAAGGACGAAAAACGATTGCCCATAGCTCAGCCTCTACCATCGGTGAAACCTCAGTCCGCAATTTAGGCTCCAGCGCCTGCTGAAAGTTGCTGACCTGACGTGATATCCGTGTCCGTGCCTGTATAGGCGTTTGCAGCATCCTGTTCCGTTTGATCACTGTCCTCGAGACCAAGCTTCCGAAGGTCGACAGCGAGCGGGTCGCTTTCCTTTGTCGACTCCGTGGGACCCTCCATGCCCGGAGGTGGGAGCGCCCATTCCGGCAGGCCAGTCTCATAGTCCCATTTGCCCTCTTCGCAATGATACCTCCTTGCATGCAAGTATATGCCCAGCTCGTGGACTCCAGGGTCGCTGTACAATGGAGTGTCGCAGATACTGCAGGTCTCGCCAGTCATTTTCTCTGCTTTGCGCTTGTTGTACGCATCTACCATCTCGTCGTGATACGCCACTGCGTCCGCTATATCTTCCTTGCCCATGCGCGACAGGCGTGTCATGATGGTCTCGTCATTCTCTGCATCAGTGGAACCACGGCCAAGTGAGGGGCCAAAGACGCGCTGGTTGGCGTAAATGGGATCATTCGAGATGGGATGGCCGAGGAACTGCAAGTGGACGCGCAGCTGATGGGTGCGGCCTGTGACGGGAAAGCATCGAACGATGGAGTATCCCCGCTTCTGTTTCCAGGCCATGTGCTCCTCCCCCTCTTTCGCGGCCTCGTCGACCTGTTTTACGCCATCCTGGGGAGGGTAGTATGCTAGCTTCTTGAAAACAGTCTTTGCTTCTTTCCCATCTGCTCTAACGGCATTGAGGCCGAGCTTCGGGCTGATTTGCAGTATGGGCTTCTCGCACACCACTTCGCCCTCGGGAAAGTCGCCCACGACCCTGCAGATATATTCCTTTTTCACAGTACGGCCTCGAATCTGGGCACTCATGTCTTCAGCAGCCTGCCGATGCTTCCCAATAAACATTATACCGCTCGTCAATCTATCTAATCTGTTGCACGGCAATGGGTTCCAGCCGTAGCCTCTGTCGGCCCGCATAATCTCGATGATGGAATTGAAGTTATAGCGGCCTGCAGGGTGAACTGGTAAACCTGCGGGTTTGTCGATGACGATGATGTCGTCGTCCTCGTGAACTATGCCGATGGGCTTGGCTGTCGAAGGCGGCTCGTGGCGGTGCAGCGTGTGCGAAACGACATCGCCGTTCTTGACGATGGCTTTGGTCGAGGGGACGGGCTTGCCGTTGAGCACGACGCGCCCTTCTATGATGGCTTGCTCCTGAGATCATGTCAGAGTCCATGTTTGCATTGTGTGTCTTTCCAAGGCGTACATAGTATTCGGTAGGCCTGTCCCGAAACTCGCTCGCGAAGATGTCCAAGATCTCGCGGCCCCTCCATCGTTGCTTGCAGTAGGTATTGTAGGTATAGTGGTAGGGCGTCACTTTGCGCAATCCATCTTCGAGGTAGTATGGCGGCGGCCAGGGGTCGCACGGGGTGATGACGACGGGCGGTGGCTCTTGGAATGGGGGGTCTGGCTTCAGTGGAGGATATTTTCTCTCGTTGGGTGGAGACGGCACGAGGGACATGGACGGGGTGGGTAGGCGCCCTTTGCTCGCGAGGTAGGCGAGGATGCGTGGTGAGGGCGCCAATGCGAAAGGGAGGGGAGTTGCAGTGTATCTGCGTGGAAATGCGTGGATGCGGTTTGGGTGAGGATTTGCTAAGGGTGCCCAGGTGCTGTGAGCCGAGGTGGAGGCGTCGATCACAACAGGCTATTTCATCTCGCTGCGACGCTACATTGACCTCAGGTGTACCGCGTCAACCTGCTCTGCATCACCATGGCACTGGATGCGCTCAAAACCCGTAGGCGCAGCGACTACAAGTTTGAGCTGGAGTATCGGACGCGATGGTCAGGCCTGCCAGCATCTTGCTGCCCCCGTCACACATGGCTGACTCGAGCACTAGGAGCGACAACGATATGTATTCTCATCTGAACAACAGCGTATATTACTTCCTGTTCGATTCCATCGTCAATACGTACCTCATCAGACACTGCGCACTTGATCCGCCCACATCTCCCCATATCGGCCTCGTTGTGCACTCTCACTGCGACTATCTTGCTCCAATCGGTTTCCCAGCAGTCGTCGACCTTGCTCTCAGGGTCAACAAGCTTGGGAAGAGCTCCGTCACGTATGAGATCGCTGTCTTTGAGCGGGGCCACGACGATGCAAGAGCTGTGGGTGAATTTGTTCACGTTTTCGTTGATCGGAATAGTAGGAAGCCTGGACTCCAAGGAATGGCTGATAACCTCAAGGACGGATTGAACAAGCTCATGGTCGAAAGGGCAAAGCTTTGATGGCAGCCGCAAAAGCACTTGGCCCAGCCGTTCAAGAGCGACAAGTCGCTGAGCTGGGGCTTCGGGTTGGAGCTTGCTGCAGCTTGTTCCTCTGCTGGACAAGTCGATATGCACTGGCTCTCCGCAACGGGACGCCTCGCCAGCCTCAAGCCCTTTCCCGTAATATATATGTGCGTCCGCACGTGTCAGTCCGAGGACATCCCACGACGGACAATCGCGCTCCTTCGCCAACAAGCAAACAACCCCTTCAACACACCTCCTTTCGTGTTGGCGAAGCCGAGCGTCGCATGATGAGGCTTTCACACGAGTCGCAGCCTTTCCAAAAAGAATCATCGTCCTCATTGACAGCTCTGGTTTGTACTAGACCAGGCCGCGGAGCGGTCGGGAGGCGCATTGTAACCGACCTTCGCCGACCATTCAGATTCACTCCTTTTCTCAGCTGCTCCTCGATAGCTGACATTGATTTGCCTGGTGGCTCTGCTGCGCCACTACGAGTCCAATGGGCCCTCCTCGGCGCCACGCCGCACAAGTGCAGTGCCATTCCAAATGCGTCGGCTTCTTTCTTCCGGCCAACAAGGCCATGAAAACACAAAGCACAGGGCGGGCTACCGTGCAGCGCTGGATGTCTAGAGAGCTCAGCTTTCGAGATACTCCACAAAGTGAACTTCTCCAGAATTGCCTGTCAGCTTCGTTTAGCTGCCGATGCATTGGGCTGGAGAACACGAGCATTCCACGACACGCGCAACAGACGTCTCGTCTATTTTAAGAAGCTGAGCCAGCAACGGTTGTCGGAACAAACTCATGAAGCTTAACTCAATATTACAGGTCATGGTCCAATGCAATCTGGTTCGTTGTTCAGCCAGGTGCCCTTCTGTGCTACGGAATTGGGCGCCACAGCTGATGCCACTCGCTTCGCATCGACTCGAGTGGCACCACCGACGCGCATTGGCCTAGGAGCATTTTCGCTGCATCGATGTGCTGTACCTTTGTGCGCTTATTGCGTCTGGAATGATTGGTCTTCTCGTTGCTGTGCCTTTCCCTGGGTTCCGGTCAGATCGCCGTCCCAGATCTGGGCCGGTCGCCCTCTCGTGGAGATGATACGGCTCGGAAGTGCAAAGATGCAAGATCCATTCCAGCAGGACTATGCGGGCTAATCGGAACATGTTCAGGCACAGGTCAAGGACCTCAAAGCTCACAGATCAAGGGTTTGTCATCCTTCCTCGCTTGAACCAGCTGCCTGCAGTGAAGTACTGCTACGGCTGCCTGAAGTGTTGCCAACAAATGTCCATGCATCTTTTATCGATTGTACGCCTGGTATGAGCCCCAAAGCTTGTTGTTGGCCTCGGTGCACGACCGCACGTGCTAGACCTGCTGGGGTGTCCTTAGAACTTCCGCTTCTGATGCTTTGATGCGATGTCCGGACGGACCATCCCAGCCATGAGGCTTCAAAGAGTCACGAGTTCCCCAAAAGAGGCCATTAAGCGACGGATTTTCTGCTCGCCGACAGCACTGAGCTTTCTAGATCCCGGACTTGCTGGGAGCCCTCATTCTCCTCATTCTCGCTTGTCGCCTCCAGACCCAAGCTTTTGGCAACTCCCACCATGGCCCGAGCCCCCCTTGCTGGCGGACGTGTTCCAGCCATGGCTTTGGCGTCTGGCCGCCATTGAGGGCTTTTGATAACCTCGCCAGACTCAACTTTTGGTCGCCGTTCGTATATGCCCCGCAGGCTTCAGCAAAGACCGTACACGAACGCCACGGACGCCGGACGTCTATAAGAGCCCTGGAAGATGTCTCTTCGAAGTTATTGGAACCGAAGCATCGCCATCACAAGCTTTTCCAAGCTTCTTTACAGTCTTGGTCTTCCTCTTGTCAATCTCGTACCGCTTTCTATACAACATGCGTGTCACAAACGTCCTCCTCTTGGCTACAACGGCGTCTGCCATCTCTTTCCCAGACGTCTCCTCCATCACGAGCCTTTTTGCCCGTAAGAATGGAGGCGACGGTGGCAATAAACAATGTCCCGCGGTGTGGTCGTCTGTTTCCACAACGCTCACCGCAAAATTCTTGGAGAATGGTCAATGCAACAAGTTTGCTCGAGCTGCCATCCGAGCTGTCTTCCATGACTGTGGAGGTACGTCCTCTCATCCTGGCCGCGAATGACTGCTAACGTGATAAAGCCTGGAAAACGACTCTTGGAGCAACGGCGGGTTGCGATGGCAGTCTGGTCTTCGAGACAGGTCGTGACGAAAACAACGGCCTTCAAGAAATTGTCGGGTACCTCCAAGGTCTCGCGTCCCAGTTTCAGGTTAGCGTTGCAGACATGATCGTCTTTGCTGGTAACCACGCTATCGTTACCTGCCCAGGCGGATCGCGAGTCAAGACTTGGATTGGTCGCACACCTGCTACCGCAGCGGGACCCGGGGGTCTCCTTCCTCCCGTTACGGACTCCGCAGCCAATCTCTCTGCGCTCTTTATCGCCAAAGGCTTTGACGATCGAGAACTTGCAGCTCTTCTTGGAGCTCACACGACTTCCACCCAGGATTTCGTCGACCCAGCCAAAGCGGGTCAAGCCCAAGACAGTACTCCTGGAATCTGGGATGTAAAGTACTATGCCCAGACATTGAACCCTCCACAAGGCGTCTTCGTCTTCCCATCTGATACCAAGCTCGCCAACTATGGTAATGTTGGCAAAGAGTTCAAGGGGTTCGTTGACAACCAAGGTAAGCCAAGCCACAGAACCGATTCCGATCCCTTTCTGACTCATCTCTTGCAGGCAAATGGAGCGGAAAGTTTGCGGACGCCATGGGCAAGATGACACTCTTCGGAAGCGCTGGCACCAGCAATATGGCTGACTGCACCGACTCGCTGCCCAAGTCGACCAACATTAAGCGCGAGATGAAGGCGCTCCCAATGTTTGCGCCACGCAACTGAGCGAACAAAAAGACGGACTAATGAAACGCTTACGACTTCTTCATCTTCTTCTTGTATATACTGTCTGGCTTTCCACTGCTGCTGGTGTTGCCGGAGTAGTTTGGTCTGAGGAGATATTGTCCGGTAGACATGCTTTCTATACCAACAATAGTCTATAATTAATGCTAATTTCCCATTTCAATTACGTCTTCAAAGCTGCTGTCCCCTATCACGAGGTGAGGCCGCGTCAACCTTCACAGACAGTGGTGCATGCTCAGCGAGCTAAAAAGCCTCGTTAGAGCTCAAGGGGGCCTGATTGGTCTGGTCGCAGCCACACGAGATAATTTTGAAAGATTTGGGTGCGGGGCTTGGCTAGAACTCGCACCGGCCTTGGGACAAAGGAGTCTCTTCGTCACGTGGAAGTTGGGGGCACGGTTCAAGACTTGGCATCTCAGTAGCGGAAAAATATACGACCTAGCGCCTCCAGTTCAGCCTCAACGATCATCTTGTGTCAGTCGTGCCTTGTTCACGCCCACTGGCCATGTACTCATAGGGTTTTGTAGCATCTATGGCCCTTTATGTGTCGCGCTTCGTTCGTCGTTGTATAGGGCCACAGCATCATTGTCGCTCGTTTTACAACAAGGTGGCCAAGTTCGTCACTCGCGACACACGGATCCTTGGTCGAGCGCGAAGTGCCTGTCCATATTGGTGACGAACACGAAGCGTTTGTCCTCGTGCCAACTGATGTTGGACACACTATAAGTTCAGGATGCGCAGCGCTGAAAGACCCTACCATTGGCCCAGATACTAAGCCACTGGTCTTCCATCATAGCACACAAAGCTTTACTTCCAGTACGTGGCCGTGCGGGCATGAATTCCCGAAACTAATACTTTAGCAGAGTCAAGTTCATACCCGAAGCTTATAATCCCTCAAAATCTCCCTCGTCAAACCGATGCCGAGTCCACTCCCGCCACGCTCTAACTGTTCGGTGTTACTCATACAATTGCTCTGGATGGGACATTTGATGGTATATACTTGATCACCAGGGGTATATCTGCTGACAATAGGCAGATGAGTTCACCAAGCACTCTCGTGAGGTACTGCCTGTCGACAGATTGACCAGTAGACTAGGCGAGAAGGGAAGGATAAGCGACTCGCCCAGTCACGTGCAGATCATCCGTATCAGGACTAGGCCGTAATTCCTCCAAACTGCCGCGAGTCGGCATCGTCCGCGGCTCAATTTACACATTCCACACACCCGTGATACACCCTTGACAACAGCCTATGACGTGCGCTCTGGCATTTTGCCAAGTGTTAGAATTAACAGCATGGTTCGAACAGTGCGTGATGAGCTCTGCAGGTGCGAAACGTGTCTTCCACACGATCGAAGTCGCCGTCCGCTTTCTTTACGCTCCACGACTTAACCAACCTTCTCACATCTGCTTGCGGGTCCGACATGTTTTTGAGAGTGGGAATACGCTGGTACACTCAACACATTCTCTTTGGCTGGCTTGCGCTTGGCTATGCTTCCTCCGCACATGCAGAGAGTTACTGGCTGGGAAGGAGCTCTCAGGTTTGGAATCCCTTGGCAGTTCGACAGGTATGCCGGATATCTCGTGACGGAGTTTCGACGTCTTCTTTCCCATTGACGCACAATCCGTCGTGCGTACGAGCACCCCTCCCCAATGGTACAGACACCATCATGGAAGATTTCTGTGTCTACACCAACAGTTTCTTCAGCAATGGCCGGGGTATTAGTCTTATCACTACGCCAGAAGTGTTTTCCGATATGACAGCAGAGGTTTACTACGATGAGGAATCTCGCGTTAATAACGAAGACCATTTGTATGTCGAACGCCAAACAGCAGGAAGAGGTACTGGGCTTTTCGCACAACGGTCTTTCATCGCCGGCGAGACATATATGGTCAAGACTCCAGTTCTTTTAATTGCAAGAGCAGCCTTGGAAGTGGTACCAAGAGAAGATGGGACGACGTTGCTCCGGCAGGCAGTCAATCAGCTGCCAGTATACACGCAGGAGCTCTTGATGAACCTGGCCAAAAGTAAAGGCAGCGATGAAATCAACGATATGGTTCAGACGAATTCAATGCGCCTGGATTTCGCGGGCGTCAAGTATCTTGGTGTGATACCAGAAGCAGCTGTAGGTTCCCGCACCGTAAACGTTCATGCCCAGACTGACCCTCTCACATAGAGAGTAAATCACGTCTGTCGTCAAAAGTAAGCATGGAATAGGTCAGGTTTGTATTTTTTACTTACAATCATAGTTCATATTATCGCTTCCATGATTTCTCTATGACCCTCGAAGTTTTTGCTATCCGAAATGTCGATGAGGGAGAAGAATTCAGCTTCAGCTGTGAGTTATCCCTTCTGCACTTGATTCACACGACGATACTGAGTATTACAGATGGACTCTCCGACCAACCTCATGACATCCGACAGCAAGCCATCAAAGCCAACTGGGAATTTACCTGTAAATGCGCTCTATGCAATGCACCGAAAGCCGACATCGAGGCGTCCGACAAACGTCTTGCTCGTATCGCTGAGCTCAAATACATGCTACCCACAGAACCCAACAAAGGTCCACATCTCATCGTTGCACTCCCCGAGCTGATTGACTTGATGACTGAAGAAGGCTTGATCGTCGACAGGCCGCAGTACGAGGAGATCTTGGCGTATGCGTGGAATGCGTATGGCGACGACCAGAGAGCAAAAGAATGGGCCGGAAGAGCGCGGATGGGATGGGAAATCATCGCTGGCAAGGGAAGTTGGGAAGTGAAGAGGATGAAGAATCTTGAGGAACATCCCAAGCAGCATCAGAGTTGGAACATGTGGGAAGAGTACTGGCATGAGGACGATGATCACAATGATGCTGGACATGACCATGACCACGACCATGACCATCATCATTAAGCGAGAATTACGGACCGCACTGTAAATGGCTGGCACATTCTCGGAGGTATCTGTGCTTCTCTCGGGTTTACTGATAGCATAGTTGAGTGTCCTGTGGCCGCGGGCGAGCGCCCACGATTCTCCCCGCCGCTCTGCAACTATCCTTTGGCGCTCACCAATACTACCTCTCGTGCGAAATTTAGTGTAGGGAAGCTCCTTCTACTCGAGGGTCTCCAACCCTTAGGGCTGCAGGAGAGTTGGCATTTCCAGAACAGGAAGGTTATAGCTCAAGCGCCGAATCTACCTACTATCCCTGTAAAATCAACCAATCAAACCAGCACAGTACCTGCAGCAGCTGAGCAGCGGAGATTCGCTTCTGATAAGGATAGAGGTCATTTCCGTTATTCTCTCACCTATGATTTGGTCATCTGAGCTATGTCGTTGACCCCGGACCGTTGCAATCTCGGCTGAAAGCCGTACCCGGTTGGCGATACGCTTCACTTGGTCTCAGGGCCTATATCCTGAGGTTATCGCGAGGGGAATATGGCCATGCTTCTCCATTCTTAAAAGGTACTGGTACCACTGCTGAACAACAGGATGCTGTTCCCGCTCGAGTAGGCTCCCACAGCCAGCGAAAACAAATCGTTCCCACAACGACAAGAGGGACCTCCTCCGCGCCCTTTGGCATGAAACCTCCCTGGTTCTGCATGACCAATCTATATCAGCCGCTGTAGCATCTACAGCAGTTGTAACATCACCCACCCGAGTAGTATCCCGTGGCGCATCTGCAAGGCAAGCTCGCCTTCCTAATCCTCTCACATGGGCTCCATTCCTACTTCGGCGGTATCGCATTGCCTCAACCCATCAGATCGATTCATGGAGCGCCCTTATCCCTCAACATGTATCCTTGCAAGCCTACTCCGCGCTGCAACCCACCATCAACCAGCGCTTTCAATCTACTTCTGGGAGGCGGAAAGAGGGTGGCAGGTTGGATGTAGGTTACATACATCGAATACAGGGCCAAGAAGTAGCATATATAAACATGTGGCAAACACGCACGGATGGTGTCTGAGTGCATATCACCCAATCGCCGCTGGAAGTACTTCCGGTATCTTTATCGGTCTTCTCTCTTCGCACGCTCTTTCCAAGTTCTTTTGTGTCACCGTCCACCCTTGCGCACACCATGGGTCTAAGCCGCCTCGTATCAGTGCTGTTCGCTACGACATGCTGTGTATACGCTGGCTTCAGCGTTAACAGCAAGTCCAATATCGTTCTATACTGGGGCCAGAACTCAGCAGGACAGCAAAGTACCCAGTCACGACTCTCAAATTACTGTAGTAGTAAGAGTTCTCAACTCCTGCTTAACCAAATATACTGACACAATACAGATTCAGACGTAGATGTAGTCTCTACCCCACCTTGTACTCTTCCGGAACAAAATAGTTGACACATCAAGGTCATTCTGCTCTCCTTCCTCCTTCGCTTCAGCGGTACGGGCGGCCAACCTGTCCTGAACTTTGCCAACCAAGGCGACAAATGCACTACCTTCAGCGGCACCGAAACTTTTAGTTGCCCCGAGATCGAGTAATTCTCCCGCACGTATCACAACTAATCCCTGCTAACACGACGCGCCAGAGCCGACATCAAGACCTGCCAGTCACAAGGCAAAACAATCATGCTCTCCCTCGGTGGCGACTCGTACACCGAAGGCGGCTTCACCTCGTCGCAGGCCGCCATCGACGGCGCGAAAAAGATCTGGGCCATGTTCGGCCCTGTGCAGTCCAGCTCCAACGCCCTCCGCCCATTCGGCACCGCAGTCCTCGACGGCTTCGACTTTGACTTTGAAGCCAACGTGTCCAACATGGCCACCTTTTCGAACCAGCTGCGCTCGCTCATGAACGGTGCTGGCGGGAAGAAGTACTTCCTGAGCGCGGCACCGCAGTGCCCGTTCCCGGACTACTACAACAAGGACATCATCGACAATGTCCCGCTCGACTTTGTCAACGTGCAGTTCTACAACAACGGATGCGGTGCGTCGTCGTATGTGCCCGGCCAGTCACAGCAGTGGAACTTCAACTTCGATGTCTGGGACAACTGGGCACGCACTGCGAGCAAGAATGCTGCGGTCAAGATTCTCTTGGGCGTGCCGGCGAATACGGGCGCGGGGAGAGGGTGAGTATAGCTAGCTTCTTGTGTTGAGATTCACGCACGCTGATTTGGAGTAGGTATCTGAGCGCATCGGACCTGCAGCCCGTGATCAAGTACTCTGCGGGATTTGGTAGTTTCGGCGGCGTCATGATGTGGGATGCGAGTCAGGCCTGGACGAACAGTGGGTTTATTAGTGGTGTGAAGGGTTATCTCAGGGGGCTTTCGAAGAGGGAGATGAAGTGGGGATGGAGACGTGAGGCTGATGAGTAGAGGGAGACAATTGCACATGCAAGCATCGATGGTTGAGTAAGAGTTTTGTTGAAGAGACAGGCTGATTCTTTCCAGTATATATGTTGTTCGCTTGTAATGTTCATTTCAGTTCATGTGTATATTTTCCTTTCTGATAATGGCGTTATATGTTCGTGTAATGAACTTTGCTTGGAGGTTTCTCGAGTGTCAACCATGATCGTGGGTCTGGGGTATTATCTTAAGCGTATTGTTATGTTCTGCATCCACTCAGTGTCAAGAATAATCATGCATGACTTGTTGCTTCAGCCGTTTCAGATGCACATACAGTGCATGGAGAGCTGTCTTGGGTTTTTCACTCAGCTAGAGCGTACGAAGACGATTGTTTCAAATCTCATGGTGGTCTTTGTTCTGTAGTCTCAATTATATACAGCGAGAGGACAATTATAGAAGAAGCTCGGCAGTATATATCTTCTGTACGCCGTAATTAAGGAAACATGTTTTTATGTAAGTTATACCGGTAGTGTGGGTCGCGACATTGGCTGAGGCGAGCACGACGCGCTCAGCAGTTGTATCTACCCTATCCGATCAGGTTAAATCAAGATGGCTGGACTGTCTGCGGTGTTCTATGAACTCATTCTGAAGCGAGTTGATAAAGTGTTTGGACATTTGGGAGGAGTAGTCGTGTTGGGCGCTGTCTTGCCCTGCCTAGCGCGTCGGAACCCTGGCGCAGATCGCCGGGCGCGTAACAGCGCAGCTTGTCCTGTCCTGCTGCCTCATAGCTACCTGTACGTTACTACGTCCGATACAGCTGCACTTTGCGAGTGCTTCTGACTACATTACTTCAATGTACACATCTTTTGTTCACTGAGTTTGTTCGCCTATTGCCGACCGCGGCTTCGCCATGCCATTCAGAGCTTCGACGTGATCAGACATCTGCCCCTTCGCGCTTCGCGCTTCGCACCACGCCTACGTACCCTGTTCTTCGAGCATAATGCTGTCAATCATTTCCCTCGGGTGCCTCCTGCTGTGCTCAGCTGCAGCATGGAGCACAGACGGCAAGTTTGAAGCACTACAATGCGCATTGGTTGTGGCCTGCTAACCTCCAAAGTCCACAACCAGATCGGTTTCATGGCTGAAGAATTCATCAATCCCTACACTAGCACCATCCTCGGACACGTCCTCGAACCGCAATACAATGGGTCTATCGGACGAGCCGCTGCTTGGGCTGACGCCTTCGCTCATACTTCAGAAGGCCGCTACAGCTATCCGTGGCACTTTATAGATACTGAAGACGACCCACCAGCGAGATGCGCCCTCAATTATGCCCGCGATTGCTCCAGAAAAGGCTGCGTGGTGTCTGCCATTGCCAACCAGACAAACATACTGAGAGGGTGCATCAAGGCTGTAAAAGCTGGAGAATTGACGGGGGGCAAGAACTTGACGTGCTCGTATGCCTTGAAGTGGGTAACGCACTATGTTGGAGATATCGCGCAGCCCCTGCATGCATCTGGCCTTGCCCTAGGTGGAAACCTCTTCAATGTGACGTTCGGTAATGTCTCAACTGAATTGCATGCGGTGAGTCTGACGAGACCATGTTTGTTGATGCAAGCTGATACCATCAGGTTTGGGACCACTACATCGTGTACGCCGACGCCAACGTCACGCATCCGTTTTCGAACCTCACAATTGCGCCATTCTTCAGCAATCTCGTTGTGCGGATTCGCAAGCATGACTTTCTTGAACCTGTGCACGACTGGATAGCTTGCAGTGACCCAAGTACGCCACTCGCTTGTGCGCTGCACTGGGCACACGAAAGCAATGCCTGGACGTGCAAGTACGTCTACAGCCATATTCACAACAACCGAGATCTTGAGAAGAGCGGATATGCCAAATCTGCTTACCCCATCGTCGA
Organism: Polyplosphaeria fusca; assembly: GCA_010093805.1. NCBI lineage: Eukaryota > Fungi > Ascomycota > Dothideomycetes > Pleosporales > Tetraplosphaeriaceae > Polyplosphaeria > Polyplosphaeria fusca. The sequence goes on along the minus strand of ML996132.1, from coordinate 186,654 downwards.
GCTACAAATCAGTAAAGCTGCTCTGAGATTGGCGCATTGGCTGAACAGATTGGTCTTTGACGACCACTACATGCATGATCAACAATTGGTACTAGGACTGAACTCCGGATAGATGCTACTCTTATCAAAATGTACTGGTCAATGCAACTACACTGCTTTCAATCCATTTTCTGGTGTGCACGACGCGGAGAACTTGGTCAGGAGGCGAACAGACGAAGAGCCTTGGAAACGGTCGCATACTCTACCACAAATATCTTGCCTCGTACGCTAACCCTCGGACACCGAATTGGGACGAATCATACGGGATATCGAGGCGGTGCAGCGTTGCGGCTAAGAACGGAATGGCCTCGGTCGACCTGTTCGGAACCCCACATTGCTGCGATTCGGCATCTCAAAGTCCCCACATCCGCCGTAGATGAGCACCTGAGCCGCCGACATTCCAAACTGCCATGTCAGACATCTGTCAAATATCATTTGTAACACTCCCACAAACAAAGCGACAGGTTTTCTTCTATCCACCATGACGTTCGACGAGTTGAGCGAAAGGATAACGCCCAAGGTACGCCCGGAATGCCGCTCATTCGAAGTATTCTCATTTCACCCAACGAACGCGTCGCGATACCGCATTGAACCTTGGCATAGCCTTACTGACGTTGGATTTCATGTCTAGAACCCAAGCCGCGAAACCTCCCCAAATCGTGGTGCCTCGCTACCCCAAGATGCTGCCATCAGCTCCGATCGCAAGGGCCTCCGAGAATGGCAGAAAGCTAACAACATTGATGTCAACGCGCAGATCAAGATGAGGAAGGTCGTGCATATGAGATATCAGCATCCTGATCTCGCCGAAATAACGACCTTCTTAAGAGGTGCGCACTTAATGGACAAGGTGCAACGCGCGGAGATGGAGGGCTGACGATCTAAGATCAGATTTCGGAATGAGCGTAGCAAAGAAAACCGACACCAAGAGATGGTACAAAGGTTATGGCCCAGATCAATACGTCTACTATGCCCAACAAGGGGAAAAGAAATTTCTGGGGGGCACATTTGAAGTTGAGAGCTATGCGGAACTTGAAAAGTACAGTGCATGTTCGGGAGTTGAAGCGTCCGCTAATTCGGACAGGGCAGCAAAAGTACCTGGTGCGACTGAGGTTGAGGAATTGATCGATGCGCCCGGTGGCGGGTTCATGGTCACCCTCTTTGTAAGCTAAGCCCGGGCTACAAAGTGATTGTTCCTGTTCAAACTCAGTGCATCCATGAAACAGTACTTCAGTACCATTTCGAGGGAGCTGGGGTAATCAGTGGCAATACCTTTATGCCTCACGTTGTAAGATTACGCTGACCTTGTGGCGTCACCTTAGGATCCGGAAGGCTTTCCTATCAACCTCATATACGGCCAAAAGCCCGCAGAGAACGGACCTATGCCTGAGATTCTTACGACAAACTACGAAGTGCAAAAACCCCGAGTAGCCAAGTTCCAGAGATTCAAGCCCGGACCCGCTGCGGTGCACAAGCTGGGTCACTATGGGCTCTGCGTTAAGGACTTTTCCAAACAATTGGAGTGGTATACGCGGACATTCAACTTCGCGCCCACAGACTTCCTATACATCAACCCTGATGCTGAAGACAAAGAGAAGAGGCTTGATGTTGCCGTCTTCTGCCACATTGACATTGGCCAGGACTATACAGACCACCATACCTTTTTCATGTCCGGTAACCCAACGGCGCACGTCCATCACTGCTCCTTCGAAGTGCATGACTTTGATACCCAGAACCTTGGCCATGAGTGGCTCGTGGCCAAAGGATACAAGCCTGTCTGGGGCGTTGGAAGACATATCTTGGGCTCCCAACTATTCGACTACTGGTGGGATACGACCGGCAATATGGTGGAACACTACACTGATGGAGACCTTGTGAATGAGGATACGCCTGTCGGCTGGGGTGCAGCAGGTGACGAAAGTCTGGCCGTTTGGGGCCCAGAAGTACCTAAATGGTTCTTAGACTGAGTTAATTATCCTATCAAACTTTATTTGATAAGGATGGGTGCTAGGTCTAGCGCTATGGTATGTGTATAAAAAATATTACATTATCTCTATTATCTCAACTATTTTTTCCTAAGTCTTTCCTACCTTTACTTCATCTTATCTTATATTAGCCAAAAATCCTTTTTTTTTTTTTTTTTTTTTGCCAAAAAACAGATCAACCCCGTCCACAGTATTGCTCACCCAGATGAAGGATCGGTAAAGGTCTCATCCAAGCCTCCTTCATCCCCGACGTGTCGAGCACCCCCATTCCCACAGTTGATCAGATATAAATATCAGATCTTCGTCGGCCCGCCTAATACTGTGGTCGGGATCGAACTTGAGCCCTCAGTCCCATCCCCTCGTGTTGCCCACAGCCCACGTTGTAGTCAGTCGGTGTTACCAACTTGACCAGCCTGTTATCGAATAACATTAAAGGATATACAAGTTTATTAACCTATATAGTACACCTTTAATAGATACCCAAGGAAAATTTCGGAGTGAGAGGCGCGAGGGGCACGTGCGCGCGAGGCACCAGGTGCAAACGCAACTTCCTCGTGACTTGGACGCAACCCAGCGCAGCAGTACGCTGGACGGTTGAAGTGACATTCCATTTCTGCTCCATTCTCGCTTTACCTAGGATTCGACGCTGCTTTCTTTATGTCGCTCTCCACAAACAGGCATCAAACACACATGTACATCAGCATACGAGAAAGAGGCTAGTTGCGTCTACGGAATCTCGTCACCCCCCACCACTCATCTATCTCTGATCCACACAATCCTCCTCGTACCCTCTCCTCGTCCTCGTTCCCACAATACACCTCCCGGGGTGCCAAATCCCCAACACCCAAATCGCCGCCACAACCGGCGCAAACTCCAAGCACCCAAAGAAGACCTCATGCGTATTTAACGCACCAAACAACCCCTCGGCCGTCTCCGCCAACCGAAAGCACACCCTCACATACACCAACACCACCGCCGCCGCAAACGCGCTCACAAATCCCACTCCGACAACCCCAAAAAGAACCTTCCGAGCCCTCACCACAAACGCGGCGAACAGCACAATAAACACAGCAAACGTAAACGCCTGAAACGCCAATCCAGCCAGCAAAATATCATTCGGCGTCGTCGCATCCCGGCGATTACTCTCCGCAACGCCAATCAGCGCTGCACCCGCCACTTGCACGCCCGTCGCAACGACATCGCACGTTACAAAGACCCACACGATGACTTTGGGCGGTAGGGGGGAGAACTTGTTGCTGGTGTTGTTGCCAGTGCGCAGTATGAGGATGGAGAGCACGGTGTAGATGCCCGCAGCGAAGAAGACGGGCGCGACGACGATGAAGAAGTATTGCACGACGAAGAAGGTTACGCGGTAGGGGTCGAGGCGCGAGGAGAGGGTGCGGAATATGTAGCCGACGATTTCCTGGGGGGGAGGTTAGGTTGAGGTGAGGGAATGGGGAGGGGAGGGAGGGATACGAAGAGGATGCCGAGAGGTACGGTGACGAAGTACCAGGTTCGGTGCTGGAGGAGTTGGTGGGTGTGGAGGAGGAGCGCGAGGAGGAAGAGGATGCTGCCGAGGAGGGCCACGGCGAGGGACGGCGTGTAGCCGTAGATGATTATGGTTGCGTCGTCCGGGCCGTTGGGGTTGGGGAAGTTGGGGTCGATGTAGCCTGAGGGTGGGGGCTGGGTGTCTGCCATGCTGGGGGAGTGTGTAGGGATTTGTTTTGCCCAGATGCTGGACAGAATGGTGCACGATGTATGACGTCGTGTATATTTTGCTCGCTTCATGAGAAGGACGACGCGTAAATAAAAAAGATGGTGAACCTAAGAGAAGAGAGACTAATACCCATAGCTTGACTATATTTCAAACTTGAACCAAGTCATTAGCTCGCACGTTGTGATCGGCTCAGGCATTTCGCGATCGTCGTCCAATGTCATGCACATCGTTCCCGCACTTTGAGCTTGGCGTTACGCTTAAACTTTCTTACTTGGACGACTGCTCGTATTCGCAATCCAAGGAAATTCGCAATGTCAAAGTAGTGCTGTTTGAGGCTGCCATGTGGCTGATCTGTTGCCTACCCTTGTGGGTAAGAGCTAGAAGGGTAGGAGCTCGCGGTTGGTAACTACATGGTAGCGTACTGGGCACAGCTCATAGACATGAGTCGCACAGCCGCTGGATTGCATTGCCGCTTGGTCGCACTGCATCGGCAGTTGAATACAACCATATACATCGATCTTGCAAGAGCAAGTATCTTCAGTCCAGAAAGCTGACCAGAGTCTCCAGCATAGCCCGTTCGGCAGGCTCGACCTCAAGAACGCCATTCAATTGCGCTTCCAATGTCCTCTTCACGTCGGATAGCTTCTCGTCCCTCTCTGCAAGTGCCTTGACAATGGCTATCTTGGCGCCATCGTCTTCAGCCACCAGCCAGGCCAAGACGACATCAATACGCTCCAAGCAATATCTGCACGGGGTCAGCGACGAGGGAGCCATGTGCATGAATCCAGGTTTCTCACAATCCTTCGTCCAGCCTGGAAGAGATGTTCTCGAGCTCAAATTCTTCCTGCTCTTTTGGAGCCAGCCTCGCCTTGCGTTCGTTCAATCGCGCATCAAAGACCGCCAGGCGAGCTGCGTAATCTCTTCGCAGGCTGATCAATTTGTTGGTTTTCTCAAAATCCTTCTCTAGGAATTTTGCAAGCAGCCTATACCGAGGTACCGAGTTTCCAGGCAGCGAGCGGAAAAGTGACGCAAATATCCCGAGAAGGTGCTCTGCGGATTCGTGATCTTGTTTTTTGAGCTTCATAAAGATGCTGAAAAGAGGTTTCAGACCTCGCATGTCGATCACGACTTCGCATACTGCGGCGACGTTGTTAGTACGAGTTTGTGAGTTTTCATCGGTCTTCTTGCTTTTTCCCTTTACTTTGCGATCGGGAATACCGTTTCTATACTCTTCCTCCGTCGAAGCCTCGATATATCCGCATGCGTGATCCAGCACTTTCAATGCTCGAGTTTTGCTCATGCGGCCGTCCCGCAGCATCAAAAGCATGAGTTGTGGGCCTTCTGCTGCCAGGTACTTTGTTATTCCTTCTCGCTCGTCCACCAAGGATGTCAGACAATTGAACATGTTTTCCACAAACTCTTCTTCGTCGCCACCTTTTTCAGGATCACCCATTCGGTAGTCTGCAAGCCGCCTCAACATGATGTCGACGGCGTTGCCATTGATGATGCGACGGCGGTTGGGTGTTGATGATTGGGTGAGAATGGACAAAATCTCCGTCGCATAGGCCTTGTTCTGGGTCACTGGCTTCTCTTCGCTTTCAATTCGTTGTAGCAGCCATTTCAGTAAAGTCGCGTCGCTCCCGATCAGATCGTAATTGGCAGGTTGCGACAGCAGGTTTTCGATTACACTGAGAGAGTGGTAAACGCCAGACACGTCGGCCGTCTCCTTCTCGTCAAAGCGGCTGAAGTTGCTTATCAGCAGGCTGAGAAGATCTGCGTCCAGCATCGCCGTCACAAGAGCATCCCATTGTTCCTGCCCAGCCTGCACATCCTCGTCGGTGAGCTCTGAGATAATCTCTATGGCGTCGATGGCAATATCTGTGTTCTCGTGCGCCAGCAGCTGGACCAGCCGTTCTGCGCCACCCAGCTTCGCAAACTCTTCGTAGAGGTGGTAGTGCTCCGACAGTATGCTCAGCCTTTTTATTGCATCGTCCAGGTCCGCCTCCGACGCCATGAACTTTGAGGCTTCGTCTTCGTATCGCGCGCGCAGGTCTGCGTTCTTGGAGACTTTCTTTTCAAACGTGTTTACCAGCTTCCGCACCCAAGCGCTATCATATTTCTCCTCGACAATAGCTCCTTCGTCGTCGTTGGCGTCCAGATAGTCTAGCGCATCTCGCGCATTCTCGTCCATGCCTTCGCCAAAGAAGCGACCTTCGTCATCATCGCCCTCCTCATCGAAGTCTGGTGGAAGCGATGGTCCTGCTGCGTCATCATCGTCATCGTCTTCAGCTACTGACGCCTGCTTCACGTCGCTTCCGGCGCTGAGCTTCGCAGATTTATAGGCCTTTGAGGGATCGAACTCGGCGGGGTTCTCGAATTTCCGTTTCGTGGAGGCGGCCGACCCTTTGAACAGGTCGTCGATGCTCGTCATGCTAGATTCGGGGGAGGTGTGGGTCAGGTAAGTTTGTGAGAGCGACAAGTGTGGAAACTTGCACGACTCCGAAGTCGAATTAAGTGGCCCAAGCTCCCACACGTCACACTAGCGCGAGACGCCAGCCTCAGCGTCATGTGCTTGGGGCACTACACAGTACACGTTAATGGCCTAGTGTAGGTATGCAGCACCCTAAATTAGGAACCTGAGTGATGGGTTACGGGAATTATCTCTCACAGTGCAAGCCCTCGCTCGCGTTTGGATACATATGAGCACTCGTTCTCTAGAACAGGCGAGTCCACGTAGCTATTCGGAATCATCATAAAACTGCATCATTATTAATGGCGAGGGAATATTCTCCACTAGCGAATTAACGCCAACCTACGGCATTTTATCAAAGCCGTGCTGTCCATGCTATCATTTGGCCTCCGCGGCTACCCAAACGCCTCGCGAACCCACCATGCAGAAAGTCGTATATCATCGCGCAAAAACGTTTCGCCAAAGATCAACCAGATGCCTGAGAGTGTTTCTCCCCGCTAGGACCCATGTATAATGGCCGCCTCAAACGCCTTGTCCACATCATTCCTCCTGAACCCGGGACTCCTGCCCAAGCAAACACCATGTCGAATGATCTCTACGCCGGTGTTAGCATCGCGCTTCAAGTTCTACGAGGGCAAAATAGTCACTCACCTTCAATCAGTTTACTCACGTCCACCAGCGCCGCCCGCCGCCGCTTCTGCTTCACCACGGGGATGTCTGCGTCCACGCCCATCATGTCCATCGCCATGCTGTTGTAGTCCGTGGGCTGGAAGCTGGTGTCGAAGCCCGGCGCCAGGTCCAAGCCCAGCGGCTGCTCGAAGAAGTCGCCTTCGCTGGTGAGCTTGGAGAAATCGGGGATGGGGATCGTGGACATGTCGAGGCCGAAGGGCATGTCCGCCTCCGAAGCGAATGCCTTCTCCGCCGTCGTGGGTGGTGTGGGGGCTTGCGTCGAGAGGGACTCGGAGCGGCTTGAGGCTGTGGTGAGGCTCTGGGTGGAGAGAGAGTCGGTACTGTTAGAGGCCGCACTATGGCTTTGGGTGAGGAGAGAATCGGTGCTGCTGGAGGTGTGGGTGAGGCCCGGGCTGACGGACGAGTGGCTGCGGCGGTGTGTTGGGAAGTCGAGGTTTATGTCCAGCGTCTTGGAGTGTACCATGTTGGACAATCCTGCGTTGGCGTCGTTGTCGACCTCGACCATGACCTCGGCGAAGGATTCGCGCGGGTTGATGTAGCAGCCCTTTTCTTGCTCGAGGTAGCCCTGCACGTCATCAGAGTCGAACCATTCGCCCTCGAAGCCGGTCAGGTCAATAGCGAGGTCATAGTTCCGCGAGGGGTCCTGGGCGTTCTCCACGCGTGCTAATTTGGCGGTAGGCGGGCCGATGCTGCGCACTGTCCAGGAGTTTTGTCGCTGTTTGACATTGCCATATTCATCTTTGGCAGGATACCATGTCCCGGCACCGCCGAGGTGTATAAATGGCGTGTCCCAGCAATCCAGTTCTTCGTCGGTACCGCGAGAAAGAAGGAGCTTGAACTTGTCTCGTAACTGGTCGAGAGTCATGTAAGGGAGTGAAAGTCTGAAGACGTAATTAAGAGCCGCCGGTCGTATTGATGCTGAACTCAGGAGATGAAAACCGGTTTCCAGGGCGGCTCTTGTTAATCGTCTCGCAAACGTGGTTTCCTCATGACTGTACGTCCAGTTTGATTGAAGTGACTTGGTTGAGAGACTGGGCAGGTTAGGCAGGAGCAGCGGAGTTGAAAGCCTCGTAATGGGAGGTGTTATTTCGGGCGTAGGGATGTTGACCGGGAAGAAATTCGTAGAAGGCGCGAACGGGTTTGGTGGGGTTTGATCGCCCGTTAACATATTCACCATACCAAAAGGAAGCTCACTCTGATTAGCAGTCGGTCCTCTGGACTGCTCGAGCAGCTGTGCAACCGTCAATGGCGCCCGATTCATTCGAACGAGACTCTGTTCTCGGGCCGCAACGAAGGTCGAGTTTTTGATAGGAGGAAAGAAGGAGGTGGATCCAAGAACATCGCCCTGTGGGGATGCGTCCGCGGTGGATGGAGGCGATTCGGCAAACGACGCCGAGTAGCCCCAACCGATATCAGTATGCGATCCAGTGATGTGGTCGGGCAGGCTGTTGTCTTGCGATGCCCTGGACACAGTTGCCGCGTTGTAGAATTCAGCAGCAGGATCGATAGCACCATCAACATCTTCATCCCCTTCACTGCTGGATTCGGCCGCACTCTTGGCCAGGCTCACAAAGGTCTCGGTAACGTGCTTCATCTCAAGTGCCAAGCTAGGGTTCAGCGAAAGAAGACCAGACTGGACGGCAGAGTCATTAAAGCGCAGAAAGGACTTGTTCATCTGTTCGATGATGGACTGGAGGTTAGCAGCCTGCTGCTTCAGCGACGATATGGTTGTTTCTTTGCGCTGCCGGTAGGCTCGTTGTGCCAAGCGTATCTGCGTTCGGCGACGCTGGAACGGCAGTCAGCACTCTGTGCACTCGTCTTCGCTTCCGTCGCAGATGGTGCAATTGGAGTAGAGTCAAGACGCCGCAGCGGGAAAGCTACATGTGTACTCACATCTGCTGCCGTGGCATCTGTCGTGTCCACTCGCGGCCGTCCCCTGGCCTTCTTGCCGGCAGCCTCACTGCCGGTGCTTGTCCTCGAGCGCTTTCGAGGCGGCGGTTGGGCCTTCCCCTCGCTCTCGGACGAAGTCATGGCGCGGTGCTGGATGGCGATGTATAGTAAGTAGTTGAAGCGATCCACATCCACTCGAGGAATAAGTGGGCTCGGCTCCACCTAACGTCTTATAGGAAGGATGGTGGAGGACACTTCGTCGGGGCGCGGCTGTATCGTGACGCAAGGTAGGAGCGAGAAGCAAAAGAAGCCGAAGGCGTCAAAAAGCATGCCGGTGGTGGCCGCCATGATGGTTGTTACACACGCGCCAACCCCTCCCCGAGTGCAGGGATAGGTTCAGCTTGGTAAGCCAGCCTGCAATTCACCGAGTCGGGAACGGGACAATTCAGGTCGCGCTCAGGACACGAATGAGCGATCCGGCAACGTCCAACCTGCTTCCCCACCACTGGCGACGACAGACCGCTTGCCGCAGCGTCAGGGCAGGCTGGAGGCGGCGCGCCTCGCTTTACTCGCTTTGTGATTACTGAACAACCGAGGGCTGGAGCTAGTCGCAATGCGGGTCATTACTCCAGTCGTCACGTGTGGCTTACCTGCAGTTGGCTGTCTTAGTAAACGCCTCGATTTCAAATGCCAAGAGTCATGTCTTTCGTCGAATTAGGGCAATGCTGGATTCGTCACCATATCTTGATGCCTGAGGGAGTGCAATCTCAACCGCGGCAGTGATTACTGTAATTCACCACGACAACTACCACATACCTCATTGAGCAATTAAGGCTCACGCGAAGCTTTACGCTTAACGTTTCCCCCATCATGCCGACACTATGCAACGGTTCCCTTGTACTCCTCCAACACCAACGCATCTTCGTCTTCCAAATACTAACCTTCGAACCCCCTCTGCATTCCGGGTCAGGGTCTGCAAGCAGTTAAGCGTACAGTCACGTAGAACGCCAAAGACGTTCGAGGCCCCTATCCCGCAGACCAGGAACCGTATATGTTGCTGATCGAAGTGATTGCGGCAGACACATCTAACATAGTTCCCTGCCTCGCCCACATCACCTCCTAGCGGGTTTTGGTTCCATATCCATCGGCTTCCAGGCCTAGCTTATGGGGTTTCACTGACTCAGCGACGGATGTGCTCCCAACCACGTCTCTTGCGGTTGCTCCTCCATTTGCGGCTGTACTGCAAAATCTCTCACGTTATTCCCCTGTTCTTCCAGTGTAGTATCGCTGTTGTTGATGTCCATTCTTCGTTCTGTCATCGCATGCTTGAGACGCCAATCGTGTAGGGAATCGCTGTCTGGTCGAAAGTGCATCCACATCTCGTCGCCTGGCTTGTAAATGGCACCATTTGCCGTTCTCTTGATCTTTCTTTGCAAAGTTGCAAGCATGCGCTTCCGGAATGCGTGGGGCACGTTGAGCGTAGCTGCGATCTTGCTGTCGTCAGGTTTGTGTTCGTCTGGCATCATCTCAAGTAGCGGGGTTTCCAGCAGCTTCTCGTCCGTCAAGCACCGTTTGATTATCGACTTGCCGGCGCCTTTGGTCACGTCACGGAGGAATTCCAGTGATGCACTACCGAGTCAGTGAGTTTGACTAAGTGTCGATTTATAAGAGCATACCTGATATTCAAGTCAATCGCGCGTTCAGGGTTGATCGTCGACTTCATGAAGAAGGACGTCAGATGAGGATAAAGTAAGGAAAAGTCGGACTGCGTGATATGGACTGAGCCTCGCGCTGTGGCGAGGAAGGCTGGCGCGCCTTGATCCTTTGCCTCCTGCATCAAGGACATGACAGAATCAAAGTTCGACTGCCAGTACATGAAGGCTTCCGAGTTGATGCCGAGAATTGGAAGATGTATTCGATGCTTGGGATCTTCTTTAGGTGGTTTGATCGGAGCACTGCTGTTAGTCAGTATTTGGCGAAAACAGAAAAGTGATGACCGACCCCCAGATGTCGTAGATAATGCCGGCTTGTACTCTTTGGCAGCGGTCGGGACTTCTCAGAAGCTCTACTACAGTCGCTGCGCCGAAAGAATGGCCAGCAACGGTGACGTGAGACGTGTGGAAGCGATCCTTCCATTGCGTCCAGTCAACGCCTTTGAGTCCTCTGGAGCTGTACTCATAGTCAACATACAGGTACATACTCATTCTCTCCAACAAACGTACCTGCCGCCCACGTATCCTTCTCGCCGCAGGTTTCGCCGAGCAACGTCTTCGCCGTGCCCATTGCATATCTCATCAACGACTTTGAACGCCTCCTCAATCTCTGCTAATCGGAGCTCAATCTGAGCATTTCGCAATTTCAGATCAACACCCTTCTCATTGTTCGGCGATGTATCCAGTGGGTTGTCTATTCGTGCGATTAGTCTATTGCGGTGGAACTTGCAAAAGTCCCGCGAAGTGCGTACCTTTTGGAAAAATGTAGTCCTATTGATGTTAGTCATCTCCCCAGTTCAGAAATAGAGTTGATCACTAACCATTACATCATAGCCTCTTTGGTGGTTGTTGTGGTCATTGTGATCTACATTTCCCTGCTTGTCGAGATCTTCAATACTGCCTTCTCCCGTCTTCGCGTGATTGATGATAGTTCGTGGCCCAGAACCATCGCGGTGTTCTAAAGCGCACACCACAAATCCGTATGAAGCAAATTCACAGCACATCGCTGAGTAAGCTGTCCTGGTACCACCCAGCCCGTGGCTGAAGAAGAGAAGCGGGAATTTAGGTTCCGCAGATGCACCAGGCGGTGATGGACCTTGCTGATCCTTGACCTTGTGATTTTGAAACCGTGAACCCCCTTCTGGTGGCCAATGCCTCGCTGGGGGAGAGTTGCGAAAGGCCCTCAACTTTGTGAACATAGTTGTCGCCGCAAGATATGCGATGACTGGCGCATTAGGGACGCCTCCAAATTTGGCGTATCCCTTTGCTGACTCCATTCGAGGCCGGGAAAGCCACGTTTCTCGGGACCAGTTCTTGTGCCCTCCTGGATCTTGACCACGTCCTGATCCCAAGGCTGCCGGATAGTAAAGAGTGAACAGAACTGTCTGTAGCTTGAGAAGGTGCTTGCCGTCACGTTTGATGTCCGATATTGGCCGCGGGTTTTCAACGGGAATTTCAAACTCCATGCTTCCCACGCCATACGGTCCGGAGGAGCTAGGCAAATGGCCATGGAGGAAGCTGAGCTTGTCGCGTATGCTGGTAGGCGGTCTCGAACGAGGCTTCTTTGCGTTTGGCACCTTCCCAGTGCCACCGATTGCAGAGTTCGTTCGTCCAGGTTCGGGCCGCTTACCCGAGATATGCGCCGGGAAGGACATGATTCGAGAGAAATTTTGTACACAGGGTTACAGAAGGATCTACAAGAATTGATGAGGTCAAGGAAAGGCAGCAGACGAGGACGGGATCCAAGATTTCTACGCGTCAGCCGTCGCGTTAGCTATCGCGTTGCGCCCTGCTCCAAAAGCCGAGAGGCATTAGCATATTCGGGACATACAAAGAGATGGGGAATGGGTATTTAACAAATGAATGGACGTCGAAGTCTCCAGGAGTGGTGCTCGACTGCCAGATGTTTGTTGTTTGAGGTTCCGGAGGCTTCGGGGAATGACATCATCATAGCGTGCCCCTGACCACCAGTCCTAAACAGGAAAAGTGTCGTATGCGCTCGCTCTCATGCCCTCGTTCGTGTGGAGTACGCGTATCGAGGCTTGCCGCTATTTATGCACGGCTGCCATGATATTGTGGTCGCAGCACGATGGTGCACGAACTTAATTCACGCGCGCAACTCTGTGCTTCTCGCTGGCTGTCGTCATTGGAACCTGCCACACGTCACATCTGTTTTGCGAGTCTGCACAGTGTAACCAATCAAATACTTAATGATGTACAAGTATCGTGAATCTCATACAGTACTCCCATCTAACAATAGTAGCGCCCTGCGTCAAGTAGTCGCGCTCTCGTTTTATGCAACATTCTTCGAACCATCTCGGCCTCTGGCGCTCTTGATCATCCACGACTCACTCTCTCCGCTATCTTCGCTGTACCTCGTCCACATGCTTTCTGCTGATGGTCCTGTCGCACGAGCGTTCTCCGTCCGTAAAGTCGACACCCTAGGCGGGGAACTGATACTCCTCGCCCTAGCTAAGAATCTCGTCATATCAGGTCTCAACTCCTCTGGCGGTGGTAGAGGGCGACGCGGTGGTTTCGACGCGCGTGTTGATGGACGTGAAGAAGACGTCGACTGGAGATCCGTTAAGGGGTGTTTGACAATTCTGCCAAACTCACTCTGCAAGTACTCAAACTTCGGCTGGGACTCGCTTCTTCGAAGATAAAAGCGCTTTGAGCCTCCCGACGAGCTGGGCGGCCGTAAATCATCTTGGCGCTTCGAATTGATAGCATCCCGGTTGCTGCCACTGGGTAATGCTTGAAGGCTATATGACTCTTCGCCAAACTTCGCACCAGGGCCATGCTTTGAAAGCGATGCACTTAGCATTCCCGTCTGCACGTTCTCGATGAAAGGCTTAAGTGCAGGGATGCATGCGATTACAACAGAGAGTGCGGAATGACATTGTGTGGCAATGCCATAAGGAACACTGCCAAATGATGGGTCCGCGCCAATGAAACGAATCAAGTAAATCAGGCGGACTATTGAGATTGATGCTAGTCTGCTATAAGTAAGTACTGTATGACTTATAAAAAGCGTCAAGAAGGCTGCTTACGTGAAGCGCAGAGCGAAGATGAAGATAATGGCTGCTTTCTTTCTGCGGTGCATTTCCAGAGTCCATACGATGTGGACTGGCAGAAAAATTATAGCCAAGTCGATCAAGACATCTACGACTGTTGATGAGAGCCAGAAAGGCATCTGCAAATGATCAGTGATGTTCAATAACACAGTTCTTTTGATTCTCCATACTGGAGAAATACATGTCCCTGCAAAAGCTTCCCAAGGACGAGGCAGTGCGCACTCAAATGCCACACCAAAGGTAATTGCGATTGTCCAACACACAGTAACGATTGCAAGAAGCAGGACAACAGTTTTTTGTGTCGTCGTGCGAGTCAAGCGAGCTAGGAACGTGGTAATGGACATCTTGGACATGCCAATTGACAGAACATAGAGTATGGTAGCAGCATACATCTCCTAATACAATATCTTTTCAGTAGCATGTCTCTACAAAATTTGATCTGCGTACCTTTTGAATTGCAGGTATAGTTTCAGGGTCAAGGAGATGCGACCGCTTGCCCAGTCCAGATCTGACGGCTAGTGTGACTGCAATGGTACTTCCTACTGCAAGGACCTTCACTATGTTAGTACTTGATGAAGAAACTTTGCAAACGACGAGTTTGCTTAATATCGAAATGTGACTGGGGTTGCGTGGAAACGAATGACTGACTGCTGCGATCGTGATTATGATGTCGTCTGAGGCGGAGAGCTGCCGAGTGGTGAATCGCACCGCGAGTCTTATTGCTATACATAGCACCTTTGAGATGTCAGCTTGAAGTGAAAGCTTTCGACAACCTCACGGGGGCTAGATATCCCGAAAGACTTTGAATAACCCATGTTACCACACTGTGGAGCTCCCTGGATGCTGATGTTCCATATCGACGAGTCAAAATCGGATTGCTTACTAGTGTGGCACCTAAAAACCAACTTATTATGGCCAAAAGGAGGCCTTGGTCGTCCGGAGTGATAAGTGCATGTCTAGATCCTGTCGGACTCATGACTCTTCGCTAATGAATTACTCGATCTCTAAAATTGAATACAGGGTAGGTTGCGGAAAAACTTTATGGAGGAAACTGAAGACTTTCCATCAGGGGGATGATACCTAGATGGCGCAATTATTGCTGCAGCAAAATGTGACTAGATCTCTCTGATCAACCGCCGCGGTCAAGGGATTCACGTCTTTAACCTGTTTCGCGACTCAGAGGGCACAACTTTCTGCTTTTTTCCCTATTCTGATTAATACTTTGGGCCTGATACTCCAAGTGGTTTAGGAATTTCAGCCATTATGACCCACTGCATCCATGAGGCGCATTGTTCGCATTGTCCTAGCCAAAAGCAGCGTGCGGGACCGAGGTACATACAACGCGTCTCCAGAGTGGCGCATGATTGATTTCAGCGTGGGAACCGGGAGATTCTTCCAAGCTGGACAGGAATATCGTTGGGCCGAGCCACAAGAGGCCGACGTCGTAACAGGGCAATGTCAAGCGAGGCTATGTTGCACAAAAGAAAGCCACGTCCTTCTGGACGGGCTACTGGATCCAACGTAACAATCCTGAAACATGAATGAAACCTAAATAATCTCAAATTGATGGAAAGGCTTCGATGCCTTCTAGAGAAATGGGAAGTGGCTGATTGGCGAAAGACTCGTCATACGCGGAAAGCCGCAAAGCCGGATTCGGAACGGGAATTGCAAATGTAATCTGTGTCGAGCGACTTTTTTCTTTTCGACGACGCTAACACGAGGGAAGCTGAACGATTGGAAAATCGCGACACCTGATCTGCAGGCGGGAGCTAAAGAAGTTGAACAGGAACCGGGGTATAGCAGGGTGGGGAACACCCAATTCTAATCGACATGATCATGAATGACTCGGTCTTCCCCTCCCTTGAGGCCACCCTTCATTCCGATACGCTGCTATTAACCTTGTAGCCATCGTCTTCACATAATCAATCGGTATCCAATCTCGCGCTCTCTGACAGGCAATTCCGTCATAAATTGTCGAATCTGCGAATGTAGCGGTCTGGATCCGAGGCTAACAGAGCATGATACACACACGAAAACTGTCCAGGACGTTAGCGTGACCATGAAGAGGGTCGACATACCACCGTTCTGAGCAACGATGAAAAGGACATGAGACGGATGGGTAAAGTACAACAGACAAAGGTGCGCTCTGTGTGATCTTTCGAGACCATTAACATCTCACCTGAAACAGAGAGACTTCGGTTTGTCCCCTCTGCTAGGGCTCACCACAATCATGTGGAATTCATGGGAGTCGGTGTTTCCGTAAGTATCTCTCTTGACGACTTCCATCAACTGACGGGTAATAGCTTCTTCTGTTCGTGTATCCTGTATGCTTAGGAAGTCCGCTGATCGTTTGCAGTGACTGGCTTCATCATGGAGGAGGACCCATACTCGTTTACGGGTACATTTTCTGCTTCTTCGGCTTATTATCTATGTGCACTTCGATCTAAGAGATGGCTTCGATGTTAGAACTAGAGCTTGCGATAATTACGGAAGACCAATCTTACTCATGTCGTGTAGGTACCCTGCGTCAGGAGGACCGTATCACTGGGCTGCGCTTTTGACACCTCCAAAGTGGAGCAAATTCCTAACCTGGTGAACAGATACAGGTTTCTTTAGTCTCATAGGATCGCACAATTCTTGTGAGGGCGCGTCTCGGCCGCCTAGCTGACAATTGTAACCGGGCTGGGTATCCGTTCTTGGACGGCAGGCAGATGTGCTTCAGGAACATTTCTATATGGCACGATCATCCAAGGTCTCTTAGTCCCAAACGATCCGTCGTACGAATATAAGCGCTGGCACGGCACACTTGTTCTAGAGGCTGTTCTTTTCGTTGGCGTCTTCGTCAATACGGTCGCTATCAGGATCCTGCCCGCTCTTGGTCTCACTAGATCAAACACCTGTTATTTTTGTTGTTTAGAACGAGAGAAATGATAAAATTGAGGCATCCGCGAAGTCTCGCAACAAGAGCATGACAAGTGTTGGGACGGTGCTCGACAAGTAGAAGGAGCGAACACGTGCCCCCCACACTAGCGCCTCGCTAACGTTTTCACCGAGAGCCAAGTGCCTGGAACTTTTTGTACCTCTCACAGGGCATCAACGTTGCCTTTTTCCAGCTATGGTATACTTCCAATCCTTATGAGATTGAAATTGAGACTAACATATGCTTCGGGCTCCCTTCCAAGCTAAAAAGCGGTCCTCTATCCGCGCCAAAGTCGCTCGAGCACCCTCTTCAACATCAACTGCGCAGCTGCCCCTCCCCGACGATTCCTCCACTCCATTTCCCAGCTCCAAAAAAGACAAGCGGCAGATAAAGCACTCCTCCTTCGTCGGTCGGATCGAGAAATCCTCTTCCAAGGCCAACAAGAGGCGACGCCCAAATAAGAAGCTAGTCACTACGCTCAACTCGCTCGCGGGTGCTCTCCCAGACTTGGATGCGAACAATGACGACGAGACTGGGACAGTGGAGATAGGGCAGGCAAAAATACAGAGGAAGAGTCTGAAGAGTAGACCAGGCGCTATGAAGAGAAAGGAGAAGCTGGAGCAAATGGAGCGAGACAGGTTCAATAGAAATCTTGCGCAGATGGCAGCCGGGGCCGATACAAATAGCAGTACCAATGGCAATAGAGCAGCAAACTCAATAGCAGACCGGTGGGCGGCACTCAAGAGTCACGTACAAAATACAATGGAGAGAAAGCCCGAGTTCGGCAAGGGCTGAGGACTGAGACTGACCACACGCCACTGCATCGATCGATGCCGACATCGCTCCACCAACTTCTGCCTTGCCTAGGCTGTGCGAAGTTGGGTACATGGCACGCTCTGAGAATCTTGTATGGAACTATCGACATGCACACCTTTCACTGGTGGAGGGGCTGCTAGATTGGGGAGCGGAGTATATATGCACGCTGAGCAGATTGCTGGTACGTATTGAATGCATCTTCATATTGCCCACTTTCACGTACTTCGTACTCATTAGCTTCCAGAGAGAGTAATGTGCTCGCAAGTCATCGACCTAGGAGGAGAAAGGGAAAGCGTATCTCCGCGTTGTACACAATCTACAAACACGCAACGGGCGTCCAGCCAACGTTGTAATGGTGCCATAATACTTCCCCATCCAGTTCCAACCGCATGCCCATCACATGAAGTGAAACCCATCTCCCTTACCTTCCACCACACACAACGCACCCTGCATCGCCATGTCCCCAACAAGCCAACCACACGCCCCCAAATTTCCCAACCAAACCCACAACCCGTCCAACCAAAAATCTAGAGCCTCTCACCATCCCGCCCTGAAACAGCCCACGCTTTCCAAAATCACCCCACCCCTCTCTCCGAACCACCCTATCCAAACCGCCCTATCCAAACCCCGACCCGCCCGCCGCGCCGTCCCAGCACCCCGGAACCGCCAAACACGGCATTCCTTCTGGCCCCCGTCCAGCCGCCCCGATTCGTCGAGCTCTCCACAAGCGGCACCCGAACCAGCGGGCCCCAGCTCCTCGCCTCGCTAACCCCAAGCCCGCCTTCGCGTTTCGCGGGTGGGCCCAACTGCCCCGTGTGTTGTGGCGCGCGACGAACACGACGCGGCAGAGGGGAGCATGTCATGGAAGCGGGAAGTGGGAAGGGAGAAAAAAGAAAAGAGAAAGTTTGGGCGAGGCTGGTCTAGAGCGCTGGCATCACGAAAGAATTATTTTTTTTCGCGCGAGTGGCGGGAAGGGCTGCGAACGGGGTGGGCGGGCGCGTTCATTCGGTTCTACTTAGCTGCGGGTTTTGGAGTGTGGGGAGCCGTAGCGGGAGGGCCGGCCGTTTTTTTGGTGTGGCACCAGAGAAAGGAGAGGAGGGGATGGGGATGGAATGGGAAGGTTGGCCGTTGAGAGGGTGCATTGGCTGGGTCGTTGAGATTAGGGGGGTGTTGCTGCATGAGGAGGTGGTGGTGGATGCCTTGTGACTTGGGGGTAAAATTATGAGTAATGGAGGCGCGAGGCTGGACGCGGAAATAGAGCCTTGCTGACTACATACAGACAATGGGAGCTGTGCGGGCCGCAGTACTGTAATCCTGGGGGTGGAGAGGTCTGGCATGTCATCGTCGACTCAATGGATAGCGGTTCCTGTGAGAATTCAAACTCGAGTGGCCTGAACCTAGGCGTCGAGGAACCCAGAGTTGGGTGAACGAGGCTACGCACGCTACTCTGCGGGGGGGATGGGATTTAGATCTCGATTCTCTGCGTATAGTAGATCCATCGTACGATCTTGGGCGTCTGTCCGGCCGCGTGCGTCACCGTTGTGGAGACGTCATGCGAAGATGTGGGTTCAGGGCACTGTGGGGGTCCCGTTGCGTATCCACTCCATTGCTGAGAGACGATTGCGACCACGTGGTTTGACGTTTCTTCCACGGTTCTACCTGGCGTCGAACGCAACATCCGAGGTGCGATCATCGGTATGCGTGATGATGAGGAGCTGGCGTCATTGTTCACCCTCTGCTGTCTCTGGGCGAGACTGCTCGCTCTACAAGGATACTTGCCACGGGTATTCAGTGTAGGCGCTAGCATAGTTAGGGAATGAAAGAGCGGGCAATCTTGGTATATGCGAGCTTGAGCATCTCTGAAAATAATCCCCGGTGATTTGCCTGCAGCGAAGTGGAACATACACGGGACGCCTCACGCCATTGACATAAAGAGGCGATGATGCACAACCTTGAGGCAGCCTACTAGAGAGAACAAACGAAGTGGTACGCTGCAATCGCAGTGCATGCTACGTGTAGTGAACTGAGAGGATGAATGGGGCAGCAACGCAGTTCGGTTTGAGATGCCCGATTCCACTTAGACAAATTATGTGTTGTAAAACGTGAGCATGTGATGTCAAATCCTAGTGGCCGAATTCATGAAACGGGCTCAAAGTCCTGGTGCAAATTCTCCTGAGGACGTGACCACATAGTCATTCGCTGATATAGAAAAGCCACTTTAATCGGAACACAGCGGAAGCGATGCTGATGCACACTCTCGGCCAGAAGCGGTACCCAAGGCTCGCTTTGATGGTCATCCGCTCGAATGTCTCCGTAAGACGACCGGATATCTCGGTGATCTATCGTCTAAGCCACTGCGTCTTCTTCCGCTCTCGCCTACTCTTGTCCTTGTATACGAAGATACGTATGCCGAGCTACGAGCAGATACATCGTCGTTCCACATACATTGCTCCCTACTTAGCATTGAACGTCATTACTGTTTCAGGCTTCCAACGCGGATAAGCTTATCGAACATGCAGAATGCAGGATAAGCTTACACCCACAGTAGGAACAGTCTACATTCAATGCTACACAATAGACGTGTTTTATTTGCTAGAATGTCTGGATTGATGTGCCCTAGTAGTCCTCTCGTCCTCCCAGCTCGGAGTGAACAGCTATCGCAACATTCGGAAAAGGGTATTGAACGCCATAAGGGCATGAAACAAACCGAGAAGCGAGGAAGATGGCCGACCAACTAAAAGACAAATTTCATGTTGACACCGGTTCCGATAATTGATACAGGAAGAAAATATAGCAAGTGAAAATTTTGGTGGTGGAACGTGACGGCGAGAAGAGGCGGTACAACGCAGCACATCTCCGCCTGACTAGCCATTTGTTGAGAAACCCCCAATGGCTAGGCATTGGATAGTGAAGAACGCAATTATACAACGACGAATGTGCGCACTGGTCCATTGTCGAGTTGTGTCATGTCCTCCACTTCGGGGAACCAGTGTTGAAACAAGGCCTCTGCGTCTTCTGATTCGTCTTCGCGATCATCTTGTAGGCATTCGTAGCATTCCAGGCGGCCTACACGGCAGTACGATTCAGAATCGCGTTGTGATCGCTTCAACACCAGGCCGATAATGGATGAGCGGAAGGTCATGCTCACAAATATACATATGAGCTCTTCTCCTGTCTTGATCATGTCGGATCCGTTCGGAGGGAGTATGTCAGGTTTAAATTCGACACTGACGCCGTTCTTGACAAGCGAGTATTCGTTGTCCCCATCTTCCCGGAAGGTTACTTCGGTAGCCATCGCGGCTGTCAGTTCCATGGTGTCCCCAGAGACTGGAGACCATGCCTGATGTCGACCTCGTTCGGACGGAAAGGCAGCCTTGCAGGCTAAATCCATGGCACTCGAGTTGTCGAAGCATATCGGCGAACCCTCTATCGATGCCCACGACCAAGTCGGGATGTTATTGGGAGTTGATTTAGATCTGCGACATCTTGCGCCGTCGCTGGGATGCCAGAGAAGGTTTAGAATGTTAAAAGTCCATTGTCCGGCAACGTACCCGGACTTCAGGCTGTTGCTGAGCGCATTCGCAATTCCAATTATTGCCACGAGCCTGTCGTTGTCGTATGTGAGGTCCCTCGAGGTATATTCGGTGACGATATAACTCCACAGATGGATCGCTTCTTCCCGCCGCCTGGTGATGTCCCTCGCTGCGTCGTCCAGTGATGCTGCGGCGAGCTGATACGCAACGCTATCGATTCGGTTGTTGTTATAACCGTTAGTCACACCTCCGTGGTCTTCGCCGTCGGCGATTATTCTTGCAAATTCTTGCTTCACAGAGTCTGTCGCCCTCGAGTCAAACGTTGAATTGTTAATCCTCCCGCACTCGCACTGATATGCTTCCCGACACTCCAGCAGCATCTCGCTGTTGGTGAAGTGGAGGACTCTTGGTGACAACAGTCGTTCGGAATAAGCCCAGGCTCGCTTCAACAGTGGTGCATGCGCGCTCACTTCGGGTGAGGAATTGAAGGGTAGCTCCCAATCATTCATATGGGCTTGTTCGCCAAAAGGTGCTTTGAAACTGTGATGGGACGGCTGTTCTCGGACATATATTTTGTACAGTGATCCTTTGCTGTCCGTGGCCTGGATCTTGAATGGCTGGGTTTTGGCCGGGAACAAGCCACCATTGCTGTCAGCAGCCGAGGTGGCGGCAATGGTTAAGAAGGAGTTGGCAAAAATCTTGTCCATGTGGACGGACGCCTCGAGCTTCTCGTCTGCGTCGTCTTGAAGGATGCATAGACTGTCGATCCAGAGGAACCGGAATCCGAGGGCTTTTGTAAGCATCACGGCATCCTGGAAAGTCTTCGGTAGCGCTGACCAAGGGATGATCTTTCGATGGGATGCGAGGGATTTGATAGTTGTCGTGGGCACGCTCTTGCCGGACCCCCAGCAGTGCGAGAGGGTCAGATACTCTCCGAACTCGTAGCGGTGCTCGTCCATGTCCCACGCGGTTTCGTGAAGGCGGACGCCTTTCGAGCCGTCGTCGAGGAGGACGTCCAGCACTCGACGGGGCAGTGTCGTAGGCTGGGCATGTCTGCACTTTGAGTGGCGTGCCAGACAGCCCTTGATCAAGTCCTTGGCCGTCCCCAGTCCCGAGTCCTGCAGGGGATTCTGAGAGATGGGCCGTCCACATCCGATGGCCGAGAAGGGTGACTGGCCGTCTGGAGATACGTCAGTGACAAGGCTCAACAGGCGACGAGGCAAAATGGTCCGCGGGCGTTTTCGAATGGAGCCTCCTACCTTTGTCGGTGAAGAACTCGAGTTTCAGGTCAGGATAGCCCTCGTCATGGTCATGTTCGTGTTCGTGCTCGTCGTCCCCGTTACAACTGGCGGCGGCGTGGCCTTGCCACCGCACCTCGACTGACAGATGGTCCTGGGTATCGGGCGTGTTGAAAGACTCGGCTGTGACGGTGATGGACTCCTCGTCTACTGCGGCGAAGCGGTCATGGTGCAATAGAATGCCCTGCAACAGAAGGGCACATGCGCGGCAGCCTCGGTTGGTCGAGCGGCGTAGACTTGGCAGCGTAGTCTTCACCCAGGCCAGCTGCTCCGTGTCCAGGATGCCGCCATCGAGAGCGCGCAAGTGCTTCTGCAGGCCTTTGCAAGTGCTGCAGACGGAGACCATGGCGGCGAGGGCAGAGAGGAGGAGGGGAGAAGGTGGAGGCGGGCGGGGCAGGCGCGATGTTGGGCGCACTTCTTCTTTTGGGGGGGGGGGGGGGGACGGGAGGGGAGGCAGGCGCAACCGCAGATGCTCGGAAAGCGTCACCGGCGGGGCTCGCGAGGGTTTTCTAGCTACAAAAGTGTCGGTAGAGGAGAACAGTCGAAACAAACGACACAACACGCCTGACAAGGGACGCCTCCCGCTGGATCGCCGGGGCTTAAAGCAGGTCAACTTGTGCGCCGCATGGGGCTGACAACCGCCCGTCGACAGCGTCCAGACCACCCCTTGCAGTCGCAGCTTGGGCGCCAGGCCTCCCAAACGAGGCACGACACCACGGCGACCACGCCTATCGCCCGGCCGGTAGGGAAGCGAACTTTGGGTAATTGGCGCGTCGTCACACAGAGGCGTCGAGCGCTGGGCGTCGAGCTAGGCATAAGACCTCCCCCAGTGGGATTTCTCCGCCGCACGCCGCAGGCCCACGACGCACGGCGCTGACGGCGGCGACCTCGCCCGGACCCACCACGCGTCCATCACCCGCTCGCTCCCTGCCAGGCCTGCCAGGCTTGCACCACCCTCCCGGATCCTGCGTTGCCCATCGCATGTCGATGCCCACTGTGGCACAGGGAAGGATGCACCGTGAACGATGCACCGTGAACGAGCGCTCCCTCCTAGGCCCTCCCCCCGCCACAGCCCTATCAACGCCTTTAGCACCACCGACCCGGCTCCGCTGCTGCCGACAGGCTCTCGAGCCTAAGCAATCTCACCGACCCGACTACACGCCAGCAAGGGGCGCCACCATTCGACGCGGCCGCCCGCTGTCGGCAGCTGGAGGGAGAATTGACCTTCAGCCTTGCCGGCCCACTTGACCACTCAACCGACCCGTCTCATCTTGATACCTCCCCTCCTGAAACGACGTTGCCTGTCCAATTCCATACCCCAAGTCTTCTCTCTGGGTATTGGACTCGTCAAGACAGACGCCAACTCCGAGACCTGTCTCCCTCGACCCCGCTCCGCCTACTCGGTGTTTCTAAGCTCCACTGCCCTAGCCTGAAGCCGAATGTGGGACTACATTCTCAGCTCCGAGGCTGCCTGAACTTCTATGGCATGCTGAACTAGGCCAATTATGCTGAGCAGGTACTTCGTACAGCAAGGGCACAGCGCCTTTCACCCTCAGTGCAAATTGCGGCTTCCCGCCGATAGCCTGTGATTCGGCACATATAGACGTTGTAGTCTCGTTACGAAATCCGGGCGGTCTCTCACCTGGAAGTCAGCCCTGCAGGCTTGCGCTATTGAGGCGGGGTCAGCAGCCCGAGCATCTGTACAGCCTGGCGGCTTCAAATTTCAGTGGGACACTGCTGGACAGCTCTATAAGATGGACGCGTGAAATTGGCTTAGTTGAGCAAAGGCGTAAGCAGCCTCTAAGACACGATGGACGAATAGCAGCGAGAAAGCTGCACCCAAGTCCGCGTGCTACCGCTGCCATGGGAGAAGCTCAAATCACCATCCCAGATCTCATTTGCACAACGTCCTTCATTCAGGGACTAAGATGGGTTTGGGCCACGAGACCGGCGAGCGCAAGCGCGTGCCTCGATTGGACCTATGGGAGACTGGAAAGGCTGGCCCGAGTAAAGCAGGTCTAATACATGCGCCCCCTTTAGGTCTTAGGCCTGAATCGGTGGACCAGAGCAGGCTGAGCAGGCGCGTGGGCGCGCGGGCGCCTCTTCGGGTGCAGAATAAGTGAGATAAAAACTTGATCCATGCACACTCCCTCTCCCCAAAACATAGGTATCAGACAACAATAGACCACGATTCTCAATTATATGTAGAGATTAAGCTTGTTTAGTATACTAGTGTCCAAAAACGATGCTACAGTGAGATATATTCTTAATAATTCTAATTATTTTCTGCGTTTTTATCCAACTCATCTGCACCCCAAGAGGCGCATCGTCGTCATCACGTGATTGTCTCCAAGAAGACTAGCACATGCACTAGTGACTGGTCGAAGATCTCGCAGAAACCGACACCTGTCCCTCTCCGTCGCCGACGTCCAAAAGCAATATGGCGCCTTCTCCGGTCGTTGAATCATTGCGCAGGCAGATTGCATCATGTGAAGCTCAACTGAACGATTTGCGTCAGCAGCTGGCCGAGGCTGAAGTTTCACACCGGGAGCAGGATCAACTGCGCAGGTCCGCGCACCCGTCACCAGATCCTCTTGTGCATGACATGAGCTTTGGAATCCACGATGACTTTCGCTCTGAAGTATTCGCCGCCTTGTCGCAGGTCGAAGAAGAGCGGCCGCCTATGAGAAGATGGCCCTTGGACCCGCGCGACTACAAGCGATATGGCCGCCAGCTCATTATGCCTGAGATAGGCCTGCAAGGTACTTTCCTTGTACCTTTGAAGCCCATCGCCTCTTCGTCTCTGTCAAGATGGACTTGAGCTAATTGTAGAATCTTCCTCACAGGTCAGCTGCGTTTGAAGAATGCATCTGTTCTCGTTGTCGGAATCGGCGGGCTGGGCTGTCCTGCTGCAGCCTACCTTGTAGGAGCGGGAGTGGGTACTGTGGGTCTCGTCGATGGAGACGTTGTCGAAGAGTCGAACCTGCATCGACAGATCTTGCATTCTACCGGACGAGTAGGAATGTCAAAGGTGGAAAGCGCCATGGTCGCATTGACTTCGTAGGTTTGATGCAGCAGTCACGATGACTGTACCCACTTATGATTAGGCTCGTACTGATCAATGAACGCGTTTTAGACTGAATCCCAACGTTAAATTCGTCCCACATCCTTCGCGTCTCGCATCCGACACAGCCATCGCTACGTTTCAACCTTATGACCTTGTCCTGGATTGCACCGATACCCCAGCCACTCGCTATCTGGTATCAGACACATGCGTGCTCCTCGGTAAGCCTTTGGTATCAGCATCAGCTCTTCAAAGTGACGGCCAATTGATGGTCTTGAACAACCCACCCTCGCCACAAGGAGATAATGCTGGTGGCCCATGTTACCGCTGTGTGTTCCCAAAACCGCCGCCCCCTGAGTCCGTGGTATCGTGTGGCGATGGTGGTATTCTCGGGCCTGTTGTTGGAGTCATGGGTGTACTCCAAGCCTTGGAGGCTATCAAACTTCTCACCAAGGTGGCACCGGAACCGTCGAGGATGACGCCAGCTCCCGCCGACCCTCCCAGTCTGCTCATATTCTCCGCTTATGCTAACCCCATGTTTCGATCTATACGGCTGCGCACTCGAAAACCAAAATGCGCAGCATGTTCAGTGCAAGCCAGTATCACTGCCGAGGCCCTGACCTCTGGAAGTTTGGATTACGTTCAATTTTGTGGGAGCGTTAGTCCTGTCGATGCCCTTGGCCCCAACGAGCGCATCTCTGTCGAAAACTACGCCAAGTTGAGACTCGAAGTCAATCCTTTCACCGGCATGGAACCGAACAGGGACAGCCATATTCTCGTAGACACGCGAGAGAAGGTGCAGTACGATCTTTGTAGCCTAGAGGGGAGCGTCAACATTCCGTACTCTACCATATCCGGCACACGTACCACATCTTCGGACGGCGAGCCAAACGTCGACGAACAAGAATGGGTATCAAAGCTCAGAACATACTCAGACAAACCAATTTTCGTCGTTTGCAGACTGGGTAACGACTCGCAACTTACGGTCAAAAAGATGAAACAGCTCGGATTGGACAATGGAGGACAACGATGGATAGGCGATCTCAAGGGTGGATTAAGAGCCTGGAGAGCAAATGTCGATAAGGAATTCCCCGACTATTGATATATCCGAGACATAACTCTTAGACTGGCGACAGCACAGACGTAGGCTCAAAAACGACTCAGCAAAGGAGAAAGAAGAACCCCAGAGACGTGTGATTGTGTTTTCAGCTTATTGCGCCTGAGAACATGTCATTGAGAGACATCAAAGCACTCGAAAACTATCGATGCCTGGTATATTGTCCACGCTTAACTAGGTGCAGTGTTCCTCCTCTTTGCTTCTGTTCTCCATCGCCTCTGCTGGTCCTCCGTTTTCCACCGCTCTATCTCTGCTTCTCTGCAGAGTGGAGCACCGTCCTCGTCCTCCTCTTCCTCGACCGCCTCCTCAAAAGACTGCGACTGGGATGCCTCCTCTTTTGCTGCTGCACCGTTGGTCTCATTGACCATATTTCGCAACACTTCCTGTCTTTGAGGATGGTGATGGTGCATTAGATGCTTCGGCGAAAGTTGATGCAAGACTTTCCGCAAGTGGGTATGCGAGAGACGTGAATGGTGCTGACGATATCGTATCTCGATATCTGGTGGCTCGGAGCATCGCCGTTGTTTATGGGCCGAGTCGTAGAGATTCGGCCGTAGAGGCTGAGCTTCTTCCTGGGATATTGCATTCTGACGATTGGTCGACTCGTAGACATTTGGTATGAGTGGTTCCATTTTAGCTAAGTGTTGTGCGATGAAGGAGTAATTGATGATTCGAATATTCTTCGTTACGGAAATCCGTACGTCTGAGGGTTGACTTCAATGCCATTGCTTCACACAAGGGTACTGATGTAGCAGGATTTCGGAATGACTCTGTACATCATGAGTTCCCCTCGTGCTTGGTCAAAGTCTCACACAAGTCTCTCCACACGCTGACCAACCGGCAGAATGCACCGCCAAGGGCATTCACGCCTGCCAAAACAACCACAACACCCGACCAGACGCAGCATTCACTATCAAAAGCTTGTTCTGCGATCTATCCGTAGAAATCCGTTCCTGTCTGGTGACTGGAACTGTACAACATGGGGAACTATCGTGGCGGAGTTGCAGAAAAACGCGTCGAAAGGATATGGCGTGACCCCTCGGCAGTCTCCGATGAGTCCGATCTCACCACCGGTCGTGGAACAGGCCAATCTCGACCGCGGACGTCAGCACCAGACTGAGCATGTCTTCTCTACCAGAAGAAAAAATATTTCCCGAACAAGCGGTATGCTTCGAACTTCCAGTTGTGCGTAAGGTCCAGCCTGATGATGGTGCCGCGAGTGCCGACCATGGACATGCCACCAGACAGCTACGAGGGCGTGGTCAGAACGTCTGGGGATCAACACCACTCCTTGCTAGTACCAGTCCCAACAATTATCGCGCATAATGCGTATATAAATTAGTTGCTCAAAGCAATGCCTGGAAATGTTCACCAAGCATCAAGCTACAAAGATCTAAACACCATCAATCTATCATTGCCACAACCAACCAAACTTCTATCCAACACGCTCTACCTTTGAATTCCAAGCAACCAAACCCAACAAATGGTATTCTACGATCCATACATTGCCCAACAGCAACCAACCAACATCTACCAACCCGCGACATCCCCGATCCCAATCCCCCGGCCTACACTACGCCACATGCCGCCCCACAAGCTCTCCCCCCGAGCCCAAGCCTTCGAGGCCGAAAAAGCATCCATCACGTCCTACGAGCAAGACTGGGACGCCTGGGACGGCCCACTCTACCCCATCGGGCACGAGCAATGCACCCTCCAACGCCTGGACCCCCTGACCTCTGGCGCAATCCCATCATTCGAAGAAAACTGGGACCCCTACGACGGCCCCGTGTACGCCACGGGCACCGAGCAATGCGCCTTGCAGCGCATAAGCCCCTTCTCAAGCTGCGCCATCACGTCGTACGAAGAGAAGTGGGATGCGTGTGATGGGCCCGTGTACGCTGCCGGCTACGAGCAGTGCCGCTTACAAGCCACGGATGCGCTTGCCAGCGAGGCGATTTCGGGGTTCGAGGACGGCTGGGATGCGTGTGATGGGCCTGTGTATCCGGTTGCGTGCGAGCAGTGCGCGTTGCAGCGCGAAGATCCGCTAGCGTCGGAGGCGATCACGGAGATGGAGGAGAAGTGGGATCCGTTTGATGGGCCGGTGTATGGGGTTGGCGTGGAGCAGTGCGAGTTGCAGCGCGTGGAGCCGCTGATGTCGTGTGCGGTAAGGGCGTTTGAGGAGGGCGTGGATGCGTGGGATGGGCCGGTGTGGCCGGCGGATAAAGAGCAGTGTGAGTTGCAGCAGTTGGTGGCTTCGTGTGCGATGGGTACGTATTCGATATCTGGAGGGGGGTGTGCGTTAGACTCAGCTAACGATAGACTATAGTAGAGTCGAAGCAGCCTGCTGTTGAGATGCGACGCGATTCGCACCACGGGGTGCCGCTCCCGGTCATTCCTTGCGAGACCTAATGGTCGATGCCTTTTCCTTGTCTGTGGAATCATTTGAGCATGCATACCTGGTGTTTTGGCGCGGGGCTTTTGTGAGCAGTAATTTCAGGGGTGGTACTAGTTTCGGCTCAGCGTTCAGATTGTAAGATGTGGATAGACGCTGAGCCGGTTGCAGGTTGTAATACTGCGTTCATGTCGAATAATGATGGAATTCTGCTCTGAGGAGGATGATCTCTACAGCATAAAATGAGACGAAGTACTATACGTAATCCAGATGAACCAAAACGCTTATTACTACATCAAGCTTCACGCTTGTTCACTGCTCCAGTCATTCTCCTGCCATCGACCTGCCTTGACCCTCCCGACTTCTTCCGTCTATTCTCCACGCGCCCACCCAAATTTACCTAACACGTCCAGCCTTCTTCCGAATCGTTCTCGCCAAGTGCTGCGATGATAGATTGCAGATGCAGCTTCCAAGTACCAAGTATATGACTCCACTCCACATCACCACGTCAATGCCAAAAGTCCCTTCTCCCTGTTCCCTGTCTAGCTATCTAGGTAGCATATCTGCGCGTGCGCAGTTTCTTTTTCGGTACGCAGTAGGCGGGCGCCGGATATTTCCACATCCGCTCATCGGAGATGGACGATGTTGCATCTACTGTCGTTATCAACGACGCACAAATCGGCAGTCAAACCAAATACGATTGCAAGCGCGGGGCTAAAAAAATTGAGATGTAAGTGTACTTGGCACACAGTTGTATGCTTGTGGCTTTGCGAAGTTGTTCACTCGCAGCTGTCCTCCAGTCGTGCTTCATGTCATTCCAGAGAATATGCTTCGCAAGATGCGTTTTGCCTTTCAATATTAATACTTGTCTCCTTAACGAGCACGTGTAGTCTATTGCAGAGGCATTTCACCTCCCCGATCATCATTTCCTTGCGAGTAGAACTTTCTGTCCATTCTCGAGACCTAATATTCCCCTCCTATTCAAATTCCGTTGCATTCCTCTCCTTGCCCTCCCTCCCTCATGTATATACCAGCATTACCCTCAACACATCGATGTAACTCGCTATTCTCACCCAGTCCTCCCCCGCATAGCAATCACAGCTGCACCTAACCAGGCATTCTCGATTCAGCGGTATGTTCGCACGTCTTTCAAAGTGCGTTGTGGGCTGCTCTCTGATTTAGACTAGATACGAAAATGCGATTTATTTTGGTCGACAGACGACGGATATGATCACGCTGGAGAACGAGATGGTGGGCGTTTTTCATTCGAGAAATCCAGTCCTCAAGGCGTTATGTGAGGGAAACATACGGGAGGGCATTCGGGCGAGATTTCGGTTGGGTTGGGGGGTGCAGATTCGCAGGACGAAGGGCTCGCGAAGGCGGCGGCGGAAGTGGAAGGTACGACGGACGACAATGTGGTCGGGCAAGAGCTTCCAGAGCTTCCTTTGAATGTTCGATCCTACAAGGTTTGAAATTAGTAGCGATACTCAAAGCCTACGCCCGAAGACGAGCGATAAATGAGAACAGGTTGACCGCTTAAAAAATCATCTAAGGATATCATACCAGACCAGGAGGTGAATCGTTCCATTGAAAATGATGTTATGATGACATGCAAATACCCATGTCGCCGTGGCGACTGGAGGAAGATGCAGACCCCATCGAGCACGAAGCTCTGTCTGTCAACTCCATGGGACCAGACTCCATCCGTGAAATAAGACACAAGAGAATACATCCCAACAACGCCGTCCCATGCATGTACCGTCGGCCTCGAGAGGCACCGCACGCTACATTTTCCCCTCATGTTCCCAGTTTCCAGTTCCCAGTTCCCATTGAAACAGGTCGCACAGTGTCGAGCCGATCTTGGAGCACTCCTAAACGCCGTAGTCGTGCCCTCATCATGATGGTAGTCAGAGCGGAGAGAAGAAAATCAGACGACGACCCTCTTCTAGGCAGCTCTTGCCGGAGGGCAGCTAATGGGTTGTGGTTGGTTGATCTTGAGATCCATGACATACTGCATTAGACTGCAGTCTTCGCACTTGACAAGCGCCTGCAGAGCCTTGACCCTATTCCTCAGGATCTGGTTCTCGTCTTGGACCTGCTTCTTCTCCTTCTCCATCTGCTTGATGTGAGCAGTTGCAGAGGCAAGGATCACGGCTTTGCTGGGCTTTGAGGCTGCAGGGAGGTCTTCGATATCGGCATCGTCGCAATTCCGTGGATTCTGTTGGAGAGATGGTACGACTCGTCGGAGGGACTCGAGTTGAGAGTTGAGCGATTCTCGGTACTTGCGCTCGACTTGGTTGTGTGGCAGTCGGCGACGGCCTTTGGGTTTGGGATCGTCGGCCGGCGGCAGGTTGGGTGATTCTGGCGACTCTGGAGACTCCTTCTTGAGTTGCGGTTTCGTCTCTGGGGTTGTCTTGACTGGGAACCGTCGTCCTGTCTCCTCGGGTGAAAGATCGCTGTCGGCTCGCTTCCTGGCGCGAGGCTGGATTTCAACGACGCCCTCTTCTAGAATGATCTCTCGAGCGAGAGGATTAATGGTCGGTGTTGGCAAGACATCCTCGTCGGCGAAAAGGAATGGAGCGCATCCTCCCCCACAAGTCGAGGGATTGGGAGGCGAACCACCCTGGTCATGGTTAGGGCACAGTGGCGACGTCCAGCAGGCAGAAATAATATCTGGCTTGTTTTTCGTGCGCTTCACAGTCGTGTCATCAGTTGTCTTGTTCGCTGTGCCAGGCTTTCCTGTCGGTCCGTCCGGGAAGGTCACGTCCTCTACGAATCCGGCGTCCACGTTGTTCGGAAACAAGGACTCATACGATGGGTTGGGATAGGTGTGCGACCTTTGATTGTACTTGGGTCGCGCGTTTATTTGCGGAGATTGATCCGACGACGCATTCGAGAAGGACGCTGGAGTTTGCGAGGCCGAGGAGATCTCCGTCTCCATGGGGTAGAGGTTGGGCACGGTTGACGAAAGGCAAGAAGTCGGCTCAGGAGAGCTGTCTGTGGTGGTGTCGCCGCCGCCGATGGCGTTGCCAAAGGGTTGGAGTACGCCGAGATCGCCCAGGAAAAAGTCGTTGTTGGTGAAGAGCGAGTCCTCGAAAATGGGACCAGCCCCGGTAGGGTTCAGTAGAGAGTCGAAGGTGGTTGAGTCCTCAGGCAGGGTGCCTGTGGTTCGATTGGAACTTGATTTGGGCATGGCAGTTGGATCGGCCGTTGTCAATTGCGGGAATTCGGACCATAGATCGTCAGGTAGAGCGAGAGTCTCGTCAGTGAGGAAGGAATTCCAGTTGAGCGCCATGGTGCTGTCAGCAGAGATATTGTCGACAGTGAGGTGTCGAACGAGTATCAGGAGATATCGGGGCGAGGGCGTAGCCGAATGTTGCGGCCAAGCCAGGGGTGTCGGAGCCTAGGGCGCGGATGCAGGTGCAACGGCAGTACGTGTGGGGAGGGATCACGTTCTCGAACCAGAATCGGCTCGTGTTAGTGCAGGCAGGGCAGTGAGATGCCGTGAGGATGGGCAGACCGGCGACAGCGAGGGATTCCGGCGACAGTATGGAGGGGAGTGGAGGACTTGGATGGGTTTTCTTCACGCGGCTCCCCAGGGCGGGCCTGCCTTATGACAGACACTGAGTAAGACGCGAGTCTCGGCGGCAGTTGCGACCGCAAAAGACCTTCGGAATATGTGGATCGTGGAAGCCGCTCTGGCCGCCCACGGTGTCCGGGGAGGAACGGATTTGCAGCAGGCAGCCGCTTCGAGGGGCAACAGCAGCAGTGCAGCAATGTGGGCAAGGTTGGCAAAGGCTCTTTGCCGGGCAATCGGCTTGTGTTGCAGCCCTGAGGCGCGAAAAGTGCCTGTCAAACTCGGAGCGCTCGAGGGCCATCAGGCCATGGTGGCGTGATGTTCGCTGGGAGCCCTATCGCCGCGCCTTTCCGCTCTGGGCGCCGCACAACTCTCGGAGAACGGCGGTGCTCGGGACCAGCGAGCCATGTGGCTGGCAGTGAATGTCGTTCCAGACCCGCTGTCGAGCTCTTGTGACTTGTTTTCTGCTGGGCGACGTGGACGCCGTGGATGCCGCTCAAGGGAATTGCAAAAGACGAGGCTGGACCAACGGTACGCTAGCCTCGACAGGGAAAGGGTCCCGCTAGCGTGCTTGCCGTCTCCACACCTCGGCAGCTTCCGGAAGCCGCCCTCCACATGCACCTCTCTCGACACCTGGGCAGACACCTGGGCAAACACCACCACACACGTCTGCACCACCCATGTGGACCTTCTCAGTTGCATCTCGTCACCAGCCATACCGCTCTTTGCACCTCATATCGACCATGCTTCTTTCTTTGGCCCGCCTCTCGAGCCTGAGCCTACCGCGTGACCAACTACCTTCACGGTGCACTTTTCGAGCATGTTGATATATGGGAAAACCAAAAGCCCTTCAGAATCATCTGGGCCTAGCTTGATGCAGGGCCCACTTCCATCTTTCCAATATCTGTCTATAGTGTCACCTCGAAAATCTGGGGTATCTGGTGCCTCTTCACGCCACATTGCGGCAGATCTCGCTAGCCTCCCGAAATTCATGCAGGGACTAGACATGTTCTGTACACAGGGGGGCGAGTCGCCTGCTCCCTCCAATCGCCGCATCGTCACCGCTATTGGCGGCGTCGTCGGTGGGGGAGGACTTCCGTGGAACAGTTCCTCGCAAGCTTACGTCTCGCTCAACCACTGTCTCCTGCAAGTATACACCTTGGCGATGACAGCGAGGTGCTGCACGACTCAATGGCACACTGTCACTGGTCTTCACACTAAAAGACCCACTTGCGTCCCGCTATACTCGTCTGTCCGCGACTTCTTCTTGATCTGCTTGACGTTCTGCACAATCGGCCGGTGACACAGCGGGCAGTATTCGTTCCATCTGGAGAACCAATCGTCCAGGCATTCTTGGTGAAACACATGGAAGCATCCAAGACCGCGGATCTGCGCCGCGTCCTCGATCTCCTCAAGGCATATGACACTATATCTCGTTAGAAGGACGCTGCAACTGGATGAGAGGGCTACTTTACCACAGCGGATGGCTTAGTTCAGGTGGCAGCGGTGCTCCAGGATGCTCGAGCCGTTGTTTCTTGGCCCAATCCACAAATTGTTGTGCTTTCACACTGTGCTCGAGTTCAGCGATGCGCTTTTTGCGTCGCTCTTCTTTTGCTTTAGGCGTATCATCACGCACAATCCGGGGCACGAGGAAAGCACTCGTCGTTGTTAGTCTGTCCTTGTGAAAACTATCGTTATCGACTCACATTACTAGTAGAATGACTAGTATCACCGCAAACAGACATGGGAGGATGATAGCTACGGTAACATTTTTTCCATTTTTGTTTGTGCCGTCTTCGGTGCTCCTTGAGGTTGCCATGATGCTGACCATTGTACAGGCTCTTGGGCTTTTGAAGGCGGATTTGGGGCGTCCTGGCTGAATTGACTTTTGGGGTTTCACAGAGTTGAAGGCGCGCACTTGACCAATAGCCGTGTCGCAAGGTCAAGCGGTGAGGATTCGATAACGTCGTGTCAGGAAATGCGACCGAGCATGTGCGATCAAATGTTTTTGAAGAGCTTTGAACCCTTTCTAAACCGTGGAATATGCTGTAAAGTCATGTTTTGCGTTTCAGCAGTTCACGAGATGTGAACCTTAAGACCCACGAGAAACGCCTCACCTGATATATTCAACGGCCGACGCCAGGCCAGCCTCTGCATGATCGCACATGTCCGATCAATTCTCTTGACCGAGATTTGTGCGCAAACAAGTTGTGACGCGGGGCAAAGCTTGTCCTGCAATGCGACACGAGCGTTGATTTGCGCTCCGCAACTTCCGAGAACTTTCCCCGCTGCTGGCATGCTGTGTGACGTGATGAGAAGCCGGCAGGAATGATTCTCCAACATTGGCTTGGATGTGCAACAAGAGTGCCGAGACTCAGGCCGGCGTCAAACAGCCACATCTTCTGATGATCCTAGCTGCACACGTCGCGCTTTGCGCTCGGTGTCAGGTTAACACTTTAGTATTTGTTATTATGAAGATCGCTGTCTTTTAAGCTCATCCACAGAACCGGGCGCTTCTCATGCTCCCATACTCCCATGCGGCGCCTGTTCATTGGTGAAGCCATGAACATGAGCGCCACCAACAAGTCCGTGTCGATATCGAAGGTTGCCGGATATGTTCTGAGACACCAACTCGATACTTGTAGACAACCTAGACTGTGCCGACGTTTCGAAGAGCATGCTTTATGAGAGGAAGATATGCTGCCTTTGTACGAAATAATTGAGCGAAGAAGAATATGCAAGTGATTGACGTTGTGACCGGACGCATCCAAACCTAATAGCACCCCCGTAACATCTGCTCCATTCCAATCGCTCTTGGTATCTCTTTGTAGTACAGCAATTCCAGGTCTATTGGCACAGAAGGAGTGGGACGTTGCACTTGCGCTTGATCGGGATCATTCTCGTATGGGTTTTGCATCTTGACCGGAAAGCTCGTCGTGCAACAGTCGTCAGCCTTGTCTCCTGCATGATATCGGAGGTAATTTTTCTCCCTATCGGAAATCGGCTGCATCGGCTCTGTTGGTCAGAAGCATGTTTCATAAAATCTCTTTCTAACTTTGAACTAAGACAAAGTTCTGAGCCAATCTCGTGTGGATCTAAACCGAGGAAATCTTTCATGTTTTACTTGGTCCTGTACCCCTGGACGATTGTTCTTAGCGCATATGCTTGTACTTGCAGGGCACGGCGGCCGTTGTCGAAGGAAACGTCAACCTTTTCCTGCCTAGTCGACACATCGCTGTAAATGGGAATTTCAAATTGCCATCGGAGAAGAAACAAAAACTGCATGCGTTAGCGCTGGCATGGACATGGACATTGGAGCTCGAGTGTGCGAAGTGGCGAGATACATGGCTGTACAAGGATGAGGAGATGACGAAGAAGGCGAAGATGGAAGGAACGACTGACTCTCAGCGCGTCAAGGCTAACGCAGGCGGAGTTAGCGCAAACAGCGTCACATTCATAACTAGATTATTCCCAGGCAGGATGCAGTCTTGAAACTGACTAGATTTCTCTGAAGAAGTTGCCATGAGCCATGTACACGATGGCTTCAGCAAGTTCCGCTAGTGCGCGTGTGTACACGCCCCCCGTTTCCTCATCCTCGATGCAGCCACCCTTCCCTTCTTATCCAAGATATTCCTCTCTAGCCCCCCAATAGCCCTTCTTTCCAGCTTCTTACTCTTCTCATCTTTATTGGGGAATTTGGCAGTCACCTTCTCAAACCCCTCTCCGGCGCCCTCAGCAATATACACGACCTCGCCTCCAACCATGGTCAACAACACACGTTGCCTGCCAAGCTCTGCTTCTGGAACCTCAAAGTAATTCTTCTCAAGCACGACGACATCGGCCAGCTTACCAGTCTCCAGTGAGCCAATGTACTTTTCTACTCTGAGAAAGTGGGCTCCATTGATCGTAATTGCGCGCAGTGCGGATTCGCGTGAGATGCCCTCCCCTGGAAACACGCCGTCAAATGGTGGACCTTGTGATGCTGGAGAGTTCGGATTCTGAGGATCGCCCTGACGAGTTACCCCGACCTTGAGAGCCAGAAACTCGTCAAGAGGGTCGATCTACCAATATGTGTTAGTATTCTGTTCGAGTATGCGCCAAAAATAACGAAGTTAACGACGTACCGGCCAATCACTGCCATAGGTAATGGGCCGCCCAGCTTTCTCTATCTGGGCGTATGCTTGCAGATTGCGCTTCCGATATTCAGCAAGGGACTGAAACGTGCTCGGGATGTAGAATGAGCTGAGCTGTGACCACTGGAAGCTCATGATAGGGTCAACCTCAAGCTCAGCGAAGCGAGCCCAGTCATCTTGGTGAGAAAGTTCATCGTGGGCCAATCCCAGCTTAAACTTTCGATCCGGGTATTTCTTCTTGAACGCTGCGGCGGCGTCGAGACCGATTCGGACAGCTAGGTCGCCGTCAACGTGCAGCTGAGCGTCAATTCCTTGAAGAAACAGGCCCTCCAGTGTGCGGGCCAAAATCTCGACACTCCAATAAGGCTTGTTCAGTGTGCTATTGTCTGGTCTCCACACAGTCTCGTTTGTGCCATTCACGGGGCTCCAGTATGGATCGATAAGGGCTGCTGTATTGGCCGGATACGTGATGACTCCATCAACGAAGGCCTTGATTGCCTGCCATTTGAGCGCCGGAGCGGGTCCAATGGTCGAGTTGTCGTTCAGGGACTTGATAAGAGCTGCAGCATTGGAGACTAACTTGGGCACGCCGTCAAGGGAGGGAGGCGCCTCAATTCTATAATCGAACCACCCGCGAGAACTCAAGCCTCCTTCGGTCTGGATGGTCTTGTATGTCTTTTGAGCATCTGCACCGGCTGCAGCCTCCTGGAATGTGGTGATGCCTGCTTGACGAAGGGCCTTCAGAGCAGCACGGCCTGCTTCTACCTGTTGCTCTTCGTTAGGTGGGGGTGGACCAGAAAGCAGACCTGAAGCTTGGTCCTGAAGCACTCCCGATGGCTCCTTACTGCCTGGCAGTCGCTCTATCTTCCCATTTGGAGGATCAGGTGTCGAGGCGGTGATATCTGACAACTCCAAGGCCCGCGAGTTGACGAGTACCGTATGGTAGTCACTTGATCGAATGGATAGCGGACGACTTGTGTTTAGCTTATCCAGCTGCACTTTTCCCACCGAACCACTGCGGGTGACCAGACTAGGGAAGTCCAGATTGACCACATCGACCCAATCGGTATCGCTTTTGCCCGTTTCGTCATCGATGCATCGTTGGATGTGCTGAAGAACAGCATTGAGGTCCAGCGGTTGGTAATTGAGGTCACATTTCAAGAGGAACAATCCGCCAGACAGAGTGTGCATGTGCGAGTCGACCAATCCTGGTATGGCTGCACGGCCATGCAAGTCTACCACTTTGGTCTCATTGCCGACATATGGGGCCACGCCCTCGTTTGAGCCAACGAAGCTTATGATGCCATTTTTGACTGCTAGCGCGCCCGCCTTGGTCGAGACACGGTCTATTGTGTAGATGGATCCATTGCGAATGACCAGATCGGCAGATTGGACTGTAAGTTTCGCCGCGATGGTCCCCAAGACAGAAGCCACGGCGAACAATCGAATCATCTTGGCTCTTTATTCGCCAAATCGCAGGTCTGAAATGCGCAGGTAAAGACTGGAAGTGCAGTGAAGTCTTCCGAGAAGGGCAGACTTGGCAAGAACGAGGCGGTTGTCTGCTTTTCATTCTGCGTTATAAAGGAATCAAGTGTCGGCGATAGACCGTCCGGCGCACTGATTTGCTGGGCGTTCGCGAAGGATATATTCCCCTGTCGATATATGAGGGGTTGGACGGCAGTTTAGTGTCGATCGCCAAAGGTGCGATATCTGAGTGCGACCATCTCTACATGTCTTAGTTGCTTGAAGAACGTTCTGTTGGCTTCTTGAGAAGGATGGAGGAGCCTTGTTGTGATGGGAAGGGAGTGGAATTGAATGCGCTGCCAGTGCCTATTCGGCGCACCCAGCTATCTTAAATCGCATCGCGACTATACCAGATCACAGTGTTGCTGCGGAAAAAGATGGCCACATGCTTGCTGTTCAGAGCTTTTGTGGCCCCACATTTTGCCGTTGAGATGTGGATCGCTCTGAAATGTTTGGGTTTGTTCAATGTTTACGCATGGCTGCCATGCTCACAAGCGCGTTGAGAATCTGCCATCTCAGCGCTGGACTGCGGCAAGCGATGTACAAAGTCAATTATGTAGATGTGAAGTCGCCGACCTGTTCATGCAACAACGGCAGATCAATCTGAATTGCTTTTGCTCATGTTCTGCCGCCGTGGCGTCTGAAGATGACGATCAGCACGTGGCCGGGACCCTGCCCGTTTTCGCTTGACACGTTCTCTGCCATCTCCTTCTCACCACTCACATATCATGCCCAAGCATTTGACTCGCGACTTTGTCTTGAATCGTCCAATACCAATGGCAAAGTCCCTCGCCAGATCCAAGCATCGACAAGATCCCATCGGTTGCGACACGCGAGAGGCTGGGAATAGAATTGGTATGCGCCACCACGCGGGAAGAGTTTCGACTTGGAGTCTGTGAGGCGGCACAGTCGCAGCTAGTGACAAAGACTTGTGAAACAGGCGGCTCGCGAGGGCTCCCAATGAGTGTATCGTGCTGTCGGTGCATCCCGATCGGAAGAGACTGCATATGCATTAGGTATGCAACAAATCTGTCCCACAACGCCAGACACTTGCATGGCCCGGTTAAGATGACAGCATCCAGCCCAGATATCAATAGACGGTTCAGCACACCTCACATGCTGATGCTCTCCTCTCGATGTGAGACGTCCGGATTTCACCGTTGCCGGCATGGCCAATGCAAAGGCCCCCACGCTTTGACCCAGATGCGCCAAGCGGGCGTTCGCGGCAGGCGCTTAGGTAAATGCGACATTCAAGATAAGAAAACATGGTCCTGCAAATGCTTACGATTCGCGTAAAGCAGACGGGGATTCGTCCACCCGTACGGTTCGCTTCGATCAAGATGGAACCCTCATAAGCGGGGCCGGCCCATAGCCGCTGCTTGTCAGTCTTTCTAGGCTTTTGACCTGCATCAGATTCGCTTAGCGCTGATTGCTTCTTTTTCTCTTGTTACGAGTGCAGAGCAGTGCATAAGTGCTGGGGCTCCTGTGCGCATCGTCAGACCTCCTCATTTTCGATTCTGGGGTTGAAGAAGGAATTTCCTCCGCTATCATAGTGAGGGACTTGCTTTCTGCCACTTTCTCATTCTCATTTCTTTTTGGAGTACCTCCTCTAGTCTTTTTACCATTATGGAGACACATGCACCAGAGAAACTCAGCGTCGAGGATGAGTTCGCGAGGAGACGAGGCACCATTGTCAGCATTGAGGATGGCGTCGCAATCAACGCATCTGGCCACAAGGATCAATTGAAGAGGCAGTATGGTCTTT
The DNA here is from genome assembly GCA_010093805.1 of Polyplosphaeria fusca. Lineage (NCBI taxonomy): Eukaryota > Fungi > Ascomycota > Dothideomycetes > Pleosporales > Tetraplosphaeriaceae > Polyplosphaeria > Polyplosphaeria fusca. Next base: position 146,941 of record ML996132.1, on the reverse strand, counting down.
TGGGAATCTGCGGGTTGGCGCTCAACATCGACAATGCCTGGATTGCGCTTGGTGGTTCAATCACGATAGCAATTGGTGAGTGCGACTCGGATGGTGGCAGCCATCACGATCAAAGCTGACAGTGTGTTAGCAAATGGAGGCCCTGCTGGCGTTTTGTACGAACTGATAATTGCTTGCAGCTATTACGCTGTAGTTGCTGCGAGTATTGCTGAGGTACGTGAAGTCGCGGCCACTATGCCATATGAGGACAGTAGTAACGTTGAACAGCTGGCAAGTGCGATTCCCTCTGCAGGCGGCGTGTACCACTTTGCATCTGTCACGCCAGGTGTAAAGTGGGGTCGTGTACTTGGCTTCTTTGCCGGCTCCATCAACTTCTTCGGATGGCTCTTCGACTTTGCATCCATTACCCAGATTGCATCGAACGTGGCTGTGCAATTATATGCCATCTTTCACCCGGACCTCGTCATTGAACCCTGGCACGTGTACGTCGCGTACATTCTGATAACTTGGACCATCACATCAATCTGCGTGTTTGCCAATCGGTCGAGCCCAGTGCTGCAGCATGTCGGTCTCGTATTGGTCGTTGTTGGAGGATTTGTGACCATCGTTGTGCTCGCGGCTACTCCCGATCAGCATGCTAGCAACACATTCGTCTGGGGAGGGTTCTCGGAGAACAACCTCACAGGATGGGGAGATGGAGTCGCCTTTCTCACCGGAGTGTTGAACGGAGCCTTCACAATCGGGACAGTGGATGCGATCACGCACTTGGCAGAAGAGCTTCCCAACCCGAGGGTAGATCTCCCCAAGGGCGTTCTTGCGCAGATAGTGCTCGGTTTCCTAAGTAAGTGTCATATTTGTGAAACGATTAGCATCCCACTTACAATCGCCCGCAGCTGCGTTCACGTTCGGCATCGCTCTCTTCTACTCCATTTCGGACCTTGATGCCGTTGTGAACAGCAATGGCTCCTTTCCCCTCGCCGAGATCTACCGACAAGCAACCGGAACGAAGGGCGGCGCTTTCTGTCTCCTTCTCATCGTCCTCCTTTCCCTGCTCATCTGCCTTGTCGGCACGCTCCTAACCTGCGGCCGCATTTGGTGGTCTCTGGCCCGCGACAACGCTACGCCTTTCTCGAAGGTATTCTCATCGGTCCACGAAGGCTTCAGCTGCCCGATTCCGGCGACATTGCTTTGCGCAATCATCAGTACTGGGCTGGGAGCGATTCCATTGGGGTCGAGTGTGGCATTTACGGATTTGGCAGGCAGTTTCATCATTTTGACCAGCGCAAGCTACGTGATTGCCATTTTGCCAAATCTTCTTACTGGACGAAAGAATGTGCCCAAAGGATGGTTTCACATGGGTAAAGCCGGATTTGTTGTGAACGCTCTGGGCGTGATTCTCATTATTTTTTTCGATACCTTTTTCTGCTTCCGTAAGTTCTTCATCTGATCTGTTTCATGGAGTAAATCATAACTAACATACGTCTAGCATACGGATTACCCACCACTGTGCAGGGAATGAATTACAACAGCGTCATTTTTGTGGGCGTAACTGCACTGACGGCAATTTGGTGGTTCATCCACGGGCGAAGAAACTACCCTGGGCCAAAGATGTCGCACATTTACGTGGACCATAAGGTATAACGAAGGAAGCCACTGTTTCTACAACGGATACTTGAGCAAAGAGAGAAGAAAGCATAGTCAGCCATGGACCGAGCTTCGCACTCTTACTCTTTAGAACACTTAATCAAATCTGATTTTGAAATCTTATCCTTGCTTATTGGAGGTTGCGATAGCGTTTGTAGTCACACCCTAGCGCGCTTTTCTTTTATGCGTTTTGTTCCAAACCGTTGGATGACGACCCGAGGATTGATTCGACTCGACACAAACCTCTAAATCAATGTATGAAATGCGGATAGAATTGTAAGGTAACAATAAGCGCGAAGGTGTCCGGACAGAAAGAGGATGGGCTATGGTGGCCCAAGCTTGTACAACCCGGGACCGATGACAGCATCGTGCTGCCCCTCGTCCAAGTTCCGAGCTCCCATTTCAACTCCAGAAGCCAAAATGCCTCCCATATCAACTACACTTCAACCCAATCCTTTCACGCATCAATTGTTTCCTGATTGAAAAATGGTCCTCGATCTACTGACCCTCACCGCCGTCCCCACGGTTGTAGGCGCTGCAGAAGCCGTCCGCCAACAGGACGAGATGGACGCCGACGCCGAGTCCCCAGAGCGCAGGGCACCCTTCCATCTGGTTGTGTACTGCGACGCCCAATCCAAGAAACGTGATGAAGTGCACGACACCATGGCTGTGCTAAAGGACGGCAAAGTGCGTTACCATCCTCCACCCTCACACCACCCATAGCGTGCTGACATTAAAGCGCAAATAGCTCCGCCTCTGGCCCAGAGACCGCAAGACCAAGCTTCCGAAGCCGCACCCCGAGACGTCAGAATCACCGCATCCGTTCACGGGGTTTTACCTGCCGTTCCCGACAGAAGACTTGCCACACCGGCCCATGCCCGCGCGTCCTATCCTTGGTCTTGTGACTACGATTCCCCCTTCCTCTGCCGCGTCTTCGAAGTCGACAGATGCAAAACCGAAGCTCAATTGGGTATACGCGGATCGCGAGACGCGGGAATTGAAGTATGGACCCCGGGTAAAAGCGAGAGACCATGCGGTTGGGAGCTGGGACTGGACGGAGGATGAGGAGGGAATAACGTTGGAGGACGAAGAGTGTCTTGTTGCCGTGGAAGAAGAGAGGGGCGGGTATGGATGGAGCGTATACTGGGACCCGGATGACAATAGGCTCAAAGAGATGGACGTGGGCAAAGAGAAGAGGGTATTGAGGTGCAGTTTCGAGAGACGGCTTGCGAAGACGAGACGTTCGAGGATAGAAGGGTCCAGTGACGAGGATTCCGATGGGTAATAGTCTGGTCTTCTAAGCTCTCAATTCTCACGTCCCATGCCCATCATGACGATGTTCCGTCTTCCACTTCTTTAATTCCTCTTCCTCCTTTTCACGAAACCCCCGCATCTCCTCTTCAGAATGATAAAACGCCTTCCCCTTACACCCCCCCTCCCCACACGCCGTAACCTCATACAACCACTCCCTCGTCTCGTTCCTACACTCGCTCCCCTCCCCCACCCCACCACCAAATACCCACCCTCCCCCAACAATCCTCCCCACCTCCAACCCATCATCCGCCCAACACTCCACCCTCTCCCTCAAATACTCAAGACACTCCTTCCTTTTCTCCCCACCCTCTTTATCCTCCCCACTTAACACCCCCAAACACGCCAACTCCCCAAACATACCAAACCTCACCCTCTTCCCATCATCCGTATACACGACGCCCCCACTCCCTCCCATCTCCCCCACGCCACTATTCCCACCAAGCACACTTATTCTCTTCTCCCCGCCCAAACACACCAGCGGCCCATTAAACACGAGAAAGAAGTTAAACAGCAACGACAACAGCAGCGCCGAGAACAGCAGCGCCGTGCAGTGGCCTTCATCCTGTGGTGCGCGTTCTACAACATGGTTGGACCAAGCGCAGTGATGCGGCAGCGACGAAGTAGAAGAATGCGAGGAGTGCGCGTCTGCTTCTGCGCCTTCTTTTTCCTCTGCGTCGAGGGGATGGTATTTGAAGCGGGAGAAGAAGGCGGAGAGGAATGAGGGCCGGGGAGTCGCGTGGGGGAGAGGAGGAGAGGAGGTGCGGTGCTCGTCGTGGTAAGGGGAGGGGAGGGCGAGGATGTCTTGCCGTGTGGCGTCGAGGTCTATGCTTGTGATGTTCGAGTTGCGATGGGTGGGTATGATTGGGTCTGAGATGGGGCGGTGGAGGGCGGTGACGAGGTGCAGGGGGCGGAGACGCTGGCGTTGGGTTTCGCGGCGGGACATGGTTGTGTGTGAGGAGGGAGGAGCTGTGGGGGCGAGGGGATTTTTGGGGGTGGCGGGCTATTGAGGTCTGCTTTGAGACGGAGCGAGGTGCGCATGTTGAGCGCTTTGTCTGATACCGCGAGCATATGATTGACCAGCCATCTTCGATTGGGCGAGAGAATTGCAACACGTAAAGCGTGTTTGGTATTTGATATCGATCGATTGGTGAGCTACCTAGGGATGCTAGCTTAGCGAAGAAATCTACCCATTAGAGCAGTGTTCCCGTGTGCAAGGCATATCCTATTTGCGCCGAACCAAATCTTCATGGTGTCCAAGAATGAGCATACCCTCCTTCCGACACCGCGCCATGCAGATCCACGCCATGCAAATCCAAGAAAACAAGAGGAAGGTCGTAGGGTTGCACACAGGCCAGCATTACACAGAATGCAGCGCTGAGCTACCCAAAAGAATGAGGTATCATGAATTAGGTTTCGAGTTCCTCAGGATTCTTGTGGCGAGCTATGACGAGGCGCTTGTACTCGACCATGTCCTTGTCCCAGAGCTCGGCGGCTTGACCGTTGAGTGGGCTCGAGCTGTGTCTGTTAGCAACTATTCCCAAAATCTAGCTCCCATGTACTCACTTGTTCGGCTCGCCGAGCAGGCTCTGAAGACTCAAGAGGACGCTGGACACGCTCATGGTGGCAGCCCACTTCTCCTTGAGAATGTCCAAGCAGATCCTCCCCGAGAAGTCCACATTGGGGTGGTAGATCGGGGTCTTGAAGAGGACGGTCGGAGCGGTGTAGGGATAGGTGGTGGCAAATTCCATGGAGAGCTTGAAAGTAAGACCTGCATATGGGGTATCGGCGGGTCCGTCAATGGTGGCAGCCCAGCTGGTCATGTTCTCATCCACGGGGAAGGCAGAGATGCCGGGGGTGGGGTGCGTCATGATGTCCATGAGCTCTTTCTGGAGGCTGCAGCGTGTCGAGTTAGTATTATTGTTTAAGGGACGAGACTTTGGGGGCATACCGCTGGGCAACATTTGCGCTGCCGCCGTTGGATCGAGTACCGGCTGAGAGGGCCATCTTGACGGAATCTTGGTGACGTATATTGGTGAAACGTATGTCCAAGAAGAAAGCAGAAGGGCGATATGTGATGGAGCAGAGAATAGGGTGGCGGTTGTGGGGTCGTGGGAAGTGGGAGGAAAGGGAAGGCTGGACCCACACTCGATGTTTGTATGTTTACCCTGCAGCCGGGGAAACCACGCGCACGGGCCACGAGATGCGCGACCGTTGCGCACCATCGCCAACCAATCCCCTCGCGTCAGATTCGCGATCTTGGTGCCACCGTCGATACAGGCACCGTGTCAAGTCTGCAGAGCCCAGACGAAATTTCCGAGAAACTCAAAAGCAATAACACTGCTGCTATTGCCTGCACATGTAACAAAGGATTGCGTCTGGAACTCGACCGCCGACAAAGAATGTTCCGCCTCGAGTCGGACGCCTCCGAGCACCTGGTGTGCCCAACGACATCCTGTGCCCAGAGAGTCGACCATGGCAGACTGAGCTTGCCAATGCCTTCGGCATAGTGGAAGGCGAGGACCTCAATCAGTTCGCGAAGACACTTTTCATGGCACCCGCTTGAGCCATCCTCTACAACAACCCAGCATTGGCCTCGACATTTTTACGTTCCCTAATCAATCTATCTCAACGCTTTTTTGCTTTTCACTGCTGTGACTGCTCGCTTCTCGAACCTTACCACCTTCTGCTTTCTTCTCCTGAGCGTCTGGGCCGCGGTTGAAACGGCAGTCCGCTTCTTGTGCATGCAAAGCTGCCCTATGATCGTCGAGTCGCGTGACGGAGGCTATGGCCGCCACTCCCGCGAACACAATTTGTGCGAGCAATATGCGTACCGCGATCTGCGGCCATCGATCGATATCAGAGGATAAGAAAGATTCCCGCATTCAAAAGAAGAAATTGCTGGTCGACGTTTGCCCACAGTGGGAACATCAGTCAATATTACTGCTCCGTTTCCGTTCTCGCGTCTCCTCCAATTCTTTTGACGGTCTGTTTCTGCAATCAGCCACTTCTCATTAAGCTTGCACGTCCCGCAGCGCATACACAGTATGGACTGCCAAAAATAGTAAAGTCGCATTACCACTTTGGACTTCCGACAGGGTGACACATTCGATAAAAACTGGCTCATGTCAGTCCGTCCGGTGTCTGGAAATTCCCGGGGCTGGCTGAAACAAGCGAGATGTGGCTCGCTCGAGTTGCACTTAATGGCAGGTTGAAATGGCACAGAGCAAAAAGCAAAGTTATCTCGCCGAACCTTCCAACGTACTTGAAGAGAGGAAACTGTGAGGTTGGAGAAATTGGGGAACCGCCCAAGTGCGGGGAAGGTGAATGGCGCTTGAAAGACGACAGCAAATTGAAAGGGCAATCTCTAATCTGGGAGAATGGGAGGCGCGACGTTTGGCGCGGTAGAGGTGCGGTCAGGGACGGAGATCCGAAAATCTGGAAAGGGTTACAATAAACTTCATCTTTATGCCGACGGGATATTGCGCTGGGGCGACCAGTCTGCAGCAGCGCAGCCTCGCCGGGCGGGAGCGGTGTTATGAGGGTCGAGATAATCTATGGCCATGCTGGGGATGACGAAAGCAGCTCGACTCCCGCTGCTGCATGGAACCTTTCGGTGCCGGGGCAGGTGATGAAGCCGTCGTCGTCGTGATTGACTCGGGCCAGTCGTGCTACGCCGATCTCATTCGTCGTGCGTCTGGCTGCAGTCTGTCCTACCTGGCTGTAGTCGTGGTGGTCCGTACAAAGGCACCCTGACGATGCTCCGGTGATCGGGTGATCTCACCCTGGTGGTACTTCATCTAGGTACCCCGCGTCGATGCTGATGGGGTCCAGGGTCCTGCTATATTGAAGGCGGAAGCATTCCAGAAGACGGGAAAGCTCGAGATTGGGGTGTGACGGGGCGAGGCTGCTCGTGCCTGAGACAGTGAAGGCGCTGGGCTCGCGGGCCGCCATCAATCTGGCGCGACGAGTGGCCTGAGTGCGGCGGCAACGTTTGCTGGATGGGTGGGTGCATCGAGTGACGAGCGACGAGTGACGACTTGTCCAGCAGGGCCCCTCGCATAGCCGGACGATGCATGGCGGGAGAGCAGCGGCGCAACCACGAGCTTGCCGGGTCTGGCTGCAGCAGCGCAGGCCATGCACACGCAGAGTAACGGGTTCGTCTATTCCTGCTGTCCGTCCCCGTCTCCAGCTGGCCTTTGCTGGCCTCGCCGTCCAAGCAGGCCGGGCCCGATGTGGTGTGCAGCTTGGCCTCGAGAGGAGTGGTTAGTGGCCGGCGGCGCGCTGGCTGCTGCTGCCCACCGCTGCCGACAGCCGCACCGTGTTGAGCGACGAACATGGCATGGCCTGCTACCGCTGCCAGTGGTGCTGCTGCTGCTTTCTGCTCGCAGCGTCGCACGCGAGGACGAGAGTGGATTGTTGGCTGGCTGGGCTCGCTGTGTCGTGGTGCGGGGCTGGCTTCTCCAGGCCTCTCCAGGGCAAGGGCTGGCCCAAAGTACCAAAATAGGGCGTGGGAGCTTCCGTGGCGCCCCCGATGGAGCTGCCCTAACTTGTAACCACCGCAGCGCAGCCCAGAGACACCCGCCACGCCGGATGACAGCGACCCTCTCCGCCCAGGCACGACTGCGCATCAGGTGCCGCTGCTGGTGCCGTTTGCCCTATGGCCCTGTGTGGCGACGAGGGCAAGGGCAAAGACATAGGCAAAGGAAAGGGCAATCCGAGGCATGAGGCGCCGGCCTTCCTGTGGGCTCAAACATCGCACAGGAACACGCCGACACTCGAAACAGGTACAGCACACCCCCGGCCAGCAGGCCAGCAAGCAGGCAGGCAGCCAGGGCCGAATCCGAGAAGCCGCCGCCGTTTGCCAAACGCGCTGGCGTGAGAGCGAGGGTCCCTCTCTTCCAAGCTTAGCACCTTGCTGCTGCCGTGGCGGCGCACCCACCCCCAGCACGCCGCAGCCGCGAGCGTCGGTCAGCGAGAGTGTGCTCAGTGTGCCCTGTGTCGAGGGCGTCGAGGCGTCGAGGGCGGCAAGCAGACCACAGTCGCTCGCTCGCAGGCCCAGTGTGCCGTCGCGGTGGGCGTGTATTAATAACGCCCAGAAGGGAATGGAATGGGACCGGCGGCGCATGGTAATGCCTTGCAGCCGGCCACAGATTGAATGTGGGTAGCACGAGGTACCTTGGACGCGGCCCGCCGCTGGATCCGCCCTCCAGAACAGGCGTAATCGCTCCCATGCCTCGACCGCCTCCTCCGGCACCACCGCTGCGAGGCATGCACGCTGGCCCAACACCCATCACCACGTCGCCGCCGGTGCACTGCTCCCCGCTGTTGTCCTTTGCTCGTCCCCCTCTTCTCCACCCTCGTCCGTCGGTTTGCACCCCCCGTGAAGAATGAATCAATATCCCCGCCTTTCATTCTTTTCGTGACGACCAATCGTTTCAGCAGCGGACCTGGACACCCGTGCACCGCTGCTCGCTCGATTCTCGGTACCATAGCGCTATGACAGTCTGACCTGGTCTGACGGTCCTCCGAGTAGCAGTCCTCTTTGTTCGCTGCTCCGCCCTTCGAACTCTTCCTGCCAGCACACAGCTCCCCGTCACGGGCCGTTTCCCCCTCGCACTCTGCTTGCTGTCCACTGCTTGCTGCAAAGTGCCTGGGTGCTCTCCATATGCATCACATTCCCTAGCATCGACTGGTGCGAGTTCAACACCTCGACCCGGCCCCCTCTAGACAATTCCTCGAGGGACCCATCATGGCAGCCACGGTCCTGCCTCCTGGGGGTATAGCCCTTCGTGGCGCCCCAGACAGCGACATGTCTTCGAAAGACGCCAAATTCACCCCGACCCAGGTCATGCAGCTCGACATCACCCACGACCTGGTCGACGAGCTCCTGGGGAGCGTAAGGAGCGGGAAGCCTCCACAGATAGTTTTTGGTCGTACTCCTGTACGTGTCCCGCCAGCTGCTTCCACCTCTCGTCCGTCTCGTCTGCAGTCGGCTCTGTGGTCTGGAATGTCATCATGGTGAACCCCAGCTGACCGTCATCGACAGACACTCAAATACGGCGACAAGTCCCAAGTGCTTCAGACGAGCTCCCAGAGCCACCGATACGAATTGTACCTTTCTAGCGACGCTGGCGACGATGACGACCTCGAATTCGCCGGATTGATCAACCATAGGCTTGCTGTACAGGAAGCCGAGATTGCTGTAGCAGGTGCGGATTCGGCGTTGGAGCAGCTGAAGAGCAGCATGGCGGCGCTCTCAGAGATGAAGGAGGCCAACAAGTACGTCTTCCCGACCGGCGATTGGCGTTGAGCTTGCGTGTACCCTCTCACCACCAACTGCTCCAAGCATGGTTGCCCACACCAATGAACGCTGCTGGGTGTTGTACTTGTGGCTTGAACTGACGAGTGCTCAGAACCATCGTCGGAAATGTGACTTCTGCTCGCACGTCCGGGCACAAGCGTTTCCCGTCGAAGAGTTTCAAGCCCTCGCATCTCGGCGGTTCTCCTTTGTTGAGCGTGCCGTCCTCGCCCGGCATGTCGAAGAAGCCACCCACCTCTCAACCTGGCGGTATGCATGAGGTGGTGCTTCGCGCTCTTCGCACCCCGCTCGTTCATCTTCTAGCCATGCAGCCTGCCCGGGAGTCCACACTCGCAGACCAGTGTCGAACCTCTCCCGCAAACGTCCGCGAGCTTCTACCCAAGATTGCGAAACGCCTTCCCGACGATACTGAGCTCTGGTCCCTGACGGAGAAGGGCTTCCGGGAGCTGAACCCGTACAAGTTCACCTACAAGAGCGATGAAGACCGAGAGCGGGCCATCAACGCTGCCATCAAGGCGTTTGACCGCCAACGGCTGGCCAAAGACGACAAGCTGTGGCAGAATCTGCTGCCTGTCGGAGATCGAGGCAAGGGCATCTGCCTTTCACGCTTGAACGTGCGAGCGGTTGAAGCCAAGCCGTCCACACCGATGCACAAGGTCCCGGGTCTGACGGACAAGAAGAAGCCAGCAGCAGCCAAGAAAGAGAAGGGCGACGGCAAGGACAAGGAGCAGGCGAAGGAAGTCAAGAAAGCGAGAGACGTGAAAGAGGTCGAGCCCAAGCAGAAGAGGGCGGTGAAGGACGAACCCGCCAAAGCGGCAGGCACGTCCGGCACCCCCAAGGTTGCTTCGAGTGCTCCTTCCCAGCGTCAGACGCCCTCGGTTTCCGCCGATGCTCCCAAAGTGCGCAGCAAGAAGATGACTGCTGCTGTTGCAAACGACTCAACGACTCCCCGCATCAAGTCAAAGACGTCGACCCCCCGCGATGTCTCGCAACGTGATCGATTTGCTCCACGACCCACCAAGCCAGCCATGTCTGCCAACACCAAGCCGAAGAACCCTTCGCCGCTGTCTGCCTCTCCGCCACTCAACGCCAGCGATTTCGAGGACGACCATCCTATGCACACAAAGCTCTCCGGTGCCCCATCGCCCGCCAAAGCATCATCTGGCAACTCGGACCGCCCGCTCAAGCGCAAGGCGAATGATCTCGACAGCGATATCCACAACCACAATCTCTCAGTCAAGCATACCCGCATCGACCGCCCCACCCCCAACCACACTCCAAATGGCCGGGCTAATGGCAGTACGCCATCGTCCGGCAACTCGCTCAAACGCAAGGCCGAAGACTCGTCCACCTCCAACACCCCCAGCACCAAGATCCGCAAAGTCACGAATATTGATACCCATGTCGCAAACCGCTACTCGAACCACACCAACAACACCCAAATCTCGCCTGGCGAGTCTTCTTCGACTACCACATCTCCCTCCATTCCAAGCCTGAGCTTCCGCCAGACGGTGGAGCTGAGCCAGAGGTTCCAGAAGTACTACAAGAAGTACGAGGAGCTGTACTGGCAGCTGGCAGAGTCGGACAAGGCGCCGGGGGAAGGGCAACGCGCCGAGCTGATGAAGATGCACAAGAAACTCGAGGAAATGAAGAGGGAGATCAAGGCTGGGGCTGGCGGGCACCGGTGAAGGAGAATCTCGGAATGCTAGACGGATGCTAGAAACCATCACCTCACGAAACGGCCATCGAGTTCCGCGTTATACCCAGCTGAGGAGGACATGGTGGCAGGCTGTATGCACAACCGGTGCTAGCAGCTTTTTTCTCGTTTGATTGGACTTTGTTTTGCACTGGAGCACTCTTTGGGGACATTCTCTCTCTCAATTTTGTGATATGCATCGGATGGACAGGGGAATTTGCATTACGGATCTGGAGTTTCAGTCTCCCTTGACTCGGACAAAAGGTGGCAATTGTCGCCATGGTGCGCCTGTTAATGGCTGCCCATGTCATGCTTACGAACGAACCACGCTCGATCAAATGAGTGGCACACTATACATCATCTTGGATTGCTTCCATGCACGATACTAGTCAAAATCAATGAATCATAGAACAAAGTAACCTTGTGCCATGTTCGATCTGTGTCATTCCTCCAAGCGTCACCGTTCACGCTACGAGAGTCATCATGTGTTCAACACCTGTCCAAACCAGTAGAAACACTCACCCAAGCAACCTCCTCATCACAAACCCAGCAACGCCCTCCACCGCCTCATCCCACGTGTACCCTCGATCAGCATACAAGGGGGATAAGCACTTCGCCCCATCGCATCCCGATCCCCGCGATCAGCAGCCCCATCCCTGCATACCCGCCAAACGTCTCTCAGCCCTACGAGCCACTCGTCATCCTTACCCCTCCACCAACATCCGCCACACCGATCCTCAACCCCTTCCCCCCTCCCCCAAAACACGCATCCCCAATGCGCCTCCCCAAACGCATACGCCCACCACCACCACTCCTCACCCCAAAGCGCCCCTTCGCCCAAGTCCACGACGTGCACTTCCGGCTCGAGCGCGCGCCGTCATCACCAGCACAGAAACTTCAGGCACGCGACGCGCCCATGGAGCGGAACGGTAAGCAGCCGGAGTGTTCCCTTGTCTCGCAACCGTGTCTCCTTCACAAGCTGGCCCAAACGGAGGATTTCCTTGCCCTGTTTCATGCATGCGAGCCTGCCCCTTGCAATCACGCACTCGACTTCCCTGGGAAATGGAAGATGGGGGCGTAATCGTTTTGCCAATGTCCATGAAACACGCATCACGTGCGCGGTCCGCCACCTGAGCATGTATCGCAACGCGGAAACCTTTTTCGTACGCAGCTCTGCAGGCCGTGCATATCCATCATGTATTCCGTTCTCCCTTCACCGTCAATACACATCCGGTTTTCTTCTCGCGCTGCATGTATGTCAGCATCAGCGCTACCCGCGGTTTCTCCATCCAGCCTCGCAACATGCTCGCTCGTACACCCTCCTCCCGCTGTGCACTGCACCGCACCTCGCACCCCGCACCCCATCCTCCTTGCCAACATCGCCACACCCAGCGATAAACACTCCGTACACTAACACCCCCCAGTCTTCCAGCGCCCCCTCCAGCTCCACAGCACGCGTCCCCTGACGGGATACCTGCGCACGGGCTACTGCGAAGCCCCGCAGTCCGACTACGGCAACCACTCAGTCGCTGGCATCGTGACGACCGAGTTCCTGGACTTTAGTGCGCGCAAGGGGAATGATTTGCGGCAGGCGGGGCTGACGGATGGGTGTAAGTGGTGTTTGTGTGTGAGTCGGTGGAAAGAGGCGTTTGAGGCGCGGGCGGCAGATGGCGATCGCGTGGTGCCGAGGGTCGTGTTGGGGGCGACGAATGAGCGGGCGCTGGAGGGTGTGAGGTTGGACGAGTTGCGCATGTTTGCGGTGGATCAGGGGAAGAAGGACGAGGATAGGGGTGGGGGAGGGGGAGGGGCGTCGTGAGGGGAGAGAGAGCGGGGTGTACGTGTATGTATGTGTATGAGTGGTGGTAGAACCAATTTGACTTCGAGGGTGACAATGAGATTGGATTACTGGAATATTAATGTGACGCCTTCGCTATGCTCGAGAACAGTGGATTACAGCACCAGCCAGGAAGCTAGCCACTGATGGCCCCCTTGACGTTCTTCCCCATCCAGAACACTGCTCGCCCGAATAGTAGACTCGGCCCCGCCAACGCTGGCCGCTTGATCATCTCCGTCCCTACAGGCACGGCCCTCCCCTTGCTATGCAAGATTGCAAATCGAAGTAGCACTTCTAGACACGTGACGCAGATACTCAAGACGATCAGCACTATGATGATCCAAGTTATACGTGTCATCTTCTTGTCCGAGATGGAGTCGGACAGAATCTCGCCCAGGTCGAGAAAGACGCGGCAGCGTTCGTTGAGGACTTGGATGCGCGGCTTGATTTCGAGGTATTCGCGAACCGCAGTGTAGAGCGGATGGAGGGTGGGCTCGGAATCCCAGAAAAAGTTGGGCGTGTCGAGCATGTTCGAAGCTAAATAGCATTAGTATATTGATCGGTGGACGTAGTATGGGCATGGCAACTTACAGAGATTAACGTCCACACGGCTCGTGAAGAGTTGTCCAATCATTTTCACAACTTCTGTTCTCCCCATGCCCAGCTTACCTGTCAGGGCTAGCCGCTTGGGCACGTATTGTGCTTGTAACATTGTCCGTGACATGTGCTCTTCGAACAAGCTCAGCTTCGTGCTCTGAGCTATGGCGTGGGACATTGCGAGCTTGATCATATGATCCCCACTCTTCAGCGTAATCATGTCGTTGTAGACACGCGGTCGAGGAATGTCGGGATTGTACTCAAAGTGGAACTCCTCAGTCTCGAAATCTGCCTCGTTCAGCGGTCGGGTCGCGAGTGATATGCCGGTCGATGAGGTTGAGAAGGTCAGATCTGCCAGAATGTCTTTCTCCTGTCGCTCGGTAAAGTTCCAAAATACAGCGACGCCGTACGAAAAAACAAACATTTCTCCAAATTGAAGAGCATTTGGCGGGATTCGTGAGCCGGGATGGTCTCCGGACAGTTCTCTTATGGGAGACTCCTCGTTTGAGTCCAGAAGCCCTCTGTCTTGCGGGCTTTGGCCAGGGCTCTCTTCCTCGCTTCCTCTGAAGCTATAAGTCTCAGTGTCTTCAAAATATCCTTCGTGGTACTCCCTCCGCTCATTCCTCTCAATCTCCTCGTCCAGCACCGTCTTCCCTCCCGGACTCTTCAACGCTGGGCTACTCCTCACTCTGAAGCCATCACTCCCAGGCAGCAATGGCAAATGATACACGGTATATAAGCAGTCATCGTACAGCTTTGTTCTGGCGTGGTGTTGCGTCTTGACGAATTCTGCCGTGCTCTTCATCTTGTAGGCTTGCGCAGTACAGTACGCCGTGACTCTCGACAACTTTTCAGTCCTTCGAGCTTTGGGTAATCGCTCTGCATAGCTTTTGTCCTTTGGGCCACCTTTCGTTGTCCGCTTGGCGAGATCATCGTCTTTTGGCGGCCCTTCTTCCTCCTCCTCGAAACCCTCCTTCTCATCGTCGGCTTGGGGATCCGTCTCGGGCAGTAATACCAACTTTTCGCTTAGTTTGCTTGAGCGTGTGGGTATATGCTGTTGTTGAATCAGACGGCCGGTGAGCCTGGGATCGAGCGGATGGCGGCCGCTGGGCGTGCGGGTGTGCTTTACGGGTCGGGCACCAGGTGGGCCACGACGCTGCTGCGACGGAATATCTGACGCATACTGCAGTATGTGATCGACTGATAGCTTTGCTCCAGGGCGCGGATCAGCCTGCATTGGACGAGATTGAGGTCGAGGGGGCACGTCGCGGGTGTCGGTTATCTAGGCGGGTGTTAGAAGAAGCTTGTCAAAGGGCAGGGATGCCGCACCAGCACGGTCGGGCCCCGCTTGTTTTTAGTCGTCATGGTTGTCATGGCTGTAGTAATGACGCGAGCGCGCGGCTCGTGTTATCGTCGTTGTGGTGCTGGCATTGGGAGAGTGTGGTTATTCAAAGGCTGTGGTTTTGCCGAAGGTCGAGAGCTCCCAGGGATGCACGTCATTGCGCCCTCCGCGCCGCTTTCACGTGGTTGCAGGGGTATCACATCACTGCATATATATTTGCACTTGCAATTCCATCAACTTCCTTGGGTATCTCCATGGTTGACTAAGTATCGTGAAACAGCCCTTGTCTCCCACAAAGCAACCGTAAAACCCTTTGGCCATTGATTCAACTGCATGCAGCCAGGCCGAAGCCTACCACATTGCTAACTGACATAAGAAACACCCCGGGGTATAAGTCTGCTGTGGTGCAGAGAGGAAGCCTGCACTAATAGCATTGCCGTACACAGCAATAGCAAATGCTGAATGAGAAATTCTGCCATTATGTCCTCTCCCACTCAAGCACCTAGGCCGTCTCAGTCTTTGCTGGATCCTATTACATGGCAGATATGTTAACATTATGACCGAAAATGAAAGCTAGAGGTGAGAAAGTATTACCGTATGCTCGTTCAGAGTCGCCTGCCAGGCACGAATATGAAAAGAGCGCACACGGCTGCGTCGACTAGAAGAAAGAGACCCAACAAGCTGAGAGATCGCGTACGGAGCGTTTTCTTGACAAACGGCTCCCTGATCCGGTTAAAGTCCATCAGTGTATACTCGCTGAAGCCGAGCAGCGCAAGAATGGGGTCGAGCATGTACTGCTGGGTGAAGAGGAAGTAGATGGATACCGTGAATGGCAGAATGAGCTTTCAAGCGTTAGCAGCTGGCGATGTGTCAATATGGGATCGCTTACCCAGCACCGAGTTGGCCTCGATTTGTCTAGGAAGATGAGGATGAATGCAGCCCAAACAGCTCCAAAGAAGCTGATCAGGCCGATGATGAGTCGAAGCATCATGCTCTGAGGAACGAGATTGCCGAGCCCCTTGCTCTGGAGGAAGCCGGGGAAGGCATCTCTCTCCATGGCTTGAAAGACGTAGTCCTTGGCCGCATCGAAGAGTTCTGGATCGCTCCGCTGATCGGGTCCTTCGATTGCCTCTTGCACCTCGTGAAGGATGCTCTGAGGAATGATGATCTCCCTCTCCGAGCCAGGCAAAAGATAGGTGTAGAGAATCTTCTCAGCAGAAGCGCGTAGATCCTCTCGTCTCGGGACATTCTCCGTGGAGGAGTTCTGGCCTGGGGAGGTCGAGTCGCCTGGAGAGTTGGTGTCGAGGGTCATGAAGCTGGGACGAGGCGGACGCTCGCGTCCTGGGGTCGAGCGGTCGCTACCTAGGCTGTTTTGAGGCGAATGCTGCCGACTGCCATTGTCCGACCTAAGGAACGCCGAGAGTCGCTGGTCAGATGGGTTGCCTTTCTCTCCGGACGGCCCCTCTCCAGCATTGTCCAGCAGGTACGACGACCGCTTGCTGCTCTTCTCCATCTCCGGCGTGTCCTCGATGACGGATCTATGCAGGCGGCGGACATATAGTCGACATAACTGGAGGTGTTGCGACACATCGAGCCTTGCACAGTGTTAGCCAAACATTTGCCGGCGGTACCAACATTCGGCATGCTCACCAAAAGTCTAGATAGTCGACCGATCGCTGCTGATCTCGCATGAAGATGTAGAAGGAGAACAAGTCCAGAGGGGCCACCGTCTTCCTGCTCAGCACCTCAAACAGCGAGGGGAAGCGGTTCCGGTTGAGCTCCGGCGGCATTGGTTCAGCCATGGCGATGACGAGAAAGCTCCGAAGAGTTCGCTAACGACTCAGGGCGGGGAAACGGCGATTGGGCGCGATGTTGACGAGGACTTCGGCAGTGCCGTGGTGCCGTGCAGGCTGCTGTCCGGGCAACCGTATCCTTTGAGTTTGTGAATGCGCAGAGCGATTGACTGTATTGTGGAGGGAGCGAGCGACGGAGACGTGTCGAGGGAAAGGATGGTGGAATTGTGGCGGCGATGTTTGCGCGTCCAATCGAGGGTGGAGGTTGGTGAAGGTGGGAAATTAGCTGAAGGAGGGCTTGGCGCGTCGACCAGTCGAGGGGAGGAGCGAGCGACGGCGCACGTCGCGCAGCGAGCGTGAAGGCCGCAGGACAGCGGAGGGGATCACGGTGGCTCGAGGAGGAAGACGGGCTGCGTCGACGTTGTCGGTGTTGACGCTGAGGTTGCGCAGGCTGGCTACGTAAAGGGAGGCCCAAACTTGGCGTCGCCGCGAGCCGGGGTCCTGAAACGGACTCGCCGCCGATCGCCGTTGCGGCACCCATTTTCCTCTCCACTCCATGGCAGTATGCAGAGACACTCTTGGGCTCCATCGTAGCGCATCTATCTCGGTCAACGGTAGCCCAATAATGGTGACTCGTTCCGATCAGCAAGGCGCAGCGCTTAGCTGCTAGCTCGCAGCTCGCAACTATCTGCACTTCACCCTGGACCTGGTATCCAGGCAGCAGCATGGCTATAAAACGTTTACTGTATGCTCCATGTACAAGTAGTATCATCAATTCAAAGCAACACTTTCTCTCTCGCACATTAAAGCCCCCATTTCAATTCGTCACAATGGCGTCCGCTAAGAAGGTCGAGCTCTACGAGGGCTTCCTGGAGGGACCAGCCCCCAACCTGAGCCGTGAGGATGTCGACTGGAAAAAGGGCGGTATCCCCGAGTACGAGGGTCAATGGGCCACTGTTCTTGATGGCGTCTTGACCGAGAAAGAATGCGATCTGCTCGTGGCCGCTGCAGAAGCACGCACAGACGGTGTCTGGGAACGCGCCATGGTAAATGTTGGTGGAGGTATGCAGATGCTGGCTGAAGATACACGGAATTGCGGGCGTATCATTTGGGACGACCGCGACATCGTAGCAAAGCTGTGGGCGAGAGTCGAGGCAGCAGTTCCTGAAATTCACCGTTTGGAGAAATGGGTCGATGTTACAGGAAATGGACCCGCGAAGCGTAAAGAAGTGTGGAAAGTCACCCGGCTCAACGAAAGAATGAGAATACTTAAATATATTGGAGGTGAATACTTCAAAGGTAAGGGACCTACAACGGTTGGAGACTTGCAATGCTAACAGAGTAGCTCACTGCGACGGATGCTACGAAACCCCAGACGGGCTCGAACGCTCCTATTTCACACTCCACCTCTATCTGAATGATGCCGCAGGGAAACCAGGCGAAGAACCCCTAAAAGGCGGCGCAACCACTTTCCACGGCTGGACTATGAAGCAACGCATTGATGTTGTCCCTAAGACTGGCAGAGTCCTCATCTTTCAGCATCGGGGCCTTCTTCATTCTGGGGATGACGTGGTGAAAGGGACCAAGCTGACCCTGCGGACCGATATAATGTACGCGAAAGAGCCGTAAGAAAGGCCTTTGACGAGATGGTGTTGATGCGGGTTGGAGAAAGCGTTTTGCATATATATCATTAGCAGCATCCTTGGAACTTGGGGTCTTCAGTTGGGCCAATATCAGACTTACATAAAAATAAAAAGGTGAACGACCCGCCTCGCCAGAGTAATCGGAATCAAATGATGCCGTCCCTCTTTCGCCGTGAAGCTACTCGAGGTCGAGCATGCCGCGTATTGTGCTGCGGTTGTCGCTCCGAAGAGCACACAATCTTCGCACCGACTCCCATAGGGACACCAGTCAGCGCAGGCGCAAGCACCCGTGCATCGTGGGCCCTGGACTTTCTTGTGCCGAATGCAGACGTGAGTCACGCCAGGCCCTTGCGGGCAGTGAGCCAGAGCTCGCAGGGCGAGGTGGCTGAGGGGTGAAGATTACTCCGAATTTCTCATTTGCATAAGAGACGACTGAACGCGGGGCTCAGCGTCCGTACGTGAGCAAAGAAACGCGGCATTGGCAAGGCGGGTCGCTGGTGTTGATCGTTGCGCGCGGGGAGCTTTTTGTAGCTGCACCCCACTAGCGCCGAGCTAGGCGGCTGGGTTTCTCCGCTCCGAGCGAGTCATCTCATCTCTCAAGTCAACCAGACACACTACTCGTTCACTCAAAGAACTTGCAATAGCTGTCTGTTCACGTCATTAGCCAACTCCACTTCTCGGCCTCCAAGCTTCCTCAATTCATGACAGATCATCTACCCCATGGACAAGCTACCCTTGGAATTAGTCCAGCTCATCTTGGAGGCCATCCAAGCCGGAGACGATGATGCACTTGGATTCCATGCCACAGACAACTTCCGGCCCGACACCTCTTCATTCCGGAATTCTGTCTGCAATGCTCGCCTGGTGAGCCGCATGTTCTCCCAGGCTTCGCATGCCATCTTTGCACAGCTCCTCGGCCATCGTCGCGTCCGCTTCACAGAGGCAGGCCTCCAGGATCTGCAGGACATCTCCGAAGCAAAGGCATTACAGCCGCACATACGGACCCTCACTTTTGGTATGGCATCGTTCAACGGTCTCGCGCGTCTCTCAACCCTACCCCACATTCTCAGGCATATGCACGTGGAAGATTGGCGAGAGCAGATGCTACTACTCGATTTCAAAGAATGCTACCAAGCTCAAGAGAGACTAGACGAACAGAGCATCAAGCAGATTCTTTGCGAAGCCTTTAGAAGACTGCCCAATCTACACAACGTTCTCGTAATATATGGAGACCACGTAGACTGTCGAGAAAGTCATCTTAAAGGCTGGCTGCCCTCATACGATCAGGAGGCATTTCGAGACGCGTTTGATCGGTACTATGGGCCTAGGTCTAGTGCAGATTACTCTCTATACCACGATCACGTGAAGCCATTCTTCATTCCTGCAATCTTCGCTAGTCTCCACGAGGCACGGTCCAGACTCAAAGTTCTAAGTCTCGCCTTTCGCGGCTACGAGTGGAAAACAACTCGTGTATCTACTCCAGCGATCAAAACGATATTTTGGCGCTTAGCAACCGACTACAATCTGCCATTGTCGCGATTCTCGAACCTCCGTGTTTTCCGCAGCACAGTCAAGATTGAGCCATACGAGCACGATGATCGACAAGACTGGGTGGTCTTGGCTAAAACGATTCAAGATATGCCGATGCTTGAGGAGATAGTTCTCGATTTGGTTGCGCCCACGCCGGTTGATGCCATCGGAAATCGTTACTTGCAGAACCAAATCTCCATGGGACATTATCAGCGTCTCGCATCGAGCGCAATACTTAAGGCTTTGGTATGTAAGATCAAGCATGTGATTAGCATTTATTCCAGTTTGGCAGTCGTTGGGTGGAACCCGATAGCGTCACAAGTAACCGTCCGCTAATCCCTTTTAGATCGCCCGCAACATAAAGTATCTGACATTCAATGGAGCATGGTTCTTCTCTGAAGACGAGCTTGCGACTTTTATCTCAAATCAATCCGGCACTATTTCCTCTCTTACCTTCCTCGAGACTACAGTCTTCCAAGGCTCTTGGTCTTCACTCTTGACTAAGCTAAGCGTGTGTTCCTTGCCAAAGCTCAAAAACGTCACCATCATAGACCCATACGAAGTGGACCTTCATCGAGGATACCATAATCGGCGTGGTGTCGATTTGAAAGAGAACATTTCGTCCGTTCTGCCACTATCTAGCCTTGGCTACGAATTAGCTGTTACGAATGTGGTAGCCGAGGCAAAAGACTAGAGGACTCGGTGGCATCAGTCTAAGGCTACCCTGTACTGTTTGAAGGATTTTTGTCACGGCCACCGAGGTTGTGGAAGACTACAATGGCTGCTTCCATCGTCCCGACATTCGCATATGTCATCAATCAGGAGTCCAATGCAGAGTTTCCAGTGTTTAGCATCCATCCAAAATCACCAAAGGAAGAGGTGCTCCTTGAGCCTAGTTGAACTGCTGTGATTGACTTCGGAAAGGACTGCAGTCTTACCAATTAGCCCAAGAAGTGTTCTCAATACTCGTCGCGTGGAGACGACTTCCGCAGACGAAAACTACCAACGATGAGAACTGGATTTTCTCTCCAATTGTACGACACACTCAGATCGCCTCCCGCGTCTAGTTCCAAGCACTACCGGAGACTTCATGCTAATCCCCTAATCCGCAGCATGTCACCCAAATTCCCGCTCCTGTCGATCGCTCGCATACTCTCCGTGCGCCACCATCCCACATCGGAGGTGGGACACCTGCACCCCATTCTACTCTGCACATACTCGGCGTCATCCCATGTCACGGGTTCCGTATTTTTGCTGCTTCCGGCCGTCGATATGTCAAAGTTCTCTACCTCTGACATCCGAATATTTGAAGAAGCGACCAAGGCAGCGTGGACGTATACTTTCTCAGCACGTACAATTCGCGGGATGAGCGTGGGATCACAGCCACGTCTGCTTCAATCAGGCCTCGCATACATCTCCACAGGCCTCTCCTGCGTCGCCAATTCCAGCCTCCGACTCTGCCCTTCCAATTCACCTCTTTTCACAGCAGCTCCATCCAGCTCGTTGATCGCCGTCTTCTCATCGCCATTCTCATCCACCATGTTCTGGGCTCGCCGGCCAGCCTCACGTCTCCGCCCAAGCCGATACACAAATAGAGCTCCTACAATGAGCAGGATGACGAACACAGGAACCCCGACCCCGATCCCAATCTTCGCGCCCTTGGAAAGACCAGAGTCAGATGCTTGACCCGGCGCCGACGTCTGCGGGGGCGAGTTAGATGCCGTTGAGCTAGCAACACCTGTAGAGCGTGCTGTAGATGCCGCAGGCGGCGCAGACATGGACTTGATCAAGCTCATCGACACAGCGAGCGCGACGACAACCAATGGCGGCGTCTGTCCCTCGCTCGCTGCCAGCGTGACCCGTGGCGGAACGCCGTACCCACCGCGTCCACAAACCCGACATGGATCTCATCAAACTTGTAAAAGTCGTTCGTCTGCTGTATCAACACAGCCGCCGTGTCCTTGCCCGCCGCGCTATATCTCCCCGTGATGTTGACCGTGCCCCGAGCGCGGCATGTGGCGTCGGCGCGGCATCCTGGGGACCATATTGAGACCGAGTAGTTTCCTGGGATGGTCACGTTGGGGGCAAAAATCGCCTTGTCATTTGTGTTGATGGCCGTGTTGTTGAAGGTTCGCGACGAGTACTTTATATCATAATCTTGCGCGATCCAATCGTCGGCGCCCTCGAACGTTGGCACGGCGCATACTTGAGACTGGCACACACCGTGAGCTGCGCAGGAGCGCGTCGAAGCATGGCGGAATAACGTACAGCGGGAATGTCGGTGCATTGCGTCAAACCCGTTAAGGGGTCGAGTCTCTGGGGCTGCGCATACACGCGCGTGCACGCGAGGATGAAAAGGACGTGCCACTTGCGCATTTTTTCAAACTTCAATATCCCCTTCCTTCCACGAAACAAAAATCTGAGAATGCAAGGCTGAGAGGAGGCGGCGGGCGGGGAACTTTTTAGATCCAGCCTCGTATAGAGACAGCCCCCTTCCCAAACTCAAATAGTCGTGCCGAGGAGGGGCAGGTCTCAACGACAGCGCAGGATCGGCGCCTTGGTAAATAGACTGAGGGGAGCTGGTTGGTTGGATTGGAATTCTGCCTTGCGATGCCGCTCTCCCGATGGGAAGTGGAATGGCCAGTAATGGAGAGATTGGCCTTGCATAGGATGGGGGCTATTTCTTGGTGGAGGCTCTGTGTTGTGTTGAACGATATTAGCCGGGGCGGAGGGCTGCTTAACAGTTGGACGATAAACCGATGTTAGAATTTACTCTATCCACTCTTTGGTGAAGATATATCGTTGTTGTGAATGCTCGCGGCGACTAGGTACTAAGACTCGAAAAGACAGGTATGAGCGATGTATGGACAAGACAGGTATCAGTGCGATGTATGGGTAACAATACTGATTCAAAAGTCGCTCGTGCAATCTAAAGAGCGATGGTATCTTGGATATCTAACGTAAAAGCACCGCGTGAACATCGTGACTTTGTACCATCACTCCACATCTCGCCAAGACTTTGTCTATTAGTCTTCGCAGTATATCAAGTCGACTCTACTCCTTTGTGACAATCTTTTCCTCGACCGGAGTATCCGTACCTTCGCCCTCGGTGACAAAGCCCCTGCTCGGCTTCTTCTTGCCAGTGATGTCCAAGAAGATAGCCTTGAATGTGCGGCTCGAAGTCTTGCGGCCTTCCCAGAGCGGGTACAAACCGACACAGAAGCCTGAGCAGAACATCCAGAGGATGCCGACAACGACCCAGCCTGTGAAGAACTTCTTGCTGAAGACGTAGCCGCTGCCATACATGGGCATAGGCCAGAGGACGAGCAGAGCCAACGTCATGAAGACAGTCATCCAGCGGGCGATGCGGGAAGCCTTGAGAAGCTTCGCCTGCTCCTCCTCCTCCTCGTTGATACTGTGGCGGCGCTCGCCAGGGATCATTTCGAGATCGACGTGAGCGGCGGCGGCGAGGTCGTGGTCGTCGCCCTTGCGAATGGCCTTCATGGATACCCAGTCATAGTTCTGAGGGCCCAAAGCGTATGTCAGGACGGGAATGAAGATGAGCGGAGAGAGCAGAGCGACGACGTTGCCTGCAAGCATAGGGTTGTTGGCGCCAGTCGTAGCCACGGTAAGCTCGCCGCCCTGCTTCTTTGCAGTGACGAGCCAAGCGATCAGGGAGCATGCGAAGCCAAGAGGAGGAGTGAGGGTTGCGGCCCACCAATTTTGCTTGCTCCACATCAGAGTGAGTGTGGCGGGGAGGACGGCGGAAGAGATGATAACGCCCATGAGTAGATAGAGGTAGCCCATGGAGATACCAATGTAGTAAAGACCTGTGGACCAGGCAGCCATTGCGACAGCGAATCCGACAACCATGGTGTGAGACATGTAGATGAGCTGTTTTCCGGTTGCGGACGGGTTGATGTAAGTCTGATAGAGATCGTAGGTGAAAATCGAGGATACAGCGATCAGTTCCGCAGACATGGCGGATGTGACAGCCATAAAGACCAATAAGAGAGTGGCTGCAGCACCTCCTTTACCCATCAAGGCGACTGCGGCAGTGGGTAGTACTAGACCAGCAGAAACATCGGCAGGGTCGATGCGGTTGGGATAGTATGGGAATACGGGGTTGCTCTCCAGAGCAAGGGCAGCCAAACCCATGGTGGTGGCAGCGAGCCAGGGAATCGCAAACCACGAGAGACCACCCATGATATAACCGGGGAGCGCATCAACGGGAGACGCAGCTAATTGCAGTCAGATGCCGTAGCTTCAGGGTGTAGGTCTAAGTTAAATGCTCACCAATAGCCTTGTTGTAATAACCGTTGTCACAGAAGACAGTGCCAAAGTTGCCAACAATGTTGATAACGAAGAAGATTGCTCCTTCCTTCGAGCGCATGGTCAAGTAGGATCCGCCAGCGTTTCCATCGACAGGGTGGGTCTTGGCAGCCTCTTGCAAAAGATCCCAAACCTTGCTAGGGCTTCCCAGAACATCGCTCGTGGCATACGTGACAAAGGCAAACATGAGAAGAATGACCAAAATGACAACGGTGTGAGCGTAGTCAGTCAGGAATGTAGCCTTGATGCCACCGAACATGGTGTAGAGAACGACGCCAACTGGGAGCAAGAAGCAAGCCGCAGCAGTGGGCACACCGGTGAGCTAAACACATTAGTCTTCTTTTGTACACAAACTGATTGGATTTACCACTCACCGACGTAACAACAGCAGAGCCACCAGTCAGCAACATGGATGTGACGAGAATGTTGGTAAAGAGGCCAAAAACCATGAAGACGATATGCGTAACTGCACCATATCGGGCTCGGATGACTTCAAGAAACGTGTGTGCGTTGGGTGCTCGTCGCTTCAATTCAATCGCAATCGTGGCGAACAGAATAATTTGTACAGTAGCTCCAGAGGCGTACCAAAAAGGTCCCGAGACACCGTAGTTGTACGCAACAGCAGATGATTGGAGGAGTGTAGCAGCCCAGGTCCAGGATGAGACGACAGCAGACGCGACGAGACCGGACTTGACAGTGCGTCCAGCCGTGCTGAACATCTCTGATGTCTGCAACTCATAGTTGTACCTTGGTTCGAGTCAGCATCATGGCTTGCTGGTGACCAATCGTACCCCAGGCAACGGCCAGAATAATGCGCGAGAAATCGTCTTGAAGATGGAGATGGCATGATCATCCCAAGCGAGACATGGCGCAGCAAAACATAAGACGAGTGGACTTACCTCTTCAACACAAAGGTCGTGAGAATCATACCAAACGAAAAAGCGAAACCTAACCCGATAACGACGCCATAGCCGACGCTTTCGGAAAGCGGTGGAGACTTCATAGCTGCGGGGATAGTTTCAGTGTTGGGTTCAGAGAGGAATAAGGTCCCAATTAAGCGGAGATGCTGCTAGCTATATAAGCTCGCTGCCGAGCTCCTGTCTCGTGGAGGAGGAGATTGAGCGCTAGCACCCACGACAAGAAGTGGGCGTTAGACGAAGCTTAAGAGAGGAAAAAGAGATAGCTTCCTGGGGCCTGCGGCGCAAGCATGGAGAAGAGGGCACAAAACAACCCGAATTGGCTAGCTAATCTTGCCGCGACCCGTGGCGAGACGCAACGGTCGTGGAGATGGACCCTCTGCATGGCTCTGGATAAGTTCGTGGGGCGTTTGCTGAGAGCCACATGAACAAGTGATGGGTGCTTTCTGTGGTACCCTTGTATGCTGATAAGGAAGCGAAAACCGCATTTTGATAAGATTGTCATTCGCTGAGCGGCACATTTTAGTCACTGTCGTGCCCTCATGCCAATCAGTCCGTGTGAAACGGCCCATGGCCAGATAGATGCAAAGAGCTGGCGAAGGGAGCTATGGCCACGGACTGGTGCTGCCGCTGTGGTCGAGGGGGTGTCTTGTCGCAGCTCTCCGGACGCCGCACGTTGATTTCCACGTTCCAGGCCGAATGTGGGACACACATCACTGATCGCTCGAGCGTTAGGCGACAGCTGAAAAAGTGCCTAGACGTGGGAAGACAGCGAAGCCTCCGCTGGTGCGAGCAAAAGCAACATCTCCGCGAAGGTGGCAGGTTTGGTCAGATTGTTGTCTCATCAAGCTCGCGATCCATCGCTTAGCGGGCCGCGAAATGAGGACCGCTCCCCGGTCTCGTCGATGATTGGACGAAAGTCTCCTTTGCCTTATCTCGCGCCCAAAGTCCAATGTGGGATTGCGACTCGATAGAGTTGGTAATGCCATGCACATGTCAGATAGCATCAAAACTTCGCACGCCGATGTCGCTTCTTTAGATGTCAAGAGAAGCTTCAGATGGCCCAGGCCGGACGACGAGAATTCTTCCATTGCAGGACAAGACGTCAAGGTCGACAGGGCCACGCGCGGGAGTCAGCGTGTGGGGTGGGGTTGTGGAGCCGAAAGGGAAGCGATATCGAGGCCAATGCGTCGTCGGCACGCTGATTGGTCGACATGCTCAACCTCAGAATCTGATACCGTTCCCAGTATCGAACTAATCAACACGACCAACCTCTCACTTCTTGCGGCGCCACGTATTCCATTCGTCTGGGCCCTAGAATGGCCGGTAGTTGTAAAACCCGCACCGGAGCGCTATCAGCGTTGTAGCCCTTTAATGCTTAGCTCGGAATCGAAAGAAGGCGGGCAGATTCTGTTCGATTAAGCAAAGAATGGCGAAGTTGGGCGAGGACTCGTGTTCGAGAGAGCCTCGAACGCTCGAGCCGTCTGCAGGTCAACTGCATGATCTTGATTCTGACGCGCCTTGGTCCTTGTCGCCGGTGCCAGCACACGTGGCTGCAGAATTTAATGCGGTATCAAGCGAGGTGGGGGAAAACAGCAGACGAGCGCACAACTTGTACACAGTGCGTAGCCAGTGTCGCGTGCAACTGTGAAGCGTTGTGGTTGAGTCAGTGTGAAGTCTGATACTGGTCGGCCGCGACTTCCTCGCTTCTCCGCGGCCTCAGTTTGTCATCAATCATAGCACGAGGAAGCAACGACTTAGCCAAAGAGCTCAATGCTCGTCTCCTCCTTGCGTCCAATGGTTTACCTGACCTGCAGCTTGATCTTCGTACTCGGTCTAGCCCTCATTGCCAGCGTCGCCGCCGGGCCGCTTCACATGTCTCAAGAAGCACGTCGAGAACTTTGGGTCGCATACCTGAGCAAAACAACAGAGATAACGGCTCCCGCCACCCGCTCGGAACCTGCCACACGTTTCCTGTCAGTCGTGCATTATCAGGATTGACCACCAGCAGTGAGCGTCGTGCATTGCTCCAGGTCGGCTCGAGACCCTGCAGACCGGTCCATTCGTTACAACGCCCCAGATCCGTGTGGGCGGGTGATAGGGCTGCCGGGGTTCTTTGCATAGTCTGTGTCCCGCTGAAAGTTCAGTGGCACGCGACAGTGACTCCACGAGCTGTGCGAACCACAGATACGGGACTGCCTGCCTCAAATGCTTGGACATTGCTAGGCTCGATAGGGTGCAGAGAATTTGAGCACCCGGGTGACCTCAGGGTATCGTTGGTTTGTGCCTTCTGCCTGCTCTTCTACTTGTGTTGGGATACCCTGAACGACAGTCACTGCAGTGTTGAAAAAATTGGTAAGTAAGATTGAAACAATATTGCTAGATCGCTCCTGGGTATAGAGTCTAACTGTACATTTCAGGGCAGCTCTACCTATTTCTCAAGAGAATTGGCGCTGGTTGGTAATGATCAACCCGGCGATGCTAGCTGAAGTGAGGGTTGAGACAACTCCCGAAATCAAAGCGCTCAGCGCAAGACGAGAAACATCGCCACTTCTACCAGGACTAATCTGGCTAAGCACACCAATCTGCGTACCTAGCGACCCAATGTTTCCGAACCCACAAACAGCATAGGTGGCAATCAACCGAGAGCGGGGAGAAAGAGTGTGGTACGGCGACTCCGGATGGTCCTTGGCCTGGAGAGTGGAGAAGGCAACGAACTCATTGGCGATGACCTTGATACCAATAAGACGGCCGACGAGCAGAAGATCTTGGCCCTGGCGAGAGACACCGAGCAAGAATGCAATTGGATAGCAAATGTATCCGAGCATGAGTTCCAGAGTGAGGTCATACTCTTGGTCCAGGTTGATGTAGCGGCCCCACCAGGTAAGGAGACCATCTACTAGATTCAGGAGAGCGATAATGCAGAGAAGGGTAGTGACAATCATGCCAGCAATCTTGAGACCCAGCCAGGCACCATTGGCGAAAGCGTGCAGAGCGTTGGCGGCCTTGTGCTCCTCATCATCGGGAATGACAACGCGTCCAGCAGTAAGCGTTTCCTCCTCTTCAGGATATCGAAGCTTGCTAATGGCTAGGGAAGCAGGAATACTCATGACGCAGGACGAGATGAGCGCCTCGGGGTTGATGCCCATGCCGATGTAGGCAACCAAAACACTGCCGGCGATGGTAGCAAATCCAGAGGTCATGACCTGGTGCAACTCGGCCTTTGTCAGGTGGGCAACAAACGGCCGAATCAACATGGCAGACTCTCCCTGGCCAATGAAGGGCGAGGCAGAAGCGACAACGGCCTCGGCGCCAGACACTCGCATAGACCAGAAAAAGAAGACGGCGAATTTGCCAATGAACCATTGCAGCACGCCCCAGTAGTACAGCAATTGTACAAAGGACACGAAGAAGATGATTGGCGGAACAACACCGGTAAAGAACCATGGCAGCTGCGGCACGGTGTCGTCGGTCAAGAAAATGACACCCTTGTTGGCGAAGCCCAAGAGCAATCGGGCCAGCTCGGAGACAAATGTGAAGATGTCGTAGCCAGCCGAGGTTCTGAGGACGAACAGGGCGATGATGAACTGGGTCAGCATTCCGACAATGACCGTGTGCCACACAATCTTCTTCCTGTTGCGGGAAGTGATCCAGAAACCGAACAGGAAGACGACTAGGCCAAACAAGCTAACGGCACGGTTCGAACGAGTGTTGTCCGCGCTCTCTTCGCTCGCAAAAGATCCGACGATGATGACGGCAATGGTAAGAGCCGCACCAGCTGGAATGCGCCATGCCTCCGGTATGTAGCTGACAAAACGTACTCCGGTATTATTCCAGACGAAATGCATCGGTTTGGTCACGATGGTTATGGGGACGTGGAAGAAGATTAGTCGGAGCATTATACACAACCAGAACAGGAACGGGATGATCCAATTCTTGTCATGGCGATGAACAACGACGCTTGCAATCCACCAACTGTATGAAGATTAGCCTGAGGGAGAGCAAACTCGCTTGCGACAATGCTTACCCGGTGAAGAGCATTCCGATGAAGATGTGGAAGAAGATTCGGTATGACTTGTAGAACCTAGAGAATGTGTGGCGTTTCGGATCCTCTTCCTCGATGACTGCCGGATCCGACGAAGTACGTCCTTTGCCGAAGCTTCCTTTCTCCTCGTAATCAAGCCCACCGGTCTTCTCGATGTCGTGCACGGCATGCTTTTCAGGGTGGCGGCGACGGTGAAGGGCATCGTCGTTGGGATCTGCCGGGGGAATTACGCCAGGCTCCTGGGTCGTGCCTGTGGAATAGGCGACATGGTCGTGTTCCGTGTGCCCCTTCTCGGCATGCGCGCCATGGTGAAGATGGTCGTGGTGGTGTTCATGTGCAATATCGAGGGCGGGGTCGTCGTTGCGCATAACACCAGGCATGGGAGAGCTGTTGTGCTCACGCGACAGGTCGGCCATGTTGAAGGTGGGCCTCGAGACAATTCCTTGTAGGAAAGAAAAGGGAAGGAATTGGTGCCGAGGTGAGTGCCACCATGGTCCGATTATATTTTGAGGGCACGAGTAACTGAGCTGCCACGGAAGGGAACCACGGTGCCACCACGGCGGCCTAGCGCGTCCTGGCGATTCCGTGCGCAATGCCACCTTGGCAGCTTCCTGATCAGGCTGGTGGAGAAGCCGTACTTCTCCTTTGATTGGCGAGGATCGGTCATGTCCGCCGCTTCTCGTTTCCTGGCGACCTTTTTCCAGCTTCTCACTCGCTGCCAGTGCACCGGCGGAATCCTGTCAGACGTCCAATTCTGTGCGTCCCTCGGTCGTTTGCTTGAAACTTCGACCAGGTCCTTATCTCTCCAAGAACGATCCAGGCTGCATGTTACCCACCAGGCCAATCACGACACGTCTCGGCATGATAAGCGGCGGCAAAATCTGCGGGGGGTCGGTTGAGGCTCTCCTTACGGGTTCGCGTGGCGTTCTGGAAGCATGCCAATCTGACCTTCCAACAAGCCTGCCATCGCCAACCCCGAAGGGAGAACCCCTTCAGTGCCAGGACGCCGGTCTCTGCAAGGATGATTGCGCAGGAACAGCGTCACGACGGTCCCCACGATGGCCTTGAAGTTAGCGACACATGCGACGACTCCAAGAACCGATTTTTAGACGCATCCTTGCGGCACTCGCAAGCCGACTTGGACGCTCTATGATCATCGCAGATCGTCAGCACGAACCCCTCCTCTCGCCTCCGAAGCCTTTCTCCAGTTAAGGCCCCAAGACATCAGCAACGGCGACCGCGGCAAGACAACGCCGTCGTTCGTCTCTCCTCACAACCTGCTGTTTCGGGACATTAATCACCTTACCAGCTGCTCGATCGAGTCTTGGCGCATTTGCTCTCGCATCCAATAACCGGGTAGATGGCGCTCGGGCGGCGCCTACACAGCTACACATATCGTACTCTCACTTTGAGGCGCTTGTGCTACTCCGCATTCCGCTGGAGTTTAGGCGGGCCCTTGTCACGAGAATGTTTTCGGACATTCGTCCGCGTGTGAGATTCGGACGTCGCCTGCGCACCTGATCGAGGTTGGGACGCGCAAAGGTTAAGTCAACATCATAGAGGGAGCGGGCGTTAGTGGCCATCAGGTAAGCTGTCGCGTGCTTCACTTTTGCCCACACCGATTCCTTCGCGCTGGACATTTCTTGCAATTATACTCTTCCCCTCTGCAATTCCACAGATCAGAGTGCTAGTGGTATACACGCCTCTCTAAAGGGTCTTAGTCATGCGTAGCATGAAATGTGTTAGGGCACTTCATTGGGATGCAACATCCTCAGATTAGGTCAAGCGGGGGCCGTAGACTGTCTGGCCAATGACATATGGAGACCACCTGCTCAGACTCGCCATTTAGGCATTTTATTATTCGAGTCAAGGATACTCTCAAGGACCGCCATCTTTCACTTTCAGTCACGGAGTGAAGTAATCGTAAAGAGCGTATAATTGCCAATTGACTACTAAACACGAGAGAAAAAAAGAGGACGTTCTACAAGTACAAGGTATATCGCCAAAATATGTCCTATCCACAAAAGAGCCGCGGGCACGGTAGAATGGTCATCAATCCCAGAACGCAGCTACACTGCGCCGTCGCAGACCCGTTTCTTTTCCACCACGCCATTGACACCGGAAGACTCGAACCCCGTATACTTTACACCTGATCCCAACCGGCCCAGCCCAAACCGAACAAGTACGCCCTTGAGAAACCCGTCGTCACGCATCGCCCCTACCACGCCTCTTAATCCGGCAATGGCCAACTCGCCTTCTTCTCGCGGTCACTCATCCCCATACTCTCGCTCTGGGCTAACGGACTCGGGCTCTGCAATGGCGGGTTACTTGTCAGCGCCGGGTTGCTCTTCATGCGCACAGGCACGCGCTCCGGCATCTGCATGCCAACCTTGAGCACCTCGAGCTTTCCGGGCTCCCTGGCGCCCACACTCCCATTCCTCAGGCTCCCGCTACCGCGGCTGTTGCTGCGGCTCGCGCCTGTCCGCACGCTGCGAATGCTGCCGCCGCTCACGATCTCGATTTTCTCGGCAGAGTGGATGGACCACTCGGCGTCGTGCTTGCTGTCGTTGCGGCGAGGCAGCTTGAAGAAGCCGCCCAGCGCATCCAGCGCACCTGCACCTCCTCGTTTCCTCAGATCCTGGTCGCCGTCGCTGTCAGAACGGCTACGCAGTTTGAAGAAGCCGCCCAGCCCGCCATACCCCGCGCCCCCTAGCCCCGCGAGATTCGTCTCGCTGTCACTTGGGCGGAACGCATTGCGACGGCGGCGGCGCCAGAACAGGAAGCCCACTACACCCGCGACGCTGAGCAGAGCGAACGTGATACCCACGCCCATTCCCGCGCGCGCAGACGCAGACATGGTGCTCCCAGCATCGGTGGATAGCGGCGCGGTGTCGATGGAGGAGGAGCTAGGTGCAGACGCTGGCTCCGCGGGCGACGAGGGTGTTTGCTCGTCTGGCGCGAAGGAGAAAGTCGGCGTCACCATGACTGTCATGGATGTCGTCATGGTGACTGTGAGGGGGGCAGATGATACGAAGAGGGCCAGGGAGGAGGCGAAAGAAGGGGTTGCCGGGGCTTCGGAAAAGGGGGTTGGTTCTACAATGGGTGCAACGGTTTCCATGGCGGTTGAGGAAGCGGGTTGGACAGATGGGAAAGAGGGAGTTGCGGCGGGGCCGATGACGAGGGCGAAGGAGGAAGATGACGCGGAAGAGGATGTGTCGACGCCTTGAACTTCCTGGGCTGGGGTGGAGACGGGCATGAAGGTGGTTGATGTTGATGGGGCGGCTTCCGCGGCTTGGGACGTCACGTCTTCGTCTTGCGAGGTCTCGTCGAAACTGCTGTCGTCGTCGTTTCCGCCTCCATTGCTCTGACGGAAGCCCTTTGGATCAGTCAGTTGCGCTCTTGACGGATATCAATACACCTTCTGCCCAGACTTACATTTCGAAATCTGTTCCCGTTCCCATCTCCGTTCCCGAAGCGCCCGTTACGGAAGCCACCGTTCCTAAACCGATTGTTCCCATTTCCACCATTATTATTGCTGCCACTGAAGTCGCTGCTATCCTGTCCCCTCGCCACCACTACCACAAAGGCACACACAACGAAAAAGATCCAGCACAGCCGGACGGTCCCATTTACCATGATGCAAAAGAGCGTACGAATCGAAAGCACATTGAAGGAGTGTGGATAAGTCTGCAAGACGCGAGTAGTAGAAAAAAGGTGCTGCGGGAGAATTGATCGAATGTGAACGGGAGCAAAGACGCTGGGTAAGGTCCATACTATGTGCACAGGTCCCCAATGCAGCACACAGTGCCCTGGTCGACCCATCCCCGGGTATTCCCACCACGACACCATACGCAGCATAGTAGCTTCATGATTGGCGACATCAGCACCACGCTCTCGCCACTGGCCAGTGCGCCCGTGTATCAGAGTAAAAGCGCCGCATAGCACGCTGCATGGCCCGGCGCCCAATCACGCCCGAGCTGTGCCTGCGTCTGCGCGGCTCTCCATGGGCCGTGGGATGGGAAGCTTTGGGCCTCCGTCATGGACGAGCCTAAAAGGGGAAGAATGGAACGCTGCTGCAAAACCGGCTGAAAGACGCGAACCAGAAGCCTTCGAGAAGGGACGCGGGGAAACGAGATGAGAGGAGTGTGGGTGCGGGTGGCGTGCAGGAGAATTAATTTGCCGAGAGGAGGAGGCTGTTTTGCCTGAAACGGGTGCGCGATGCATCATGGGGGTGCGAAGGGTGCAGAGATGTATGTCGGATGAGGTAATTGTGAGATCAAGATCGGAGACGTGAGGCTGTGAAGACGAAGAAAATTATGATGTTGGAGGGAGGAGAGCGAGCGCGATGAGGAAAGACGGGAAATGCGCGGTGGTGTTGCGGTGTCGAAAGCTGCCCCCTACGTCTACCTCTGCGCACCTCATCAACACCGTACCACGGACGTGCCCTCCCTTGCCCCGAAATAGTGGTCGTCCATCTACGAGCTCAATATGCCCACCCGATTATCGTCTTCGCACCAAGGTTGCGCGTTTGGGCGCAATCAGCCGCATCACCGCGCACCACGACCGACTGTGTCAATGATCCGCAGGGCATGCCCGTCTGACCTTTACTCGAAGGCATATTATTACGACGGGCATCGCGATGGATGGACGTTAATGATGATCTTATGCGGAGAAAATGTATCGTGGAGAAAGAAGGTGAGGGAGGCTAGGAGAGAAGATGGCGACATTGTGCACGGCCCGCCATCTTCATGCATGCACACCCGGTCCCCGATTCGGGTATAGTGGCGTGTGTGAGACGGCCGCTTTGGGGGGCCGGCGAGACTCAAAGGGGAACGTCGAAGCAGATAGATTCGTCTCAAAAGCACGTTCCATGTGGGAAATCAGACGTTTCGACGGTCGAAGCCAGAGAGATTTCGTCTCAAAAGCACGAACCATGAGTTAATCAGACGTTTGGAAGACTACTAGTACGTTTGGATTGAAAGAGACCCTGGGCCGAGTAATAGAAAAACAGAGAGGCATAAGATGGGCCGTTTGCGACGTGTTTGTGTCGTTAGAGGATAAGGAAATGATGTACCCCTTCCATCAATTTGACGTATGTGCCATGGGAAGCATATGAAAGTGATATTGGAAATGCACCGTATCGTGAATCATCTGCCAGCTCAGTACGTATGGGGTTACTGACTTCTGGTCCTCCTATATCGTATAATTCTCACTTCGTACCTTCGCGTCCCAGGGTCATGCTGTGAGCTGCTCCCCTGCGCGCCGGTCGGGTTTTGCACATGCCTCGCATGGCTTGCACGGGTCGCATCGTATGTCTGCAACGATCCTTGCTCGCCTTGGTATGATTTCATCTCTACCTTTCCATCCCATACAAGTTCGTATTTCTGATTGTCGAGTGGAAAGGCCCATGTCTTGGCACAGTCTATCACTGTGTCGAGTTGCGACTTCTTGTCAGAAAAGGTTTCGAGGACGAGCTCGAGAGTTTTGAGATCAGGAAGCTTCGCTATTTGAGCGCCCCAGCTGGAAGTGTAGCGACGCGGGAGTGGCTCGTCGCTTTTACTTTGACCAGGCCAGCTTCCAGCTCGTCGTTCGGCGGCAAGCTGCATCATTCGAGGTGCTGTTGGGCGCATTTTATCCCCTACGTCCCCGTCCCCGGCAGCTGGATCAAGACCAAGATGACGCATAGGGTCGTCAGAGTGATCGCTCCAGGTCCACCAATCAGTACGGGATAGACGAAGAGTAAGATGGGTAAGCGGACGGGCGATCATGGCCCTGCCTTGTTGCATCAAGGGGGATTCATTTTGATTGCGTGAGTAAAAGGTCGATTTGACTCCGAGTTGGACCCCAAGACCATGTAGCGAGGTAGACGAGCGCGAGCGAAGATAAGGCAGAACCCTAAAATTGAAAGATGGGATGACTTTGCCAGGGCGGAGGCTCCGACTCTCCTGATAAAAGCGTGGTGCGATGATTGCTCCATCGTGTCTTTCCTTTGCTCGCCATATTGTGAGATACTTTCCAAGCTTATCGCCCTCAAGAGCAACCTGCTGCAGGCTTATGTCCAGACCTTGGATGAGAGCAAATTGCCACGGCGCCAGTGTTACGAATCGAGGGCGGCATATGTCGTAGCTAGGCAGATTTCCGAATTTGTAAACGTTGAACGGGTTGAGGAGGATAGGCAACTGATATGCCTCCATGTAGACGGCTCGGCAAGTACATAGTAGGTTGACTGCAATGTCCGACCTTGGGAGATCGACGCGGTTGTCTCCTTCCTCACGCCGGTATGGGTTGTCTCGGTACGGATTATCCCAGTCAGGGGGATTGGACGTGCAGTCGGTAAAAGCGTAGGCGTAAATCGCATCTCTAACCTCTGTGGGTATGAGGGCGAACAAAGGGCTCTTGTCTTGTCTCAAGACCGGCTCGTCCTCAATGATCCATGCTAGAGGCTCGGTTTGTCGTCCATAGTACATGCACCTGTCAATCTTGCCGTGAAGTAGCTGGCATTCACAGAAGTTGGCCCCATCGCTGTCGTCGCACTGGTTGTTGAAGGTGGCACGCTGTATATTTTCAGCCTGCTGGCTTCCTATTCGAGTCTGCAGTTGCATTCATACTGGATACTCATGGCCAGGACGTGGTAGCCTCACAGGAACTCTACTCAGATCGATATAGTCTTGCTCATGGGGACGCGGGTTCAGTCGAGCTTCCGGAAGTGCTCCCTCGGGCGAAAGTCGCGAAGATAGGAGTGGCTGGACCCGACGAGAAGTGGCCCGACCCTGCGACTGGTCGGGCTGAAAGTAAATACCAGCAGACCTTTTGGACATGTAAAGATTCTTTCCAGATCTGTAGAGAGGAAATAAAGGCAGAAGGGGGTTTTGAAGCTGAGGACTTGGTTAGGGCACATGCACCCATGCCACGTGCGCCCTGCTGCCTGCCTAGCCCCAGTGGGGTGACGGAGTCTCTGTGCAGACTCTCAGTGACTGTTTGCTGTGCCCTGACGAGCAGCCTCACTATAGTATATGGATGTCGATCGGACAATATCTGCCGCGACTGTGAGCATTATTGGTGTGGCGGAAGCGGCGTATACCCGTTTCGGCGCCGGGTGGCTCGCTAATTGGCTGCCTCACTATCGACTCGAGGCATAGCGCCCTACCTTCATGATACCTTACCGCGTGTATCCATGATTGGACGAGTGTCACCAGCGTAGTCTGTCGCATGTACCACTCAGTACGCCCTTTGTTGGCACTCGAAACCCCTCCACCTGCTCGCGCACGCGACAACATGTGCCATGGTCTCATAGGACATTCTCAGACTTCACCGCCCTGTCCATTATGCGAGTCTTATACTCGGTCAAGCGATCCATGGCTGCATCGCCATTCCAGACGTCCCGGTGGTCCTTCGTCTCCAGCTTTGGCAGCCCTATCTGCTCCAATGCGAAGCTTGCGGCGACATGGCCGTACCATACCGCCTCCACCTCACTATTTGTTGCCTGCCACCCTGCAATGTATCCTCCAAGAAAGGCGTTCCCTGCTCCTGTGGGGTCAACAATCTTTGTCGATTTGTCGTCATAAAATGGCGGAAACCATGTCGGCCTTGTCGTCGGACTTGATACAAGACATCCGTTCTCTCCCGCGCGGATGACGAGAGTCCCCTGTCCTTCCGGTCCTATTGAAGAGTCGACTATGTCGGTGCCAAGTCCTTCCAGTTGTTCGAGTTTGCGACTCTCTGCTGTTTCCTCTCCAAACAAGCCTAGAAGCTCTAGATGGTTGGGCGAGAAAACGTCGACTATCTTGCAAGCATCAAGGAACGCCTGACGGTTTGAGGGCTGGCATGCAGCGGGAAAGGGTTCCCACACTATCAGCGGCCGCTCAACAACGCCCTGTTCGTGACGCAGTCGAAGGAGCTCTGGGACCTGGGCTTCGATTTCGTGAGGCGTCGCAAAGAAGTGAACCGCCTTGGCGTGTAATAACTGAGTTCCCACTAGGTCCTTGGGAGCTGCTTTCAATGGTGGAGTTGTGTATCGGAATTGCTTCGCTGCGGTGATATCAGCACGGTAGTTTGGTAGAGGTAAGCCGAGACCCTACGCCCGAATGTGTCATCTTGATACTCCAAGAAGCCCCTCGTTGATGGTGCACTATCGTGCTTCTGAACGACGAGGGTCGTGCCCCACTGGCGAAGACGTGACTCAACGCTCGTGGGGAAGTCGCGCCCCGCGACCAAAAGACATCCAACTTTGGCGGCTTCCTGTGCGAAAATGCGACTGCCTAACGTCATGAAGCTTGCTGATCCACCAATCACATTCTCCATGGGGGTTTTATTGGGCATGCGGATCTCGTCCAGAATCACCATTCCGAGCGAAACGCAGGAAATCTCTGGAGCTTCAGAAGCCATGCTGGGAAGAATCTGTGAAAGCAGTTGATCTCCTGAAGAATATGAGTGTATTGTCGAAGAAACAGAGCTTGTGTTTGGCTTCGGTGACACTGGGGGCGCTAGGCTGATTTAGTCAGCACACGGTCACAGCACGAGTCTGCGCCTGAAGACAAACGAACGTGGGCACCTGCACTCACATGGATCAGAGAGGAGTCATTTGTAATGCGGCGTCATTCCACAGCCTGTCATTCACCAAGGGTTGTACAGCCAATTCTCCGGGCTGAAGTAAACGTCGAAATCGACTCCACCAAAGACGCCGATGGCAGGGAAGAGATCACACTCTCCACGCAACCCAATGGTGCCGCCCTCACTACGCTGGTCAAGCTCTTCATTTCCGTCCCATCCGCCGTCTCTCACTCCATTGCGGGTGAAGAACACGCCAACATCGAGCAGCTGCCCTTGCTGGCTTTGCTCGTACGATGGCGGATCCTTTGGCGGTGCAAACGTCATGCCGATTCCGACGGTATCCCCTGGTTGAAACGCAGTTGTAAAGTCAACGCCTCCCCAAGTATCGTTGACGTACTATCTGCGTCAGTTCGTTTTGTGCAACATGGCGAGAGCAAACAAACCTTGCGACCGTCGTCTCCGTGCACTCCCAGACTGCCTCGCTGCCAACCTGGTTCCCTATTAGCATCATCGGGGAGATTCTCTAGTGTTGACATACCTGGGAGGCGCCACAGAGGGTATGGAGGAGCAACAAAGCCAATGGCAATTCCTGCCTCAGCTTCCTCTAGTGATCTCCACCCTCGTCCCACACCAACAACTTTCACTTCAAAGTAGATCGTCTTCGGCCGCTGTGTGCGAAGGGGCGAGTCCCAAAGAGCGGAATAGGTGGGGAGGTTCGTCAATATGCACGAGTCTGGACATTTCGCACGCGTTTTACATTTCCAGTGACCCGGCTGCTTCTGGGGGGACAACTCGCCAGTATAAGTTGGTGGTTTTAGCAGCGCTAGTTGCCCGTTCTGGATCGCAGCATGGATGCCAGGGGCAAGGTTTGCTGGCTGCCAGAGTGGGTTCGCCTCTGTCCACGCAAAGGCGCGGTTTCCCTCGTCCATGGTGGAATTGGCGGTTGGCGAGGATTCATATCCTATCGAGGGTGGTGGTGGGAGGACTGAGTTGTCTGGTATCACAGTCCAGTCGTGATAGGGTGGTGGCTCCCAGCTCGGAGGGGGCTGTGAAGGGTAGGACGACGCAGCATGGCCAGGGGGTGGTCCAGGTGGGGGTTGATACTTTTCTGATGAAGAGAGAGGAGGAGCTGCATAGCTCGAAGATGCCGCACTATGCCCTGGTGGTGGTCCAGGTGGAGGTTGGTACGAAGCTTTAGAGTCTTGCCCTTGGGCAGGTGGAGTATAATAGGGATTGCTTGGATGGAACTGGCTCCGCTGATCTTGCCCTGATGAAGCTTCCGAGGTCTCATCCTCATGCTTGAATTTCTCCTTCAGCTTCTTGAACATGTTTCGGGCTGCCGATTCGCCGAGGTCGTAGGTTGCTAAGTGGGGACTAAGTGTCTCTGCGAGATGCACGGGAGGAGGAGCAAATTAAGCCAAACTGGAGTTTAGGGCCCAATTCAATGACGCGACCAGCCACTACAAGATAATTGGCAAAGTTTGCTATGGAACATGTAAGAGACAGAGATGGAGGGGGGGGCACGGCGATGGGTCACTAGTGGCCACTGGACTCGACCCCTGCAGGCGCGTCATGCACGGCTTGGGTCGCAGCTCGCCGCCATGCCAGCCACGTCTCCTCTCAACCATGCCTCCATAACCCTCGCAATGGATGCGCCATCAGCGCAACTCGAGGCTGAGGTCCGCGACTCAATTGTGCGCGCCCTGGCGACCCGGCGACCCATCCTGCACCACCTGAATGCCGACACTAGCTGGCTTCTCCAGATCCCGCGCCCCGCAGCCGCCGTCAAGCATGGGAATCGCGTATACTACAACATTCTGATTGATCCCTGGTTTGTCGGGGGACAGTCAGATGTGGCGCGCTGGTTTTCACAGCAGTTTCACGCAATCGAGAGCGCCGTCAAAAGCATTGCAGAGGTCGAAGAATTGGCCCGGGAGATAGAGATACTGGCTGGCGGTTTGCGACTGGGGAAGGGACGAACGTCGAACAAGGACGCCGGCGCTGATCTCAAGACATTCATCGATGCAGTTGTAATATCGCACGAGTTCACCGACCATTGCCATCGCGAAACGCTGCTTGAAGTGGACCCAGACGTGCCCGTTTTCGCAACAGAGGTAAGCAACAGCATACTTTACAAGGGTCCTAGCGAGCCATGCAGTAACATTCTCTCTACAGAAAGCCGCAAGACTCATCGAATCGTGGAAGTACTTCAGGGTCGTTGACACCACGCAAACTTTCACGGCAGACGCACCCGACTGGCGAGACTACTCCTTTCCACCATTGCCCAGCTGGCTTTCCATAACGCGCCTCACAGCTGCAGAAGATGCTCTTTATTACCACTCTGCGATTCTCGTGACCTTTGCTACGCACCCGTTCTTACCTGCAACGCCAAAGAAGCGCTCATCCCTTCTTCAGATCCACCCTGACGAACCCGAGTCAATAACGTCGAGCGCAGATGCAGCCGAATGCGTCATTTATACTCCTCACGGGATACAACATTCGGCGCTGACGCCGATCGAGGTGGCCGATCCCCCATTGCATACACTTGCGTTCCTGCACGGTCTGCACGACGTGAAGATATCAGCAGCGCAACAGTTGAACCTAGGAGCCAGGAACGGACTCAAGGCGCAACAAAAGCTGCAGGCCAAATACTGGGTGGCTACACACGACGAAGTGAAAAGGGGCGGAGGGCTCGTCTCTTGGTTCCTCCAGCGAAAGATCTGGACAGTGAAAGACGCGCTCTCGGAAGCTAAGAAGGAGCTGGACGGCGAGGATACATACATGGTCGATGATAAATTTGAAGACGTCAGGTTCGAGGACGTCGGCAATGGAGAAAGCAGGATTCTGGAATGATCAGTGTCGCATCGCACCGCGTCGCATTAAGCTAGCTGTTGGCAGCCTCGATACATACCCTGTAATTATACCCCTTGAGCGCATATATATCAACAATTTTCACTTTCTATCGGAGATACCGACCGTAGACATTGTACCCGGGCTCCTGCCACTCGCCGCCGAGGAAAAAGATCTCCTTCTCCTGTTTCCACCCCACATGCTTCAGCCCGAGCTTCTCAATCACACGAGCGCTCTTCAAGTTCTTGCGCCCCACACCTGCTTCTACATAGTGGAATCCTGTTGGCCATTCCTTCTTCGCAAAGGCGGCAATGGCTTCCAATAACGCGGTGCCAGCCTCTGTCGCATACCCTTTCCCCCAAGCAGATGTCTTGAAGCCATAGCCAATGGTAATGACATGGACAGCCATGGCATCCTCGCTCTGCGAAGATGCATCTGCGTCGGTTGTTGCGGTGGAGGGAGGCGGTGGCGGCGGTAGGAGTGCTTGGTCCAGCTTCCGCATCACCACGCCGCCGACCAGCAGTCCCGGCTCTGCTCCAACTCCAACGTCTTCTAGCGGCGCTGCATCAGACGAGTCGCTTGGCTGTGGCTTGACGAAGGCGGCATATTCAATGCAACCTTGATTGACGGTGCGGTTGACCATGTGCTCGAGGGCTTGTTCAGACGTCTTCATGGTGCCACTCAAGCTGCTGTCTGTTAGCTATAGAACAGACAACTCGCGAATTTAGGGGTCTGACTGGGAGCACTAACCTCCAGGACGTAGCGCCTTCGTCGCTATGCAGGTCGTAGAACCATTTCGCGTGCTGCGAGCCGGCATCTGTATCGGTTAATCGTATGAGTGTCAGCCTCGGCGTGTTGAGAATTGGCTCCATTGTCATGGAATAGAGAGGAGAAGTCCGGCTACGAAGCCGAACAGATGATGTATAAACATACTCGTACACACGACTACAGGGCAAGAGTCATAGAGGGGCGGAGTCATCGCATTCCGTTTGTGCAATATACGACATTCGGGACCTGCCAAAGCAGGCAGACCGGCCGGCGCGCGACGGAGCATCGGCTAGCGTGCTACCTAGCCGCTGCACCTGTGCTACTATGCCACCACTTCAGTCATCAGATTCTCGGGCCACTTGGCCTGGTCAACTCCATTTCCCCTTGTCCCCACATTGTACTTTAGCTGAACCGGGCCTGTAGGGAAATTGATGATGGGCTTCGGTGTCCGTATGTCCTTTCCTACAGCACTAGAATGCTTCTTCTCAAAGAACGCAGGATTGAAGAGGATGGGGCCCGAATTCTGCTTGAGCATCTGGACGAAACGAGGAAGCGTATACTGCATGTTGTGG
Organism: Polyplosphaeria fusca; assembly: GCA_010093805.1. Lineage (NCBI taxonomy): Eukaryota > Fungi > Ascomycota > Dothideomycetes > Pleosporales > Tetraplosphaeriaceae > Polyplosphaeria > Polyplosphaeria fusca. Next base: position 105,195 of record ML996132.1, on the reverse strand, counting down.
TAATGGCGGAAGACTTGGTTGCCATTGCGTGTCCAGACGTCTTCCCACACAGGTGTCGGGTAGGTTCCGACGCTGTTGACCAGCCACTGCGAGTAGTAGTTCAGGGCGAGCTACGAGCGTCAGTAAGCGTTCCCATCAAGTGTTCGTCAAGTGTAGGCAAAACTCACATCGACCTTGTATGAGCCTCCCTCAGCTCCGCGTCTCAGTAATGCATTTAAAATAGCAACAACGCCCGCTACGCCCGTACAGTAGTCAGAGTTGGGAAACACCGGAGTGACCGGCTCGTCGTTGCCCATGGCTCGACCAAATTCCATCGACACTCCTGTATTCGCATCCGATATCTGCTGCCATCCCGACCGGTACGACCACGGGCCCTGCCAGCCATAGCAGTTCTCTCGCACCACAATGAGCCCTCGCTCGCGATCCTTGGTGATTTCTAGCAGTCCGTCGAGAGAGAAGCCGTACTTGTCCAGCACACCCGGCCGATAAGCCTGGACGACGACATCGGCCTCCTGTACCAAGGCTCGCAACTTCTCACGGTCTTCTTCCTTGCGGAAGTCGAGATGCGCGTTCCATTTCCCCCAGCTGAGGTCGGCGTGCAGCACAGACATGTCAGTGATGTGTTCGGCTGTGATTCTCATGACCGAAGCACCGAGCTCCGCCAGTCCACGCGTGACTGCTGGAGCAGCAATGACGCGAGTCAAGTCTACAACCTTCAAGCCGGCTAGAGGGCGCCGAGGAGAGGTTTCTGGCACATCGGGCCACCAGCACGGCACCTGCTTGTCGTTCTTGACTGTGTTGATCTCGTACAGGCCAACGTGCGCATTCGCTTTACCGTGTTCACTGTTCTTGAACTCTTCCGTCGTCCAGCAAATAGTTCCTGCCTGCTTGTACTCGTCTGAAGCGAGCTTTTGCATCGTCTTCGATTCAATCTGGCCGACTTTCTCCATATACGGCTTATACGCTTCCTCGGGCGATGCCACCGTCTGGTAATGTGGCACTCCAACGCTATCCTGAGTTGGCTCGCAGTTCATCGAGCCGTGAAGATGGAAGTATCGCCCATCCTTGCAGCGGTAGATGTTGGTCGCTGCGGTCCTGTACACATCGCCCGACATGTTGTGGAGATCGGTATTCTTGAAATATGTCTCGTACGTGGCTTTCGCCTTTGATGTTGCTCCCATGCGAGGAACCACAGTATCTCCATCGGGATCGATGGTGTTGAGCATGACCGACATAATGTAGAGTTGTGCATGGTCACTGTATACGTCAGTTAATGTTCTGGCAACAGCACGAGGGGATAAAGTCCTCCTGATTCACGACTTCGCTCCCTTAAACAGGCACGTACGTATTGATCACAGCCTTTTGTGGCTCGATTCCATATTTTCGTTTCACGAGGACATTGATCATGGCAGCCTCCAACCCCTTTAGCGCCGAGATACTCTCGGCGAAGCGCCAGTTGACCGGTATGCTCGGCCTGTCGGTTCCTTCGTACTCTACCAACTTCGCTGCTTCTTCAATTTCCTTTGGCAAGGTTGGTGCGATGAGAGGGTTACCCAAGATGCCTTCCTTCAGAATTTTCCTAGTCTCTTTGGGGATGGAGTAAGCCAGGGAGCCATTAACTCCATTGCTGTGTCCGTTCGTTTCCGCAGATGTCATTTTGGATTGAAGGTGTTTTCCCTGCGCGTTTGCGATGCGCCTCGCGTTGCTCAGGAGATATTTATTCCCACACGCCCAAGGAGATGCATATAAGACGCATGTGATATCACTGCCTCTTGGTGCAACTTTTTCCAGGAAACAAGCAACAATGCCGAGTTGTCGATTTGGCCTCGGTCGAGTCGGCAAGTGCGAGTAGCGCAACGACTAAGTGTGGCCGAGTAACAGCCGCAACCTACGATGCCCACGGAAGCCGGCAATTGCGACGATTCGGTGTTAAAAGAAGAGGTTTCGTAAAATATGAGTTCAAGAGGTGGTGCAGCAGCATTATTTAACAGAACGGCTACAATTACGCCCCGCAACAAGGGTTCGGGTACTTCAGATCTTAGAGCGAGAGCTGGCCGCATAAAGGACTACCCCCCTCCATCTTTTCTCGTCGGCTAGTGTTCTATTGACCTGGATTCGCCATCAGCCATGGCGTCATACGATTACAGCGCAAGGTGGACAAAACATCGTGGATCGCGGCCGGTCAAGATTGCGAATTGTTCGGGATACAAATGTGACTCACTCAAATCCTTCCTTCCACAATTCCACTAATTCAGTAGGTGACCCTGGGTATCACATGCGATATCAGGCGGAATTGGGAGATGTAGATTTCATTACAGGCGACTATCTTGCAGAAGTGAACATTGCAGAGAATGCCCAAGCGCATGCCGCGGGTCAGCATCCAGGGTGGGAAGAGACTGCATGGGACGGTATCAAGCAAACCATCCATCTTCTAGCTCAGAAGCGCATCAAGGTGATTGTCAATGGTGGCGCGCATAATCCAAAAGGATTAGCAGAAAAAGTCCACCAGTTGGTAAGATTTTCCACCGAATGACTGCTCTGTCTTACGTAGGCCATAGGTCACGGAGCTCCAATACCCGCTCAAGGTGGCTTACGTTCTGGGAGATAATCTCTTTAACGATTTCAAAGACCTGCGTACGAAAGGGCTCCCACCCCACCTCGATTCCGACAACGCCGATGTTCAGTTGGCGGAGCACACACTCGATCTGCTGGAGAAAGGCGATAAGCCTGTCGTCAGTGCGAATGCTTACCTAGGTGCGCGAGAAATTGTAAGAGGATTGCAAGAAGGCGCCGACATCATCATTGCAGGCAGGGTTGCTGACGCCTCGCCCGTACGCCCAAGCCCCTCAGCATAATCCATTGATAAGCCAATTAACACCGAGTAGGTTGTGGGCGCTGCGTGGTACTGGTGGTCATGGGCTGAAACTGCATTCGATGAGCTTGCAGGTGCCCTGATTGCCGGTCATCTTATTGAGTGCAGTGGCTATGTCACTGGGACTAATTTTGCTGGATTCTATGAATATGATCTCGATGATCTGTACGAAGTCACCTTTGGCATTGCAGAAGTTGAAAAGGACGGCACTTGTGTCATCACAAAGCACGATGCTAAGAAAGGATTCGTCACCGAGGATACTGTCAAGTGCCAGTTTCTCTATGAGTTACAGGGAAACGTCTATCTAAATAGCGATGTAAAAGCTGTCCTAGATGGAGTGCAATGTAAACAAGTGGGCAAAAACAGGTAATCTCGAGACCACCCAAAGACGAAAATCTTTTCGATCAAACACTCATTCAGAACAGAGTCCGCATTTGGGGCATCAAAGGCCGTCCTCCACCCCCAACAACCAAACTCGCCATCTTCTACAAATCTGGATACCAGTCTGAGTTCGTCATCAATGCAACTGGCTACGCCACAGCCCAGAAATACGACCTCTGGGAACGCATCATACGCCACAGCCTGCAAGAAAAGGGCCTCCTCTCCTCCTTCGACGTCCTCGAGTTCCAACGGTACACCCCCCTTTCCCCCCTATCTCTCAACCCCCTAAACTAACACTCCCCCCCCCCAACAGCATCGGCACCCCCTCCCCCAACCCGCGCTCCCAACTCTCAAGCACCACCTCCCTCCGCTTCTTCGCCACCTCCAGCACCCCTTCCCCCCTCCTCTCCCTCGCCTCCCAACTATCCCGATACTCCATGCACCACTTCTCCGGCTTCCACTGCACCTCCGACGCGCGCTCGCTCCTCCCCCGCCCCACCCTCTCCTTCTACCCCTCCCTAATCCCGCAATCCTCGCTCCAAACCTCCATATCCCTCCTCTCTGGCCCCGCTGCCCCATACACCACAACCACCATCCGCACCTCACCCCCCTCGCACACCGAACCCTTGTCCCCGCGCTCCACCTACGAAACACAGCACCCAGTCAATCCAAACACCTTCGGCGCCACGGCCCCAGCGCGTCTAGGCGACATCCTGCTCGCGCGCAGCGGCGACAAAGGCGGGAACGCGAATATCGGGTTCTTCGTCCCCACATCTCTACCCTCGTCCTACCACCCCCGCTCGTCCGCGTTGTACGCTCAAACGTGGGATTGGGCGCGCGGGTTCTTAACCGTGGCGCGGTTGAAGGAGATGATGTGTGAGAGCTGGCCGGCGAAAGAGGAGGAAGGGTGGCATGTGGAGCGCGTCGAGTTTGAGGGGATTATGGCTGTTCATTTTGTCGTGTATGGCGTGTTGGGGAGGGGGGTGAGTGGGAGTGCGAGGTTGGATGCGTTTGGGAAGGGGATTGGGGATTGGTTGAGGGATGTGGTTGTGCAGGTGCCCGTGAGGTTTCTGGAGGGGAGGGGGCTGATGAGGGGGGAGGGAGGGGGGAGTAGTAAGTTGTGATTTGGGGATTTTGTTTGTCAGGGTGGCATGGAGGAGTTTGCTACCTATGTCTGGAAGCTGGGAGGGAATATTTAGTAGGCAGGTCATTAGCTATGCGTCTTTCAATCGGTGCCACCAGCATCGAGCACACCACAAGACTCTTCTATACGACAAGCGAATCGATCTGCGCATCTGCCACCCAACTTCTCCAACACCAAACCACATCACATCACATCACACTGCACACAGAAACTTTAGACAAAGTCTCTTCTCATTCCCCCCCTCTCTCTAAAAGGCAAAAAAAATCCACAATTGAAAGTCCGCTTGTATGCCTCAAGGCACCTCCTACGCCATGCCAATGCCATGCACCGTCAGAAAATGCAGCAGTTCCACCCATGCCCTAGCGCGCTATTACAAACAAGGCTACTATAATACAGTTGAAGAGAGAGAAATGAGGCAGTGATGAGAAAGCATTGAGCTGCGGATGGAGGGCCAGCCAGGAGGGAGAGAGTGGCCGCCGAGCTGGAGCTGTGGTGGGGAATATCGCAAACATGTGATGTGATCCTTCCATCCATCCATCCAAACACCCGTACACACACAAGTCGAGAGATCAGAGCCGGTAGATAGTAACCATCGAAGTGTCGGAGAGAATGCCAGCAGGGAAGCCAGAAGGAGAGCCATCGGGAAGAGAGCCGTCCAGAAAATGCCAGAGAGAAGCCAAAGGTCGAAGAATCCAGTTGTTCCATGAGATGAAGCGGAAGCCAATGCCTAACCTAGACCACCTAACTACGAAATCGTTATGTTAGCATTGAAAGCGTACAGACAGACCCGATTTGACGAGGTTAGCTTACAATAGAAGATATAGGTGGGATTTGACTCTGACTCGACCTCCGAAGAGGGAGTCCGAAGAGTCAAAGAGAGTGAAAGGACCCCAAGACCCCAAACTACGACCCAGATTCGACCTCCAAAAAGGGATCCCGGGGAGTTCAAGGGGACTCAGGGGAGAGAGGCAGAAGAAAGCGGCTGATCGGCAAGAAGTAGTGAATCTTGGACGGGAGGCGGTCGACTTAGGCAGGCAGATTCTGGTTGAAGACGTCGGCAAAAGTTTCGGCCACGTTGTCTTCCTTGAAGGTAAAGAGGTAGATATCTGGCTTGCCGGCTTCGTGCGGGTATGGTGCGATAGCCATACGGCGGGTCCTGCCGGTGACGCTGGCTTTGATGGTTGGCATCAGGTAGTAATTGACGGCTACCTTGCCAGAGACCTCACGGAGTCGGACGAGTGATTTGCCGGAAGTCCTCTCCTTGAGCACGTAGACACGACCCGTAGAGAACGTATCCCACTTCTTCTTGCCTGGGTTATCGGGGTCCGCGATCTGTCGCTTGCCGACGCAAGGATGCTCGAACAGGATATCGTGGTTCTCCTTTTCACTCTCTGTTAGCATGGACAAATCAAAGTTATTGGAATTGATACTCGCTTCTTCCGCATTATCGTCCTGCCCAGATTCCTGAGCACTCTCTTGTTCCGATACGGGGGTCGGGGCGCGAGTCGATAGAGCCGAGGCCGCCAGGCCCGGTGCACTGGCGAACTTGATCGGGTCGGTAGGTTTGAACGTGTTGTCGCCTGAGACGCTCTTTGAAGCAGCGCTCAGGAATGATTGACCAAAAGATGACTTTGCAGCAGCGGCGCCGAAATCAAAGGATTGGAAGGCTCGGAAAGACGGCTGTGCCACGGGAGTTGGCTGATCAGTCTCGTCTTTCGGAGAGTCGTCCTTGGTCATGCGGGACATGAGGCTCGGTGTCTCAGGGCCGTCGTTGGGTGTCATACGTGACATCAGGCTCGGAACCTTTGACTTTTTGCTTGCCCTCATGGTCGACTCCAGATCCTCGTCGTCAGAAGCCTCAGCAGACGAGCGCTTCTTGGAGAATGTGCGCGGGGTCTGCTGTGCTGTGCTATCCTCTGCATCATCGTCGTCATCGGATTGGGAGCCCTGGTTGTTGGATGAAGGACCGGATGACAAATGTCCGAAGATGTTGTTGCTGGGAGCTGTGTTGCTGTGAGGAGCGTCGAACACAGAAACTGCTGGACTACCGCTGCGCGAGCCCAAGAGCTGGGGCGTGGTTGAACCCCCGAAGATATTTGACGCGGAAGGTGTGTTGGCTTGAGGAGCGTCAAATACAGAGACCGCTGGACTACCGTTGCGCGAGCCAAAGGGCTGAGGCGTAGTCGAACCGCTGGCGGGCTTGAAGGTGAAAGAGGGGACACTCTCCGACTTTTGGGCCGCTTTTTTCTCTGCCAGTTCCTCATCGTAGCGCTTGGACCACGTCTCCTCATCCTCTTCTTCCGAGTCATAATCCGCCTCCTTGGCCTTTTTTTTTGCCTCTGCGGCGAGTTGTTCAGCAGTTTTAGCAGACTTTGCAAATTGAGCCATGAAGTTGCTTGGCGTCTGTGACGGTTCAGGCTCGAGCGCACTCTTCTTGGCATCGGCGGTGGCGGAGGGAGTGAAGGCTGGGAATGGAGATGCCTTTGCAGAGGAGCTAGTAGATGCAGCGGCTCCCTTGGACGCCTGCAGGAATGGGGATGATGCAGCATTCTCGGTGCCAGCGTTGCTTGGAGTGAATGCGGAGAAGGGAGATGCTTTGGCAGAACCACTCTGAGATGCATCGGCTCCCTTGGATGCCTGCAGGAATGGAGATGACGCGCTCTTCTCGGCACCGAATTTGGCGGGAGTAAATGATGAAAATGTGGATGCTTTGGCAGGACCGCTCGCATCAGCTCCCTTGGACGTCTGCAAGAACGGGGATGACACGCTATTCTCGGTATCGAGTTTGGCAGAGGGAGTGAAGGCTGAGAATGGAGATGCCTTGGCAGGATCGCCCCCATCAGCTGCCTTAGACATCTGCAAGAACGGCGATGACACGCTCTTGTCTGCTTCAGGTTTAGCAGAGGGAGTGAAGGCTGGGAATGGAGATGCCTTTGCAGCGGGCATTGCGGTCGCATCGGCTCCACTGCTCTTCTGGGCAGAAGGAGTAAAGGTGAATGGAGGTGCTTTTGCAGCCGGAATTGTGGTCGCATCGGATCCACTGCTCGTCTGGGCAGGAGGAGTAAAGTTGAAAGGAGATGCCTGAACAGTAGAGCTCTTGGGCGCACTAGCTCCGCCAGAAGCTTTCTGAGGGGCGGGTGTGCGTTGAGGTCGCTTGTGCGAGGAAAACGGGCTGCCGGGAGGAGTAGTAGACTCGGGTTCTGCCGGATTCTTGAGCGCATCCCCAAGGATATTCGAAGCAACTCGAGGTTTCTTTGAAGGCGTGGCCATTGATTCCTCGGAGTCCTCATCTGCGTCACCTTTGCGCTTCTGAGAAAGGCCAGATTCCTTGCCTGTGATGCCCAACGATGCTGCGCGGCTTTTCTTGAGCTCTTTCAGCCTGTCCCTAAGCTGAGCCGACTGTTTCACGTGCCACTCTGAGAGTGCTGTCCAATCAGAATTGGCCGGTGCACTGTTGATCTTTGCCTTGAAAGATTCGTTCAAGAGCAAGATTTGGGTGGCGACATCGACGAGCTGCTTATTCGTCTCGTCGATGTTTGTGGGAATGGGTGCACTGGAAAATGATGAAGGCAGCTGTGTAGTCGGTGCCATCACCCTTGGCAGGCTTGGGACAGGTGCAGTTGCCGTCTCAGCGGCCGTCGGCTCAGTGGACGACACCTGAGGTGTTGATGTCGCAGGCGCAGTGGCCGTCGTCGGCTCACTGGCCACAACTGCCTCAGGTGCTGCAGCGTTCTCTGCAGCAGCCATGTGCTCAGGTGGCATTCCGGATTCAGGTGCTGTTGTGGACTCAGTTGTAGCCATCGCCTCGGGTGACGTGCTGACTTCGGGTGGCTGAGTGAAGGGCTGGAAGGCCGGTGACTTCTGGCCGAAAACCGATTGAGAAGTTTGAGGCGACTCGAATGAGGGGGTGTTTAGCTGTCCAAACGCACCAAAGGCAGTCGGAGGGGCCTGAGGCGTTTGCTGCACTTGCGGAGATCCGAACGAGGTCGTGGGTGTGTTCATGAATCCAAATGGAGCAGGAGAGGCAGATGGCGTTTGTTGCACCTGTGGTGGTTCGGATGAGGTCGTGGGTTGATTCATGAATCCAAATAAATTCGAAGGGGCCTGAGGCGTTTGTTGTATCTGTGGTGATTCGGATGAGGTCGTGGGTTGATTCACGGATCCAAATAGATTCGGAGGGGCCTGAGGCGTTTGCTGCACTTGCGGAGATCCGAACGAGGTCGTGGGTGTATTCATGAATCCAAATGCAGCAGGAGAGTCCGATGGCGTTTGTTGCACCTGCGGTGATCCGAAGGACGTCGTAGGTTGATTCATGAATCCAAAGGTGCCCTGAGATGCTTGGGGCGTCTGCGGCATCTGAGGTGTTCCGAAGGAAGTTGCAGATTGATTTACAAGTCCAAAGCCCTGCGAAGCTGACGGCGCTTGGGTCGCCGACGGGGATCCGAACGATGATGTAGGTGTGATGGCGAATGAAAAGGGACCAGGACGGACCAATGGTGTTGATGTTTGTGGCACCTGCGGTGATTCAAACGAGGTTGTAGGTTGATTCATGAATCCAAAAGTACCCTGAGGTGCTTGGGGCGGTTGCGGCATCCGAGGTGCTCCGAATGGTACCGCAGGCTGCTGATTCATAAACCCGAAGGCATTCTGAGCGCTGAGGTCGGTGGAAGGCTGGCCGAATGCGGCCTGGGTATCTGGCTGTACTGGAGGCGCGTTAGCACCCTGCGGAGGGATCGCGAAACCGAACATATTTGACGAACTATTCGAAGAGGCGCCGAACTCCCCAGTGCCCTCTGATGTGGGCTGCTGGGGTAAGTTGCTTGCTTTCGACCATTCATCTCTTTTTGTCTGTTCGAAGAATCGTCGCTCGAGGGCGTTGAAGTCACCTGTGTCTTCGGGTTTGCTCTTGTCGGAGCCCTTGTATTGTTTCGGGGTCGAGTTGCTGCCGAACACCATGCCAGAGCTGCTGTCGTTGCCAAACGAGAAGCCCACGGACGGGGGGACGTATTCGGGGGCGATGGGCACACTGCCAGCGATTTGCGCTGTTGCTGCGGTGCGACGACCCTTCATGGGCACGATCCTGCAGGTAGCGAGTGGTTAGCATCGTCTGAGAGAGCGAGAGAAGGCGACTTACTTGCGCTTGGCCATCTGCGCTGCCGTCGCGCGCACGACAGGGTCTTCGTCGTCACCATCGCGAGCCTCCGAGTTAAAGTCGTTCATGTAGACCTGTCCCGGGCGGCCGCCCTGGAACGTCATGTAGCGCTTGTTGTTGGACGACATGATGAAGGTGATCGCGCCCGCGATCGCTCGGGCGGGAAGGTGATCGGTCGCAGTCGAGAGAGAGTTGGGGGTGCGGGAGGAAAGGAAATGTCGCGGGAGGAGTGGTTGCAGTTTTGTGGGAGTAACAACAAGTCGCGCCTGCCGGCCTAGCGTGGTTCTTGCCAAGCCCGCTACCGCGCACAGACCCGCGTCTTGGCAACGAACGCGACCGAAGTGAAAGTGCGAAGTGACTAGGGACGTATCAGTCGCACATCTAACTATAATAGCATCTGAGGCACGTGCTCGAGTTTTGTGTACAAAGTAGTTCCATCTAGAACTATAGACGCACATGCATCCTCTCCTCACCGCCTGCTCCTACCTGAACAGAAGCTGCACTTCCCCCGCCCCCCTAACCTTGGCCTCCACATCCTTCTCGCTCATCCTCAACTCGGTGCAAATCTCATCAAAGCTATGTACACCATCCAAGAACCTCACCAACGGCAACGCCTCCCTGTCTTCGCTCGCAATGCTTTCCAACCTCGCCACCTCCTCGGCTTTCGGCATTGTCACCGCAGTCGATGCTATAGAAGGCTTATGTGACAGTCGGGGTGCCATGGCTGTCGTGGGGGGTGCGCCGCGGAGAGTGACTTGGTCCGACGGTCTCGTCGGGGTTGTCGAGGTCATGGTTGCAAGGGGATTGACGACGGAGGGAGAGACGGCGTATTTGTGCACCCGGTACAGGAAGCCTTTTATCACGCCGAATGTGATGAGTCGTCGGATGTCGATGCCGTTTAGCTGGGCCAGGTTCTCGAGCACCCAGCTGCGGAGGTGGAGCCCCTGGCGGAGGGATGTGTAAAGCATAATCAGAGTCTCCGGGCTGATTTTACCCTGCTCCATGTCGACTTCGGTGGCAGACTTGCGGTGTTCCTGGCCTGCGTGTTCTGAAACAGAGGATATTGAAGCCGTAGATATGGACGGCGCGTCGCTGTGCTTCCTCTCGTGCTCGACATCGGGCTCTGAGTCGCGAGATGTGTGTGATGAGTGACTCGACCGGTCCCGACTCTTCTCGCTCTCGCTACCCATCTTCACCTGACGTCGATCCAGCATACGCGGTACGCGAACATACCGCGCGCATTCTTCCTGGGCCCGAACGTCAGTGATGAAACCCCCTATCTCAGCTGTGGGTGCGTAGATGGCGCTAAAGCTAAAAATGTCGAGCAGGACAACGCAGCCATAGTACACGAGATGCTGCACTGCTTTGCGCGTGAGCGAGAGATCTGTGTCTGCAAGCAGGGAGATGTGCGAGACAGAATGAATCCCGTTGATGAAGGGGACGATGCGAGTCAGAGTCAGATCAGATGACAGAGGCGTTGTTAGGGATGACAGCGAAATGGTGAGCAGAGGAACATGATGCGGGTGGATTGGCGGCGGCGGTGCATGGGTGGGGAAGAGCTTGAGGTTGATCGTGTTGGATTCGTCTGTTCGATGTTAGTAATATGCCCCAATGTCTCTATATCAGCGATAGCAGAGTCCCGACTCACCAATTGGTATCATGCACTCGGCATAATTATTCAGATCCTCCAGCACAACCTCACAAAGCGCATACACCTTGCTCCCTACGTCTCCGACCAAAACACCTCCCTCCAGCCCCTCCGCATCGTCCTCCCAAATCCCCTCCTCTTCCCTGCTCAGAAAACCGCCCTGTTCTTCCAAACCCCTCAGCAGCCCGCCCAGCTTCCTCACCACCTCCCCGTAGCACGCCCAGTCCGCGACTCCCTCCTCCACCACCACCGCGAAGTTGAAGCGGAACTCATTCCTGCTGTACCGGCCTTCTCTTATGCACACTGGGTACCCAATAACGCGGTAGTGGTTGACGCAGAAGGTGAGGAGGCGGTCGCAGAACTGCTGCGTCGGGATGAGATAGGACGTTATGGAGCTGAAGGGGAGGAGGGGGTTCGAGAGCGCAGAGGGCGAGGATGAGGGAGTTATGCTGCCTTCGGGGACCTGATGGAGGACACGAGAGCCTGGTGTGGAGTCAGACTGGGGTGAGTCAAGGATGGAATTGTGGGGTCACGGTACCTTTCTCATGGTGGAATCGCGTGAAGAAGATGGCTTTGATGGAGCGCGTTGGCATTAGGGCGCTGTAAGGCAAGGACTGAAGTGATCTGGAGGCTACATGTTGTCTTCTCCCAGGTCAAGTTCGCAATGGTAGCGGGGACGAGGTCGAACAGAGCGGGTCCGTGCTCAAGCTCCGTTCAGATTGCCCGGCTCGAGGGGGCTTTAAGATTGGTTGTGGAAAACATCCAGGCACTACCGCGCCATATTCACGATGCCATTTATGTAGCTGCATACGATGGGCATCTTCTCCGAACCCTTCTTTCTCACCATTTCTCCACCTCCCCCGACTTCGGCGTCTGCATCCTCACGATCTTGTCACAATTCAGCAGACATTGTGGATCAAAGGCCTGCTTCAGCCTTCTCATCGCATCGACCGTATCCGTGTCCAGCTCATGCGGCAGATAATCTCTCTTGATCAAGCCGACCCCATGTTCACCCGTCGCCGTGCCTTCCAGCTCGATTGCACGCTTGACCATCTCGTGCACGAGGTGTTTTGCCTTCTCATATTCTGTCTCTTTGTTATAGATAAGAATTGCTGCCGACCATGAGCTGAGTTTTGTTGAGATTGAATTGCCACTCACTGTGAAAGTTACCGTCTCCAACATGTCCCACAATACTACCAAGCATCCCAGACTCCTTGATCTGCGCCTTCGTCTCGTCGATGATGGTAGGTAGCCTAGAAATTGGAACGGCCACGTCTGTTGTCCAGACCCCCGTGTTCTCCTTTCCTTCCTGACCCTTCGCCATAGTCGCCCACAGCGCCTCTTTTCTTGCCGACCACAGCTCTTCTTGCTCATCTGCATTCCTAGCAAACTCGAAGCTAGTGCTGCCAGTTGCCTTGGCCAGCTTCTGCACCTGGCTAATCTGCTCCTTTACAGACGAAGGTGTGCCGGCAAATTTGAAGAAGAGCGTCGGGGCAGCCTTCCAGGTTTTGGAAGTCGAGCCAGCATGGTTGATGCAATCCATCTGCACATCATCGAGAATCTCGATGCCAGCGATGGGAACACCGGCACCAACAACCTTGAAAACACAGTCGGAGGCCTGGCGAACCGTGTCGAACGCACATACTGCTACGCTGGTGTGCTGAGGTTTTACAGTGACCTTCAATGTCGCCTCCGTAACGAGGCCGAGGGTGCCTTCGCTGCCAATAAACATGCGCGTGAGGTCATAGCCAGCAGAGCTCTTCCTTGGCCGTTGTCGCGTCTTGATGATGGTCCCATCCGCGAGGACAACCGTGAGAGATATGACCCAGTCTTTCATGGTTCCGTAGCGATACGCGTTTGTCCCAGAGCAGCCTGTCCCAACCATTCCTCCTATCATGGCCCCGGGGCCTGGGTCGGGGGGAAAGAACAGGTTGCTCTTTGCCAGCTCTTCGTTGAGCAGCTCCCAGCCCACTGCCGGCTGCACAATGACATCCAAGTCCTCAGCATGAAGTTTCAGAATCTTGTCCATATTCGAAAAGTCTATGCATATGCCTCCCCGAGTCGCTGCAAAATGTCCCTCCAGACTTGTCCCTCCACTGTACGGTGTGACCGGAATCTTCCGCTCGTGGCAAATCTTCATTATGGTGCTGACTTCCTCTGTGCTCCTCGGTTTCACGACTGCAAAGGGAAAGTCGCCTGGCTCGGTGGGATGAGTGCTCCAGCTCGATCCAGCATGCGTTTCCAAGTCGGAGCGCTCGATCGAGATGTTCTCATTGCCGACGATATCACGGAGATCTGTCCAAGCTGCTTCCATATTTGCTTCGGAGATGTTGTGCTTCGGGGGGACAATGTTGTCGAGGGGCGCGGTGGATGAGGTATCCGGGGGTCTTACGCCTACTTGGCCAAAGTAGTACCCAATGGCGCCAAAGCATGCGGCGACTATGTTGATCAGCATTCGATCCACCTCACCCTTGATCAAACGAGGGAGACATACCCACGAGCGTAGCAAAGAATTGGCCTGCTGCTGTTCTCTGTTGCATCTGCGAGTATTTGGTCTGCTCCGCCTTCTCTTTCTCAATACGGGCATGCATACTCTCAAAGAGCTGCGGGTAGAATGGCGCCGGCTCGGTATTGCCATCTTTCTTGTCGTTGCTGTTCGGGCTGCTGGCGTAGCGGAGCTGCTGTTGTTGCGCGGTGCATCGCAAGAAAGTCGCTGCCGGCGTTGCTCGTGGCGTGCTCCGAAGAGCAATTGCGCGTCGTGGAAGACCTCTCATGGCCATTATGACGCTCGAGTTCTGACTACCATGGCTTTTATGTTTGGTCCAAGAAGCGGGGAGCTTGAGCGGAGGAACGGGAGGTTCTAGCTTCCATTGCAAATGCTGAGAAGTCGGCGCGCACGGTTATTTCCGACGAATGGCCGCGACGTGCTTGCGCCGCCATGCATTACGAATCCATTACCCCGGAACTTAGATGGAGATCTCGCATGCTTCAAGATATTGGCAGCATCAAACGAAACATTCACAGTCACTTCTACAGTGGCACAGAATGCTGAGTAAGAATGATAATGCCATAGTCACGCGAAGCTCCATAGCCTAATGCCAGAGCGAGCCAAGATAGTCAGAAACCCAGACCCAATGCAAAGCCATATTGTGCAGTCTCTCAATCGTATCCATGATGAGGACGCAGCTCCATGCGTTGTATTCTGCAAGGCGCCCCGGAGAGGAATAAGTCCTTTTACGCCTATAATAACGTGTAGTCGCCGTGATGATATGTCGTCCAAAAGAGACCCCGCTGGATGCAGCGAACGAGGAGAAGAAAAGCCGTAATTCATGAACGCGTGATCGTAGTACCGTACACCATGCTGCAAACCGAAAAGACAAAAGCCAAAGCGGGGTATTGATGAATGAAAATGCCAGGGCACCGCTCCAGGTGCCCTTATGCAATGGTAAGAATGAATTCGTTCTGTGAGCGTCGACGAGACGCTCACGAGTTTGTCGTGGTCGTTGTTCGTGGGATCGCAAGCAAGATTGGAGGAATACGTGAGGGGCTTGTGAGGCTTGTGAGGCGATCAACTACTGCTGAAGACCTTGGACATTCTCAGTAATCTTGTCTTGAACCAGGCAACAAAGCGCAGCCACCTGCCCTTTGCAGCTCTACTTTTGGTCACCTTGGGTGCCGTGTTTGTGCGTTTCTCAGAGCTAATAATGTGCTTTGGAAGGGTGCTGTTATGTGTCTGTCGGTGATCCGAGTACTGGCGTCCTCCGACCGAGGGCCGAGGCGTCGATGACTTCTCGTTGGAATCGGATGTACTTCGAGCACGATTGTGTTCTTTGCGATCATGGGATTCTGATACGCGGCGGTCCCGCTCCTCCTTCTTGTACTGCTTGCGGAAGTCCTTCTCCTCTTTCTTCATGGCTGTCTTCTCGTACTTGCGTTCCTTGCCGGCTTCTTTCTCGTTGAAGGCTTGCCGCGCGGCACGGATAGAGGCAGCGCGAGAGGCAGGATCCACCGGTGAGTCGCGTCCAGGACGGACCCATCCGAAGGCTTTGTCAAAGGACGTCCGAGAGCTAGGTGAGGTGGTGGTGTCGATAGACTTTAGCGTGTCGCCGCGAGACCGCGAGGGTGCTACTGGAGAAGTGAGTGACACGGCCGAGTGGGAGTAGCTGCCCCCAAGTCTCGTCGAGGAGCCGGTGGTGTGGATGCGCAGGGGCTGAGATACACCCGGAACTGAAGAAACGGACCCAGACCGGCGAGCTGGGTCGAATGCATTCTGTCTCAGGCGGAACTCCTCGTCAGTCATTATGTCATCTGTCTCATTCTCGCTGCCCATGAGGGAGGAGGGATTCGATTGTGATATGGGCGGTGTGTAGGGTCGAGGCGTCTGGCGGATCGAGGGCATGAAGGGTGCCGTGGGCCGCTGCAGGCTCGACGAGGTGCTGAACTGCGACGTGTTCGACGTCGAGCGAGCGTGCCTGTTGCGGCCGTTGATGGGAGCGAAGTTGACATCAGACACCGACTTGGAGTTGGCGCCGCTGCTGGCGTACTCTGATATGCCCAGGCCCGCGAGGCCCTCATTCTCGGCGGCGGGGCGCGACAGGTCGAGTGCGTTGCTGTCCTTGGAAGAGAGCTTCCGCAGATACGGCTTGATCTTGAGCGGGTGCGAGGCGGTTGCAGATGTGGCGGGCATGGGGCGGGTGGGCTCGTTCCAGGGCTCTTCGTAGGTGACCTTGGGGGTGCCCGAGCGATTAAAAGAGAATGCATGGGCGTCGGACAGTGGGCTGAGAGGACTTGTCATGGAAGAGGCGGAGTTGCCGCGCTTGTGAAGACGCGCATGGCTGCTCTGCGTGCGTGGAGTGGCCATGACTACCGGGGCGTTGCGACTGCGGCGATGGACGAGAGAGGCATGCCCTTGCGGGGGGTGGTATCGACATTCACCAGGTCGACATGACGGAGCGTCGCAGTCACTTAAGAGAGAGAGCGCTCGGGAGGATCGGAAGACGATCTCAATGAAAGAGGCTTGACCGTGACAGGTGCAAGTGGGCCGCAGCGACGCTCGTGGCGTGTAGGGGTGGTCCGGGGAGAGGATGATCGATCACCGAGGGCTGGGGTGGGAGCGATCCAAACGTCAACAGTGCTGGGCACTCGGCGCGGACGCAACCAAGGCGGGCGCAGCGGCACTTATAGTCGTCAGCAGGCCGGCGGACGGGGCAGCAGGAGCGCTGGCCTGAGCAGTGAGGAGGCAGAGAGAGTGAGGGGAAGGCGGAGACGCGGGTAGACTTGGTTTGAGATTGAGGTAGACGTTGAAGCGGTGTCGCGCCAGCTTACGACAAAGCACCCACACGACGCACCCACCGAGGCTTCCTCCGGGTGCCATGTCCGTCGGCGGGCCCATATCATTCGTATCTATATCTCGCACAAGAGCCTCGCAGCCTGCCATTGTCCGCCAGTGCCCGCTCCGCCAGCTGAGGAGGGCGCTGGCGGCGGCCCTGTATCCGGCGCTGCAGGCGTATCACGGCCTCGCCAGCCAGGACAGACGCCTCCTTCCTATTTGATGCCGACGCTCGCAGCCATTCACCGCGCATAAGCCTCTCATTCCTCTGCCTTCCATCTACGTGATGGCATTCCAAATTGCAGCCGTCTTGTCTCGTCTCGTCTCGCCTCGTCTCGCCGCGCTGCCCTCCGCCCACACCCGCCCTCTGTCTCCCCACGCTCACATGCGCGCGCGGTTGGGGCTGGACGGCCGCCTGAGAGAGGTGGAGTGGGTGGGTGAGTGCACCCACTGCCCAGCCCAGCTCCCAGGTCTCAGCCCGCAGTGCAGCGCGGGATCGCCAGGCCCTTCCAGACTGGCTGGTGCGCCGCCCCCGCCCGTCCGCCCATGCTGCGCGTCTTGCGTAAACTCCACCGGTTGCCTCACTTGAAACACCACATGCTGGCCATCCCTCCGCATCGGCATGAACATGCCTCCACCGTTTGCCTATCACCATCTCGTTCGACTTCCCCGCACTCCACATGCAAAACACGCCTCTTGGTCGGGTTTGTTGCTCCTCTCAACTCATGACTTCATCATGCGTGACACCATCCATGATGCGTTTATTGTTTCGCCTCGCTGCCTCTGAAGCAGCATCGCCATGCCTGGAAATGCCCATTCCAAAGTATCGGTCGTTCCGACGATGGGAGCCTCATGCAGATGACCACTTATGAGATCCTTGGGTCGCTCCTTCCCTGCATAGCATCATCCTCACCCCTTGGCCTCGGTCTTGTCTTGGGTCCCCACATCATCGTCGTGTCATACATCGACGACGGCAGCACTTGAACGCCATCACAAATACCACATGAGCCAGCACCATGATACATTCAGTCGTCATATAAATACCTGGTGTGAAAAGATGTACAAGAAGTGAAGCCGAAATGTATCCCAAATATACCTCCTCCGAGGTGGACCCAAATAAGACACGATAGAAATGAAAAGGCGACGAGATTCGTACAAAAAGTGAGCGTTTGGGGGGGTATATCGCGACCAAATGAGCAAGCAATCAGAACAATGTCGTTCCATCCATGTACAATAACCACCAAACAGACATGTCCAGCCAAGACGCTTGGGACGGGCCAGGCTAAGCGTTGATGATCATGTTCCTCTGCGACGTATCCTCGGGGAAAGCACCGAAAACGACGCGGTAAAGGTCCCGCATCCACAGGAATTGGTCACGGCTAGCCATGTACTGTACCGCTCGCCCGATCTCGCTGGCCGTGAGGCGCCGAAGCGGTGTTGTGTGCACCGCCCGGAGAGTCGGGTCTGATAGCACGAGCCTCTTGTAGTTCTCAAACAGCGACACTTGCCAAGCAAGCGGCCCAAAGCTGTTCGGCGGCAACGACCGCACAAACTCGGGCAGTGATATCTGACGCGTGTACCCGGTGTTGATGGCGGCCTTGGTGATCAGCCCCTTGAGCCGCACCAAATTGGGGTCTTCACGCGTTGCTGTGGCAGTCGACGAAGTGTGCACCGAGTTCGAGGCATCCGAGTAAGTCGAAAGAGAAGACGCGGCAGATGACCAACGATCATGGGTGCGCGTCTGTCCGGCTTCGGGCCCTAGAATCAAAATGTTTGGTATATTAGGCTCTTCTGCGGGCGACGATTCCTCGCGGTCGTCGAAGATGGTCGTTGGTGTCTCGGGGTGCGTCACCAGCTGTCGCCTCATCGACACCGCTGAATGATACGATTCGTTCAAACTCGACGATCGCCCAGACCGTTCTGATAGCGAGACGTGCGATTGCGAATGCGGAGTCGATTGTGTCACCGAAGGCGGGGCAGTGAACGTGTACTGCGATGGCCGTGGGGTTCCGCGCTCAGGTCGCACCTGTGTCCACCCTTCGCGGAACAGGTCACACAGCTCCCAACAGGCTTGGATGGCAGATCCCAGCAACTCCTCATCAGCTGCCTTTGCATCACGGCTGTTCTGGCGGATGCTGAAGAGCATCTCGGCTAATGACCAGCATGCATGAAGAAGCGCATCCGTCTCTTCGGGCAGCGAAGTTCGTTGCTTCATGAGCCGGTGACACAGTGTGAGATAGAAGTCCAGCGTGCGCTCTCGAAAGGCCTCTGGTAGCGCTCGATCGTGGGCATTGTAGAGATGGTTGTTGAGCTCAAAGCTGACCCTCAACACAGAATCGGAGGCCTCGTCCCCGCGTTGGCGAACTTCAAACAAGGCCTGACAAAAGTCTCGACAGAGCTCCAGGATTGGCTTGACCTGGGTCGAGGGATCCTCATTCTGGCTCTCGTAGAGTCTCTGACAAAGTCGCCAACAGCTACGCCATGCGTGCTCTTGAATGTCGCCTCTGCCACCCGAAAAGTGAAACATCCTGTGGCGGTGGGTGTTACTCAGCTTTGCCAAAGTGTTGCACAGGGTCCAACATTCACTGAGTGCACTCTTCAAAGCTGCGATTTCCCGTGCGGTTTCGTTGATGTCGTGCAAAACCTCGCCCATGGTTTGCGTGCCCATGGAAACAGACAAGAAATCCCTTGGAGGGGTGGAGGGAGCACTCTCTTGCTCAATTGTCGACGACGTCTCGGAAGAGACGCCATGGTCTTCGGCCTCGGCAATGTCTGTGTCATCAGCAAACGAGCAACCTTTGCATTGGGGAGAAATTACCGGCTAGGCTGCCGCTGACGCTCACTCTGCTCCGTCTCTTGCCCTCTTCCTCAAATTCCTGTCGGGTCTGCGCGCGGGGCGTCGTTCGGTCAGGTTGTTCGCCAGTGGAAGGCAGGTCCGTGTCAATTGGATGCGTGTAAGGAGAGGACTGCTGCGACTGTTCAGCCATGACGGCCGCCACAAGGTCAGAATGAGCACGGCGAACCTTATCGTCTGGCAACATGTTTGCCTCTGGAGTCTGCGGGGACACGACGGCCGTGCTGTCCGACACGGTGTCGTGGGAGCTGGCCGCCGAGACGGTCACTCTGTTCTGCTACAGATATCAGCGCCTACATGGTGCCACCGCAATCAAGACGCAACTCACGAATGTTTTGAAATGGGCTGGGGCATGAATGACGGATTGCGGGGCTTCATCCGAGTCTGCGCGGGTTCGCGGTGGCAGCGCCGTGTCTATCATGGAGGGCTGTGTCGCGCCATTAGCAGCTGCCAGGCCCACCATTGCTGTCCTTGGTGTCGTACCTTTGCCTGACCGTCCTGGCTCGCGGGACTGATGATTTCCTCGGCATCAGGCGACCTGATATGGTCATGGTCGTTTGCGCTGACCTCATCTACTTGGGCGTCCTCCTCGATCTGTCGAGCGTGTTAGACGAACGCGCGGGGACGGCTCTGACCATAGCTACCTCAGTCGCGTTGGTTCCATTGCTGTCGACTGGCGAGGGGTCGACGGTGGACGGATAGGGACTCGGTGGAGGCGCCAGGTGGTCTGCAGAGGCTCCAGAGGATCTGGGGGTTTCCATTAGCGCTCTCGAGGTCGGATGGTGGTGAAGCCGAAGGGGTCGCACCGATTGGAAAAAACTTGGGCAAATGTAGCCGGCGAGCTGGGCGAGTCTGTGTAAGGGCTGAAGGACGACTTCAGGCCCGTTGGCGAGGGCATGAGCTGCGTCGCGGTAGCCATGGCTCCAACCACAGGCGTAGGCGGCGAAGCTGCGCCAGAGCTGCGCCGGCGACCCAGAGGCTCTCGCGACGTCTGCGACAGCTCCAAGCTGGCTGCCTACCACCCTCGGCCACGGGGGACTGAGGCACGTAAGGCTGAGGTGGCCGGGGGCGAATCAGCAGGCGAAGCGCGGCGGTCGTGTTGGCCTTTGACGCGGCGACTAGAGGGGGGAGACAGTTGGGCGACGGGCGACGGGCGGCTTAAGAGCGCTGGCAGCGGATGGCAGGCCGGATCGAGATGTTTTGTTTCAATTGCAGAGGCTGTCCAAGGCCGCCTCGCGTGGGAGCAGGCGACAGCTGGGGGCGTGTTGGGTTGGCGGTGCTGGTGTCACTTCAACTCTCCACCTGCTCGCCGGCCCTGAGGGATGTCCTCTGCGTCCCCCCTGCGCTGCCTTGGCGGGGGGCCGCCAATCGGGCGTGCAGGATGCATCAAGCCTTGGGGATCTAAGCGCCCGTGGGTTTGCTCGGCTGCGGGATCGCGTTGCGCTTCGTCGCCCATCACCGCCCATCACCGTCCGAGCACCTCCCTAGAGTCCCGCTGCCCTGGGTGGTCAACGACGTTTGGGTCCTTCATCGCAGCCACCGTTCACTCAATTCGATACCGACGACGGCTCGCTGCGAGCCTCCGGGAAGGAACAGCTCCCACCGCCTCCATGTCCCGGAAGATGGCAGCCGGGCCATCAATCTCTGCCAACACGCTCCCCTCCCCAGGCTACCCCGGATTGGACAATCGCTGTTAGACCAGGAGGGCTGGCGAACGACTGCTTATGCCCACGCCATCTTGACCGGCAGTCTGCGCTGCACACACTAATGCACGAGCGCCCACATGGCCCGCAAGAGAGGACTCAATCATGTGTCCGGTGCACACAAACAACAGCCCGACTGGTTGTCCCGTCTGACCCTTTTCTCCTCTCCCAGCATCCCGCCCTAACGTTTGTGCGTTGACGTGGCTGGCTAGCATCGAGCCAGGACGTGACAAAGGCTCGGAGCCGCGTCAAGAGAATGTTTACGCCGCAGGATTTGTTCCCTAGGGCTTCCGTGGAACGCGGATCTGCAGGTTGAACTCGGATGCATGGGCATGTTGGAGCATTTGGGGGCCACAATCCAGTGCCCTCGTAGCCTCCTCATGCTGTCCAGCACCCACGCGTGCCTTTGGTCATACAAGACTATCCGACGCTTACCGGTAGACCGCGCGCGCGTTTGCACCCGTCCTCCCCACTGTGCCGGCGCCGCGCATAATTAACCGCGTTGGATGGCGTTTCTAATTCAAGACGATACGCGCCGTAGAGGCACGGATCTCTTTCCATTGGAACGCAAGGCTGATCTGCATCCCAGCTCTCTCAGGTGACAGCAGAGGTTGCAGCTTCGGTCGTGAGTCTAAATGCGCCACAGGTGAGCAAAGCTCGACAATTCACCACGTCGCGGCGACAACACTTGAAGCGGGGTCATGGCTGGCCTCAGTCTCACTACCTACACGGCCCATGACACATGTGTCGTACATCTCCTGTGCACCCTCGTCTGGCTGGCCTCCACTTTTCTCCACACGGGCCGGTCCCACTTGTTTCGTTCGTTGGAGGCGTCGGAGGAAAACTCGGTGGTCATTGCGAGCAATAGAGCCACTAGCTCCTCAATGGGGTAGTAGGTTGGCTTGCTCCAGTCCAGGGCGCTTAACCCTCTCACATCTTTGGTACAGCCTTGCATATCCAACAGCTCCAAATCATGCCCTACCGGGCAGACGACGATCTGATTAATCAATTCTCCTATCTGTTTGACACTAGACACATGCACAGGTCATGGCGTCGAGCCAACAGTCCTGCATACAGCAATACGCGAAGCCGAGATGAGCGCTGCTGCCATCCGAGACTGTCTGAGCCACACGTAAACCAATTCAGCCTCAACTGCACAATTCGAGACATGCTTTTCCTGTGTTTCATTCCGTTTTTGGTCGACATAGATGCGTCGGTAGCTTTGGCAGCTGTCATTTCTTCACATTGATACTGGATGATCAATCGCGCCAGGATCATGACCCTGTGCCTCAGACCAACAAATTTCATTACTTGTGCAAAATACTTGCTGTCAGTCTTATCAGAACGGTGCTTTAAGAACTAGGATCGTGCAGGACGCATGCATCGATTGTGCGGTATTCTGATCGGGCATAAGACACCGTTTCTGCTGACAGTCGTCGTCATGACTACCCAATTTCACTAAACGCCGTTCCTTCTACGCCGAAGCCGTGCTTCCAACACCATCCAGATGTTCAAATGAAACAGACTAGTGTCAGCGAGAGACGGGGGTCCTCTGTTTGGCAATTACGCCGCTCATCTGCATATCAAGTGGCCGTTGTTGTGTAACCCGAGTCAGCCTCACGAGCCTCCACGTCCGTCAGTGATGTTGTCTTTTGCTTCACAATAGCAAAGAGCTTCGCCGCAGCTTACTATGCTAGTCACGACCCCACAATACTACACCGCCTCCACGGGCGGCAAGTCACCACCAACGTCACGTAAACGAAGTGTTTACATCCAACATCGTCGATTGCAGGTCTTGAACTGAAACAGGCTTGAGTTGATCCGTGTCACTCACGGCGCGAAGTCACCGATCATCGCCTCAGTCCAAATGCATTGCCCAGTGCCAAAAGAAACGCGTGTTGGCAGTTAGCCGGAAAGAGCCACAGTTTCCATCCGCGTTGTTTGTTACACCGATGACTTTGTGTCCCCGCTCGACGCCGCACTGTATCACTATCGTGACCCGTCTGTGCCCTCCTTCCCGTTGTGCTCCCATCCGGAGCCGACTCCGAACCCTGTGTACAGCTACCCTTCGTTTCTTCCTTTCCCGCTAGACAAACTCAACCTCGAACTAACGAGATGTGAGTGTGATGAAAGCTTCTTCAACGCCGAGTGCAACTGCTCAGGAATAAAAGTCTCTTTCTCGATCATAGTCCGTCCGTGGTTGTTCTGGGAAGTGACGACTCGCAGCAGCTTCTCTACTCGGATACATGCGTTCTGGACGCGGCCGCGACAAGACTCCAGCCGTCTTAGCTACTACTTTCACCTCGATAAAGATTGTCGACGACTCAGGTCCTGCATCGCTAGCCTCAAGCTACACATCGTGGAGTTCCCGTGTTTTTCTGTACTCGGAGGACTTGAGCAAGTCACAACTAACGCAAGCTACATGCCAAAGTCAATGGGCTTGACCCCATCTGATAAGAACAAACCAGACAACCTTTACCTTTGCGACTCTTCACGCTCACAGCCATTCGAAACAAACCTAACTGCTACTAGGGTCGCTCCTTCCCTCACGAACCTTCCAAATCCTCCCCTCACCGTCAATGTGACAAGACACTCGCGCAGAACAGGCTTTAAAGACATCATACAGAGCTTCATCGATCATAATGCTAGATATCGTCCACATCACATCATCACTCAAGCACCGCGGCATTTTATCTACGGCATCGAACAACACTCATAGACCACAACCCCTGCTCGGCGACCGCCATCTCCGTCAACTTGTCATATTCATATAACAAAGTCGATCCTTCACTTCAACAGATGCAGATGAGACCTAACACGCTTTGAATACATGAGAGAGGGTTTCGTGCGTCGATGTTCACAATTAAGGTACAGAAACAGTGAGGTGAACCCCCGACTTCGTGACATTAGTCAACATTACTTTGTGTCGAGCTCCTCGCCTGTGACAGAGAGTGAATACCGCAATATAGCGCGGCCATCACGCCCTTCCGTGTCGCATTTCGAGAACAGTCTGGCAGAAAGACTGTGAACGGAACACACAGAGACGCCACCATTGAACTCTTCCATGCATAGCTCATTTTCACATTGTGAGCTCGATACCAGCTCCACGTACACCAGGACACAAATTTGTTTGAAATATGATATCATTGACTGTCTGCCAGCCCTCAAACTCGTATCCGTATCTCCACACCCAGGAGCCACTTTGCCATTGGCAATCGGGCGAGCCATATACAATCGTGAAATTCGTGAAACCCCATCCTATGCACCATCATGCGCTCACACGCTCGAAAGACCAGCACACAAACACGCCCCCAATGCTTCCGAGACGCCTCGCTTTATGATGGATGTTGCTTGCCAAGACAGAGTTTGCTCCGTGTGTAAAAGGACCCAAGCCAATCTCAGTTTCCGGGGTAGTGGAGGTACCAGCAAGTACTGTGGACCGCTTCACATACCCAAACGAGAAGGATACTTACCAACTTACCTTGCGCGTAGAGTCGGGTTATTTGTGACTCCGTTGCGCAAGTCACCGTGTCATTTGTCGATATACTGTCCGTAGAGTCAAGATCCGGAGATGTTGCCTGAGCGGGTTATATCGAGTTGTCGTGAGTTCACCTTCTTCAATCGTACACTTATTCCACCGTACAATTCCTCCATATCAACACATACAGAGACATCTAGCGGATGGTCATCTGCTTGATGCTCTGCTTCGTCGTGGCCTGGCCTGCGGCAGCTACGCTGGGCTGTCCAGGCTTCTTCTCGAAGATCTTCCAGAACTTTAACGACTCGTCCGCAGCTGCGGTCGCCAACATCTGGCCATCGGGGCTCAAGCAGCTATGCAAGACACGCGACTCGTGAGCGGGGACCTCTGCATTCTTGACGCCCGACGGGTAGCTCCAGATGCTGAGGCTGTTGTCTGGGAAGCCGCCGCTGGAAACGAGCTCCTTGTAGTGCGTAGACCAGCGGAGAGAGGTAACCTGAGAGTCGGTGGGGATGTGGTTGATACGAGCGCCAGTCGTGGTGTTCCAGAAGTAGATCTGGCGATCGTTGGAACCGCCTCCCGTTGCCAGGAGGTTGGATTGCCACGGGCACCAGGCGACCGCCTTGACTGCAGCGCGGTGGTTCGTCTTGGTGAACTTGGGAGCAGCGAGCGAACGAGCATCCCAAATTGAGACGAGATTGTCGTTTGCGCCGGTGGCGAGTTGAGCACCGTCGGCACGCCATTCGAGACCGCAGACCTCGCCCGTATGAGAGACTAGCTCGGCTACCTTGTGTTGAGCAATGCGGACGTCATGGTTGTAGACGAGACCGGAGCGAGCACCAGTGGAGAGGATGTGCTTGTTCCAGCCCTGAACACCAACGCGAGTCTCGTGGCCAAACATGCTGCGGAGTTTCTGGCCTTCCTCGACGTCCCAGATCTGGACCTCGCCCGTGCCTAGTCCGACACCGACGTAAGCACCATCGCCGGACCACTTGACCGATGAGATGTATGTGTCGCTGGGGCACTCGAGCAGAGAAGAGACGGAGCCTGACTCGGCAGACCAGACATATACAGAACGCTCAAGGCCGATGGCGACCTGGTTGCCAGAGGACCAGTCGAGGAGGTTGAGGTAGTAGTCGTCAACCAGACCGGGGGCATCGAGGACCCGCTCAGGCGCTGATGGAATGCGACGACGAGCCTGTGCAGTGGTAGCAACAGACTTGAGAGGACGGTTGTATTGCGATCGAAGGTCGATGGGCTTGGACGATTCTGGAGGAGCGGGCTTGAAAGCAAGAATGCGGGTGTTGAGCTTGACTCCACATGCTGATGCCAGTGATGACTGATATGCAACAGCATCTGGGGCGGGCTTGCCCTTCACGCGGCCTTCCTCGTCCTCATCGTCCTCAAGACTAAGGCCTTCTAATGAGAGGGTGGCATCGTCCTCTGATCCACGACCGCCAAGATCGAATGCACTAGCGGCGTTGGCCAGCACTGTTGAACCTTCGCTGGTTGCTGAGCTCGACTTTGGTCGCTGGTCTAGGTCAAGCTTGCCTGTACCGACGTTGCAGATGGCCTCGCTTGCGGTCCGGTTGGGGATGAAGCGATCGGCAGCGTTGTATGCTATCCTCGTCTTGTTTGGTCGGGATCGAAGAGTGCTGTCCTTCTTTGACTTGGCAGGTGTCTTTGTCGTTGTCGTGTTGCCAGTTCCTGTCAACGTCCAGTCCGAGACACCCACTTCTAACCTCCGCGGCGAGTTTGTCTGTCGGGCGATGTTCGATTTGGGGGAGTCGCGGGTGGTCTTGGATGCGGAACGCATGAAACGTGACATTAGGTTGTTTCCGCCATGAAGAGATTCTTGTGGAGCGTTGCCATCAAGATTCTGTGTTCGTGGGGTGCGAGGAGAAGGCGTCAATGGCATCCGACCGCCTGCGGTACGGGTGGAGAAGATTGACGAGCGGCTCTTGACCGGAGTCAAGACTGCTGGTGTGGCCATGACGCTCAAACTCGACGACTGGACTTGGTCAGCCAAAGATGGAATGCAATATACCAGGGTATGGGAGCGTACAGTATGGTTTTGTGGTTTTGCTGCTTTTGAAAATTATAATTAGTAGTCGATGTCGCTGTATGCAATGCTGAATTGATGGCTGAAGTATGGATTCGAATGTGATCGGAACTTGAACGCTTTGGAGAGATACAGAGAGGTATTGAGGAGGGCGGGTATGAGAGGTAGAGGAGGAGAGGTGGAGGATCATAGGTGGGAAGGCACAGCTGAGGCTTTATACGCTTTGTTTATCGCCCTTGTTGGCCGGACGACGGTTGCCGCCCCATGACGCACGTGCGACCGCTTGTGGGTCGCGCTTTACCCTTTTGGGGCCGACATTCTGCCAAACCCCACCGCCCTCTTCGGTAATCGACAAGTCAGCCTCAACTAAAACATTCCCTCGCCCGCTCCCACTCTCTCAGACGACTCTCATATCCACGCTTTACGACCTGTCATGACTGTTTTTCCACTTTACTTAGCCGCCAACTAACCCAATGGCTCAACCCGCGTTCGCTGCCAGCTCCTTGTTCCCCGCCATCCCGCCCACCGCCCAAGCCACCCCTTCTCAGGCCATCGTCACTACGCCTGGCTCAGGCAACTCTAACAACACCTTTCTCATGACCGCTACTCCTGTACGCAACCGAAAGTCCGCCTCCGAGGGGTATAAGCCCAAGATCATCACGACAGTCGGCGCCAAGCCCGCGTGCCTTGTCAATGCTTCTGTAAATTACGTTGGCGACGACCTGATCTACGCCTTCGGAGGCTTCGACCAGTATACCGATGAAGGTGAGTGGATGACGGTATCCATATCTTGTTACGTCTGACTGACGGTCCTGCCAGTCTACAACCACGTCCTAAAGCTGAACTTGGCATCCCGCCAATGGGCCCTAGTCGACAACTATGGAGACATTCCGGGTGTGCGAATGGGTAAGTGCTGCCACTTCCAAGCTACGTTCACGAGACTCAAAATACATTTATAGGTCACACGGCCAGTCTTTGGCAGGGAAATAAGCTCCTCGTCTTTGGAGGCGAGAATGAGCACCGCCAACACCTCTCGGACGTAATTGTCTTCGATCTGAACACAGCACACTGGACTCAGCCCGAAGTTCATGGGCCCCTTCCTCGCGGTCGAGCTCGCCATTCTGCCATTATCCACGACGAGAAACTATACGTTAGTGGCGGGCAAACCGGCCATGATAGTGTCTTGGACGACATTTGTTACCTTGACCTAAAAACCTGGACTTGGTCTCGGTCGTGGAAGTTCGTCCCTCGCTATGACCATGCAAGCTGGATCTGGAACGGCAGGATCTGGATATTCGGCGGCCTCAACGATGAGATGGAGAAGAGCAACGAGATCTGGTGGCTGGACCTTCGAGGAAGCCCAGGGTTTGAAAGTGCCATGGCATTCGGGACTGGCGATAGGCAGTTGGTTTCGTCGAGGCATCGTCATTTCCCCAATGGCGGTGCTGGCCAGCCAGCGACCGGTAGTTCCGGGTATACTGCAAACTCCAGCGTCCAGTCTTATCCCAGCGCTCTTCCGACGTCGCGATCACCTTACTCGACTTCAGGCTCGGTGTCGTCGCTCAAATTTCATTCCAGCCCCAACCTTCCGTCCCAAGCAGCAGGCATGCACTTCCATGTCTTCTCGTCGGGATCCTTACTCGACTTCGTCACTCCTGCCGAGCTTACTTGCGAGACTAGCCTTTCCAGCCTCGAACTCGACACACTCCGATGGCAAAAGTTGGCCGACGGGAAAGATCTTTTCAGCCCCAATTTTCGATGGCATTACTGCACAACAAATACTGAGGGGACACATGCTTGGCTTCTGGGCAGTCCCGTTGAGCCTGCAGGCGACGGCAATGGCGTTTCTGCGGGTGAATATCTCAGCGATGTTCTCGCGATTGATCTTCGCAAGTACGGCATCTTGGGTAACGAACTGGCGGGAGATTCCCGCACTAAGATGCCCTCATCTGATGCCAATGCCTCGTCCCATCTGACGGGCATTGGTGCTGATCTCTCCCAGACCTTTGACCAACCTCCCGAGACCGGCAGTGGAGCTGACTTCATCATCACAGCTGATCCAGACGACATGGACTTGGACGTTTCTCCGACAGTGGAGGCTGGCTCCCCCAATACTGCGGTATCGAATGCTTCGCGTCCTATACATGTCCACAAGCTCATCCTCCATGCTCGATGGCCACACTTTGCTCGAATGTGGGCTGCTCAGATGGCAGAGTTCCATTCCAAGAAGATGCACATCCCTGAGCCCTACTCTACAGTCCGAGCATTCCTCTTTTACCTTTACACGGATAGTATCGCCCCAAATCCACAGCATGGGCCAAATTTGAGCGACGTTGCTGGAATGCTCGTTATGGCAAACCTCTACGACATGCCACGTCTGCGACTCCTTTGCGTACATCGTCTCGGTCGGGAACTGGATGTGGAACATGCGGCAATCATCTGGGAAAAAGCCAATGTCGCGAATGAGGATTGGCTCAAGCGACGAGCAGCGGCATTTTGTCTTCAGAACTGGGGTCGGATTGTCCGAACACCTGGTTTCAGGAGCTTAGGCCATCAGAGCATCGTTGATCTGTGTGCCGAGTCTGACAACGATTCGAGAGTTGTAAGTGGCGAGGAACTCGAGCTGCTTGGGGCACTCAACCGACCTTTTGGTGGATCGGGAACTAATAGAAAGAGGAGCCTCGGCAGTGCCGGAGTTATCAATGTGGACGAGGAGGGAGACGAAGAGGGTGATGAGGATGGCATGGATGTCAACTAAAACACGCGGAGGCGAGACTGCTTCTTTTCCTACCGTTCTCTTAGCGATAGCATCATAGGACATCATTGCGTGGCGTTTCACATCGGTATTACTTAGGAGGAGAGAGATCACTTCATGAACGGCCAATCTCCAGCCGAAAAGGTTTCTTCGAGCTCTGTCTGCGGTTTGTATCAGTATTCTTTTCTCCAAACGCATTGCCGTGGTGTATCTTGGCTTTTCTTTCCAAGCTCGGCGCATTTCGTCACGACTCTTGCTGGTACTGGGTGGCACGTAAAGAACATGATCAGTTTATGTAGGCAATGAATTCAAATATGCGATCCAGCCCACTGTAGGTTTCGTAGCATTGATTGCTGTGCTAACATTTGCCTGTTAGGACTAGAAACCATGCACGCACTTGTTTCGCTCGATGAGCTGAACAAGCCGAGACTTGATCAGATCTTAAGCTGCGCAGTATCTTGGTTCGCGTCCTGGCTGCTCGAAATGGTGCTGTCGTCTTGCGTCTCCGCTATTCGCAATTCTTCCCCCAACGATCGCCTCTTAGCAATCTCCCTCGCGTGTAGAACTCGAATCGTCAGTGCCGTTACTATCAACGAAAAGCTCAAGCACGATATAGTGATGAAGCCTTTTTGATACTGTGGAGCCTCGACTTGTTGCCACACGATAAGGGGCAGCCATGCTTGAAGCACGTACGCAAACTCGTTCATGGAAGCAACTACAATGGCCCGTTCTTCGTTGTCATATGTGCAAATTTCGTGGGCCCATCTGCTCTCGTTAGCGACGGGTATTGGAAACAAAACAGAAAGCGAGAAGGAAGCACCTACGCCATGCACAATCCTGATAGTCCACCCCCACATCCGGAGAGGATGAAGCACGCCCAGCGCCACCCCTCTGGAATATCCCAAATCGAGAGCGACACGTAAACCACAATGTTCATCAACCCGCCAAAAACAATCGGGGGCCATCGCGCGCCTCTAAACACGCTATCGCTCGTCCACGCATACACCAGCGTCGTAACGACCTGCACCGCCTGCTGCGTCGTCGGATACGTATTAATCTGACCCACAGTATACTTTGGATCTTTACTCGCCTTCAAGTACTGCGCGAACACGGGCGCAGCACTGCTAGTCCCATTATTGAAAAAAACGTACAACAACGTCAGCGCATAAACATGCCAACCACTCAAGATGCCCCAAATCTTAGCCTTGGTATACGGCCTCCGCTCCTCGCGGCCCTCGCGCTGCATGCGCTCCCTCGCAAACGCGACCTCGTCGGCAGACAGATAGAAGGGCCGCGAGATCTCGGGCACGTCCGGCAGCACGAAGAAGCCGGCCAGTGCGATGGGAAGCGAGATGACGCCGTCAATGAGAAAGAGCCATTGCCAGCCGCGGAAGCCGTGGCGTCCGTCGAGCTTGTATACCCCGGCCATGAGGTAGCCGGAGAACATGGTGGCGAGGGCGCTGCTGGTGTGGAAGATGCAGGATCGTTTGGCGAGCTCGTCGCGTCGGTACCAGGAGCCGATTATGTATTGCATGCCGGGGTAGAAGGAGCTTTCGGCTAGGCCTGGGGGGGGGATTAGTGGGAGAGGGAGGGGGGAGGGGAAGGGCTTGCCGATGAAGAAGCGGAGGGCGTAGATTGTCTTTGCGTTGTCGGCGCGGGAAAGACAGAAGGTGAGGACCGTCCACGTTAGCTGGCTGGCGTTAGGGTTCATTGGATAGTAGAAGCGGCGGAGGGAGGGATGGCGTCTCACCTCCATCAAAGGAATCCATCTCGACGGGCGGAACCGTGTGAGTATGATGTTGGACGGGATTTCGCCAATCACGTAGCCCACCGTCCAGCAGGTTTGCATGTAGTTGAGCTGGTTCTTATACAAGCCTAGATCTTCCTTCCTGTCTCTTGTCAGCGGTATTTCTTCCTTGTATATCGTTATGAGGTTCGTACATTCCGGATACGAAAGCACTGTTGATGTTCTGCTGGTCCAGATACTTGATGAAGTATCCAAGCGAGGCGAACGTTAGCAGCGCGGCATCAAGCTTGAACATGAACCACCGCTCTTTCTTGGGCTTATCGAGCGTGTCCCAGAGATAATAGTACCACTTCTTCTTTTTCTCGACTGCTACGGCATCGCTGGGATCGAGCATCGGGGCCGGAGCATCGACATCTCTCGTCTGTGCTGCTGTATCTTGGTCCAGTCCCATCGTAACTAACGCATGCGAGTGTATGAAGAGATACCAAGAGAATCGCGAAAATGCTTAAATTGCTTCTTTTGTAGTTGCCCGAGGTTGATGCACTAGCACGCTTTCGATGTATCGGAATCGCAAAGAGAAATGGCGTGCGAACCAAGTAAACCCGGCATGGCAAGTGGAGCTGCATTTCGATGCACTTATCTGGAGTAGTACAGGACGCGAGCACCCGACAATGTGGTGCCGAGGTATGGTTGATTCAAGGTGCTTACTGGGATTTTAAAACCAGTTGAATGACACTGGACGCTTTCTTGACGTTGTGCAACCTGAACTGGCCATGCTTCGCACTCTTAGATGATTTATCTCTTTTTTCTTCGCTTGGTAGATTCATTGTCAGTATAGCATAGCTTGATTGCTGTATCTGGAGCGCCGATGCGAGATTCGAGACGATCAGCCACTTTCGTCGACGCTTGTATGTCGTAATTGGTCGTACATATTACGTGCCCAGTCCTCGCCAACCCCGCCGTACAACTGTAGATAAGGAAGGTGAACCGATGCTATTGGGACTGATCAGAGGTGGCTCTGCCTTCTTTTGATTGAGTACAGCCTTTAGGCTTGTATATCTATGATGACGAACCCGCCCGCGCTCTACATATTGAATTGATGTAACTTGTTCATACTTTTTGAGCCTTTACATACGTTTTCTGACAAACAGATACGGAGTCCTAACTCAACCGAAAGAGTATGCACGTGTCAGCTTCGATGCTCTACCTAAGTTGGCAGAGGCTCAATCCGAATTCATATGCTTTCGGTACCGAAGCTATCATAAATTAGCTATGATCAGCAGCCCTAGTCCTTCCCCCAATATTTCTGGTGAGTGAAGGCATGACACTAATAAAGGCCGTCATTCAGTATAGCATCCGGTGCGATGTCCATAGCACAAACTCGGATCAGGAGCAGACCGTACAGCAATATCTTGCTTATTTTACGTAAATGCGAGCTCGACTAATGCTCTTCTCATATTGTCCACTGGCGGGGGCCGTCTGTTACGTCAGTATGTTGGTTCAGCCGAACGATTGAACCTTGTCGCAGCACTACCCGTACCGGATGCGCCTTCCACCGACGGGCCTCTGCATTTGTTTCCAGCTGACGGTGATTCCCTTCCCCTGGGCGTAGACAATTGCATCTCGATTCGAGATGCCCGCACAATAATTGACGTTGATACTTTTCAATCTGGGGAGTTTGTCTGCCAGCATCTTAAGACTAGCTCCACTGATGTTCGTTGATGAGAGATCGATGTGCTCGAGACCAGCAGAATCCAGCGACAAAAGCGTTTCGATGGCATCGTCGTTGATGATTGAATGAGCAGATATTTCCAGGGAGCGGAGCTCATTTGTGATCAGACGATCCATTACCAACAGACCCTCAGCACCGAAGAAAGATTTGACCTCCTCATTGAGGGTACCGCCCCGAATCGACAGCGACTGGAGTGCAGTCTGCTCATCTGCGACGCGCTCTGAATCTCCATGTTCATTAGGTTTGTACAGAAGCAGTGCGGCGATGATCTGTCCGTTAATGTTGTCGGCATTGATCAGCGTGAGCTTGGTAAGTTTTGGAAGTCGTGACGCCAACGCGTTCATCCAGGAGTCACGAGCCGCTGGGGAAAGATCTTGAGAGCTCTCTGGAATACGGAGGGTCCACGGATGCAACTCAAGGTGAGTAAGGGAGCTGGGCAAAATCGGGATGATGCTCATTGCCATGTTCTTCATGATCAAAGTCTCAAGCGGCAGTGCAGACAAGTCCAGCTCCCCTTCCATGCTAACATCCCAACTCACGAGCTTTAGAAACTTTAGCGATGGCGTTTCGCGAAGGAGTAAAGCTTGGTTGAGGGTTCTTGGGTGAAGCGTAGTAGCCGAATTTAGTACGAGCGTCTCTAGGTTTGTGAAAGGGCCTTTCCAATTCGCGAGGATACCGGCCGTAGTTATAGACGTGAACTCTGCGTGTTGCAGGGTCGGTCGAAATCGTAAGATTTGAGTAACGGCGTCAAGTGTGATGTCGACACGATATACGAATGTCTTTAGGTTGGTAGCGCACTGTGCAATCTCGACCAAAGAGTCGTGCATCATCCCTCCAGACAAGAACTCGACACGGGTAAGGTTCTTACAGGCGGTGGCGATATTTCGAAGGATATCCACATGAGGAAAGCGGTGAATGATTATCTGGTGAACACGATACTCTGAGCGATTAACAGCATCTCGTAGAAACCTCCGCGAGACGTCTTTCCGTGCGCCAGAGAAATCGAGATCGGTCCAGAGGTTGGGCCGATGGATGAGATAGGTTCTCCAGCCTTTGCAGACACGAAGGCAGTTGACCATGTTCTTGAAGCTCATGAAGGCGATGATCATCTCAACTAGTTCGACAGGAAGAATGGTGAGCGGGTCCACTGCACTAGCTGGAGAGAGCTGTCGAGTGAGTTTATCATGGAGTTGTTGGAGGAGCTACAAGGATCAGATGCGGCACATTTGCTGGGGGCTATTCCAAGACTTACCTTGAAATCCCGATTGTCAATGGGGACATTTTTCATGCTGTACCTGGTTATTCCTGTCAGTAAACGCCATGACAGGACATTTTGATAATGACAGTACACACTTATAGATGCTGAGAGCAGTCTCTAATTTATTCATTTTCTGGAGCACGTTACCAGTTCTAAGGTAGCCCTATCATGGATGAGTAAATTGGAGTTTTGGAATTTTTGGTTGGGGCGATTGCTCACCCTGATGTCCGTTTTGTCAATCTTGATCATGCTCCTGCCATCCTTGACGGCAGAGGTATAGTTCCCAAGCTTGTCGTGGCTGGCGGCGCGGTTGTCGTAGAGGTTGAGGGGTGGAGTGTGAGCCGCCTCGATGGCATCGGTGAAGGCGCCAATCGCTTTTGCATACTCTTTCCGCTTATAGTACGACTTCCCAAGTGCCTGGTACTCCTCAACAGACAAAGTGTGCGCCATTGACATGCAAAGATATGGGCAGAGGCACAGAGTACAGGGTGGAGGTCCAAGACGCGGGTAGGGCTGCAGACGCGTCGCGCGAGCTGGCCCCTGCACGCCCCGCACCGCAGCCTCCAGGCACGTGCCAGGTCCTTTCTCCGGCCTTCCTTTCCGATATGCCGACATGTCGAAGCCTCACATCGCCCACGCATCCGACTTCATCAGTCTGGCACCTACCTTAGCGTGTCTCCGGTTCCTTTATCATGCATGGAAATCTGGTGCTTCTTCACCTCTATCCACAGTTGGCAAAACAAGGTGAAGGAGCCTCGCAACGTCGTTGATTCCCGCTCAGCTTCTTCCACTTTCTCATTGCCTCAACAAATGGCTTTCCCCTTGCCCGATCGCCGATCCGCTTTCGCGAATCAGTTAGCTTCCTATCAAGGCCACCGCAATCAACGATACGCCTCCGTGAACGTGCTCTTGCTTTCTTGGTCAGCAAATGATCTTCCTATATGCGAAGAGCGAGATGCATTGGAGGAAATGTTCAGACAAATCTTCATTTATGGGACCGAACGCTATGAGATACCTTCGAAACGATCGGAAGAACTTCTTGGGAAAGCTCTCGAGCAATTTCTCAAGCGGCACGGAGCACCCGATAGTCTTGTGATTGTGCATTATGGAGGCCATGGAGGCCCCCCCAAAGACGGCTCCACTGAATGTGAATGGGCAGCGTAAGTCAGTCACAACCCGAATTGAGTAGAGTTTCCTTTAACCATATCCTGCAACTAGGCGAATCGATGAAGACAGCCCCACTCTAGACTGGTCCGTGGTTCAGACTCAACTCTTGACTGCCGAATGTGACGTAGTGATACTATTGGATTGTTGCTTCGCCGGCTCGGCCGCTAGAGGGCAGACACGTAAATGCGTCGAGATACTTCTTGCCACAGACAAGGACCAAATTGCACCCGTCGGGATTGGGCGATGGCCTTCCTTCACCAAAATACTCACGGAAAAGATGAAAGAATTGATGGATGAACGTGGAGAAGTCAGCTTACGCTCACTGCACTCACGAATGGTGCAGGCAGATGCAGGGTTGCGTCGTCAACCGATCTTGGTAGCCGGCCGAGGTTCCGGAGGAAATATTCTGCTGCGCAAATGCACCCTCGTCCCAGGCCCGACAGCTTTAGACATGATTCAGTCCGGGATCTCTCCTTTCACCAAGGAACAAAGCCTCATGCTTGAGGTTTATACGCATCGCCCACTCGAGTCCACGGTGCTAGAAGCGATTTTAGCTTGGTTGACCAAGGGTTCTCCTTCACAAGTTGCAAGTATTAGGCTAGCTGAGGACGTAGTATCGTCTACAGCATCTACTCGGGCTGTTGGAAACCATTTAATCCGAGCAGCTGCCCACAGCAACGGAAGCAGCCCAATAGTCTCTACTTCAGTTCGAAGTGATCTTGAGAGGCTTTTGAATCAAGTGGATGAGATCACCAGCGCCCCAAGTCCTAAAAGCCTAACTGATGAAGAATCCGTGCAGCTCGTTAGGGTCTTGAAAGAGAAGTCACAGAGTGTCAACACGATGATAGGAGACCTCCTCGCAAACTTGGATAAGCAGAATCTGGAGGAGGTTTATGCGCGGAAGGATGTCAACCACGCAGAATTGCGAGACCGTATTAACATGCGACTGAAACTATTGGACACAGACCTTGGCTCTGAAAGCAAAGATGTTGTAGTAACTTTTGTCGCTCCCCCAGAAGAAGGCCAACGTTTCCGCGTTGGAAAGCGCGATGGCTATGAGGTGCTCGTGGAGTACTTCTATCTGCACGACCGGCTCAAAGACTTGAGCATTTCCTTGTCCAAACAAATTGCTCGCATGTCTGCGTTACTCATGGAAAACAAGCCTTCCTCGTTCAATACTTTGCCCGGAGATGGCTACTTGCAGGAGCGCACTTTCGGACCTAGGATAGGATTTGTATACCGCAAACCAGATCATTCGTCCATCGGTCGCTACTCGATTCTCTCTAACCTGATCAACTCTTTTGGTCATGTCCCTTTGGAAATGAGGGCGCGCCTCGCGACAGCAATTTGTAAAGCTGTCTTACAACTGCATTCCATTGGATGGTATCACAAAGCTATAAGATCGAGTAATATCGTGATCTTTTCCGCTCCCGACCCCGAAGCCAAAGGTATTGGGCAGTACGCAATTGACCATCCCTATCTTTTCGGCTTCGACTGCTCAAGGCCGGCGGATGCAGAAACGTGGCATACTGTGGACTTTGGAGTCAAAGACAATCTCTACCGTCACCCAGATCGATGGGGAGTTTCCGGTCGCTTTCAAAGTCATCATGAGCTTTACTCACTTGTAAGTACCTGCACTTGACTCAACGAGGGGCTGTTGATGGTTTCAGGGCATTCTTCTTCTTGAAATTGGGTGTTGGCGGCTCCTACCTCAGATGGATCCGACGAAGAGCGAATTTGAAAACATTAAACACCCGCAGCGTTTGAGAGAGTTCTTACTGTCGAAGGCTATGGATAGACTTGCTCACTATGCTGGCACGAAATACGCTGCATCGGTCCGGGCTTGTTTGGAGAAAAGAGACTGGGTGGGTATGGAAGAATGGCAGATCCAGGGTTTTATTCGGGCAAATGTTTTGGCAGGTCTTGAATTTTTATGCTGAAGTGGTATTCATTCGATTTCGGTTCAACCGTAGTACTTCCATTCTATCTCAATGGTAGCTTTCAAGACAGAAATGTGGCAAGTACAGCTCCATAACTAATCATAATTAGCTGATTTTTTGGCGATTGAATACTGAAGATATGGCTTACGAGACGATCGCTATGACCATGGTGTAGTTGGTAGTTGATGTAGTAAAGCACACAGCCAGCGAAGTACTCATCATAAACACCGAGTATAGCGCAGCTTTCGATCCTTTGTGCGATGTCGTAAAGATCAATATCCCCGGTAAGATAGTCCACAGCGGAACCACAACAGACATTGCGATTCGAACAATTTTTCGCAACATAGCTGAGGAAAATATCATAATCTGGTTGTCATCTGTCTTCTCCTATCGATCATATCAGTCTTGGGTTGTGTCAGGATTGTGCGATATAGAATACCTTGCTTGAGGAAAGCTGCCGTGAAGCCAACGTTAGCTTTGTACTGCAAATGGAATCAAATGTTGCGTACTTTACCGAATAGTGCAGGCCATTTCTTAAGTATCGTCTCAATCACAGCTTCTAGTCCAGCTTTGTCAGAGTCGTTGCATTGCAGTGCCATAAAGTCATCTGAATAAAGTAGATGCGATACCCAGTCCGCTTCCGATCTGACAACAGGTTTGTTTCCATCCATCCAATTCTTGACGCTCTGCTGATGCTGGCATTCTGCCCTCGAAATTTTTGATAGTTGATTGTATCTTAGCACGGATTTATCTACATTTGCCGGGTCAGCGACGGTGCGATATTGGGGGCATTTTCCGACGTATACCGTATTCTTCGAGTTTGACGCGGACCTCTTCGATTAGATTCCTGCGAGTGAGATTTGTGTCTTTCTTGCAGCTGCTAAGGTTGAGCTGAACCTCTTCCGTGTCGTCGATTTCATTCAATTGAAGCTCAAGCTCGCTAATTTGAGCTTGCTGCTCGAGCAGAATTCGAAGATGCAGATTGTCGAACCTGCGTACAAGCGTGAATGCTGGGTCTATGCTGAGGAAGGCAGCAAGCCGTGGATACCCGCGTCGGTAATCTTCCACTAATTGTCCTGTTATTTATCGCAAGAGGCACGTTTGTTGCGATACACGACATACGCTTCAGCTTTTGACGCCCCTTCAGTAGTCCTGGTAAGGCTGAAACCATTCTTGTAGAACCCCGAGAGCGAATCGAAGTCTAAAGAGATTTGATGGGAGCAAATACAGAGCGAGAAAAGCCCAGGCATAGAAGTTCTGACAATATGCTTGAGTCTGTCGAGGTATCTAGTGATGCAGATCCGCGTGCGGGGTGTTGGGGCGGGGAATAGGGCGATAGGCAGCAGGCATGGACCGCCTGCGTGCCATGAACCAGACAACTGTTGCCACGTCATGATACAAATACATAGATTGAGTAAAGCGCATATATAGGCTCGTTTCAAACGGCACCGTCTCTCATCTAGCATGCGAGTTCCGTTATTCAGAGGATTACAAGATGAATGAGAACAAATCTTCGACCGGTGCAAGCGCCGATCGCCCAAAGCCAATGAAAGTCGGCTTGGCCAGACAGGTACTGTTCTAACCACATATTCTCCTTATGAGCGATATGTTCATTCGACACAGACCGAAGAAGACGACCCGGGTAGAACTTCAGTTGGCAAGTATTCAAACACGGCTAGTGTGAGTAGACAACCTGATATGAGTTTTCATCCGATGGGTTTGAGAGACTAACCACAGGCAGTATCCACTGGAAACGGGTGACAAGGTGTGGATAGTGCATCCTAGTCTTCGAGCTCCTCTTGGGGAGTTCAAGATCACTGATGCTCTCCCCAACAACATGTTCCGCTTGGTAAAAGTCGTTGATCAGACAGCGCATCCAGATCCTGTGGATGGTAAATATCTGAAAAGAGACCCGTATTCTATAAGCTCCTAGAGTATTCATGTAGAGTTTGAGAAGAAGGTGTTTAAAGATGTGCCAATGAAACCACTAGAGGTAAAGCCTGAGCGTACTGTCTTCCAGATTGGAGAAATCGAACTTCGCTTCCAAATATTGCGCGTTGAACTTTTAGATTCCTTACTCCCGAGAAGCCTTTTCGCCAATCTTGATCCCAGTAATTCCACAGCACGTAGATCGTTCGGAAAAACCTCTTGTGGAAGATCATTCGGGCACCAGAGCTTGTTCTGATCAACCCAACAGCCTTTTGCTTCCGTTGCGTGTCTTCCTTCATGGAAACGTCGAATGCCACTAGGAAGGCCGATATAACACGCAATATGCAGGTCGGTTATCCCACGAAAAGGGTTGTCCGCCTTGGTATGATGAAGATGGAGGAGTTTTAAACAAAGATTCAGGGCCGACTCCGCATCTTTTTCCCTAGATTCCAGCATGTTTGTGTTGCTATTGGCTTCGACTTCGGATTCGAGGTAATTTGCCCTTCCCATGACACAGGCAATCTGAAGAGGATACAAGACCCCTTTGCTATAATTGAGCCCGTTGAGAACATTGGCTCCGACCTCCAGTAGAATCTCAACAGCTTCGAGGCACAATATATATGCAGCTCGCTGCAGCAATGTCACGCCGTCGGAATCTACAACATCAACATATTTTCCAATCCTTGGTACGCCGAGGAGATATCCGAACAGTTCAATGGCGTCAGGACGCTGTACTCCCTTATCCCAGAAGCGATTTGTTAGAGCATGGAGGGATTCGATGTAAACATCATCGGGAAAATCAGCGCGGATCATTTCGTTGACCATACGCGAGCTTCCCAGCTTATGGTAAGTATAGAGTCGAATTAGTGGTGTGAACATGTTGTCTTGATCCTTCAGCCTGACATCTGCTCCATGCTGTAGCAGAAGTTTGCACATGTCAGCCGATCCTGATCTACTCATGCATAGATGTAGTGGTGTTTGCTTGAAGCGATCGAACGTCTGTTTGTTGACATCGACTCCCATCTTAAGAAGGACCTGGGCACCGGTGATCGAGTCGGCCATGACCGCAATGTGAAGAGCCGAGTTGTAATCTAATATGTCGCTTTGCAGTTCCCCAAGGCTGTAGCGTGCAGCGAGTGACTCAATGATTGGTATCCAACAGGCATCGTCCTTAGCAACGATAATAGAGAAACTCAAGGCGCACAAACCTTTGTCATTTGTCCTCTTAATATCAATAGTCGGAAGTATATTGATAAGAGATTTGATCAGATAAAGGTCCTCTTGCGTCCTGGCAGAAGTGATCAGGACCATCAGGGTAGTAGAGCCCTCGCGAGGATCATATATCAACGGAACATGATTTCTTCTGAAGACGTCAAGGGTCCAGTCGATCGATTGAAAGTTTTCGGTTCCGTGAGCCAACCAATGGCGAAATGTCCGCCGCAACATATGGAGCCCGTGGTATTTCCGTGTCCGGAACCCGTCTCTCTCTGCCTCGGAGCCAAGCAGAATAAACTCGAGAATTTCCCAATAGAAAAGTGAGCTTGCAGCCAGTGCTCGGAGTCCTGCTGTTGGCGGTGTTACTGGAAGCAAAGATTTTACTAATTCCATGTTCCTGGTTTCGATGGCCCAGTCAAGGGGGGTATATTCAAGTTCGAGATCATGATCATCCCATAATATGCATTCTGCATAGCTGTCGGGGTCCGCACCACTTTCCAAGAGAACATTCGCAGCCTTTGCTGTATCCATCTCTGGGAAAAAGATACAGAGATGTAGAGGACTGATACCAAAGGATGCGGGCTGAGAGGCGGAGAACCCTTGTCGAAGGAGCAATTCGAGAATGGCCAGTCGCCCTGAAATACATGCAACATGTATTGGTCCAAACCCCGCGTCTGAAACGTCATCGATTTGGAAACGGCATACTAAGCTGTCAACCAGGCTCTGATCGCCAGCGTAGATGGCCATCAAGAACTCGTGCAGGTCTTTCGAAGCAGAACATGCGAACATATCTCCCCAGGATAGAGTGCGCATGGACTCGGGGTTTTCCGTGTCAGGCGTCTTCAATGCCAATCGAGTGAGTTTGTATAGGCGGACTCTAGAAGAGAAGTATTGATGCTCTGGCAGTTCGTCTAGGCATCTTTCTAGCGCGACGCTGTGCTCGATCGGCTCTTCGTACACGATAGCCTGCTGGAAGCTACGACACACTCGAGGTAGCCATGCACTAGCTTTCAACGACCCGTGCCTTGCTGCTTCCTGAAGCCACCAGGAAATGTCATCTTGGCGGGGATCTCCAAACCCAAGTACGATAGACTCGCAGATTGTCAGTGCCGCATGAGCTTTCATGGAAGGGGAGAGAAAAGGGCTTGCTGCAATAGTCCCAAGTTCGGACAATACTGCCGTTCGGAATATTGACTTTAATGGCTGTTCGTCGAAGTATCTCCCGATCCCATTGTGGAGGTAAAGATCGAAAATCTAGGAATATATGAGCGGATGCAAACGAGCCACGGAATGATTACTGTACTTCATGCAATGAGTCCTCGTGTGTCCAGCTCCAGCTTGGAAGGGGAATCGCATCTTCAAGGTGCGATCTGCTTTCCAAAGCGTTTTTATCGCAGCTATATAATGGTTACCTTTGCACTCTAATCGATATTGTACCCTGCACTGCACCTTTGAGGTCGATCCAAGAGCATTTTCAGGCCGCGTGTTGTGAGACGCGCCTCTGGGTGATCTTGCAATGAACCCCGGAGAACTTGTCGTAGACAAGAAAGAATGTTCAAATGAAGCTCTTCCTGAGCCAAGTATGCGAGGCTAGCATCTAATAGTTGGTTGTGCTCCAGGTTTGCCAGACGCTCAACCCACTCCTCAACGCTGTATGACTCGCCACCACCGTTGAGCCAGTCTCCCTCAAAGAAAGAGGGTCCTTGGAGAGCGATTTCCCAGATGAGTAAACCAAAAGAGAACACATCCGTAGATATGGCGTCAAAAATGGTGAATCGGAGTCCCGAGATCCTCCAGTGGCGTATTTCTGGCGCGTTATACAATGGTGTCCCGTAAGGTATCCCTACTTCCTCCAGGTTGTCTTCAGTAAGAGCAGCGATGCAGCTCCCAAAATCAGCTACTTTGTAAACTAGTTTCGAGGTTTGAGAAAAGACGAGTATGTTCCTCGTCTTAATATCCCCGTGGCATATACGGAGGTCGTGTAAGGCTTCAAGGCCATTAAGAATTTGAGAAGCACAGTCCAAGACGGCATCATTCTTCATTCGTGAAGTTTCTGAGAGAAAGGTATGCAGTGTGCCCAGGGATGCAAATTCTAGGACCAAGGATATGGACGGATCTCCGGACGAGCTCTCGGCACAGATTCCGAGAATGTCCACAATGTTTGGATGATTCCTGATCGATTGATGAGTCATAACGCGTAATTCCAAACACAACTGCCGAAGGTGCGTTGAGAAAGCTGCAGACTGATCTGCATACTGCAGCCCTGCGAGCCGTAGGCTTTTCTTCACTACGATAGGCGTTTTGTCCGGTGTCTCACCCCTCTCAACCAAAGCAAATGCACCTCTGCCTGCACTGAGAGGTTTATCGGTCTTGATGTTGAGATCATACTCTGACCAAATCTTTATACCAGGGTTGGTAAGTGCTAAGCAGAAGTTGAGGGCAACCGTCGAGGGCATCGCCGTGGTATCCGCCTGCAGATGAGATTGGCGAGAGGTCATGCGCCATGTAGAGGATCGAAGGCTCATCTTGACGACTTTGAGAATGAGAAGCGCTCAGGATGTGGCTTCAGATCAGCTGTGTCGTCGCGCCAATTTGATCGCCCTTTCATGTCTCGGTAATTAGCAATTTCTACGAATTGGGATCAAGTGATGCTTACCAGAGGAACTCTAAGCCGGAGGCACGCAAAGCCTAGGTCGTCGTCTTGTAGCGCAGATCTTGATTGCGGCCGTCATGGCACAAGGCTGATCCCACGGCGGATTGCGTTGCTATAGTTCCTTTTCACAACGCAAGAGTGGCAGCGAATAATTTGTTACTTCCGACAGCCAAAGCCATTGGCACTTGTGTTGGCGACATGAAGCAAAGTGTGACGCTGGAGTAAGCTGGCAAGCACGGCCGACGATATCAGCGATCTAACGCGCTAATCCCATTTTGGTATAGTACCTCGCTGGTCGTTTTTGCCTTGTGAGTAGCAGCGTAGCGGACGAGTCCTACCATAGCTCAGCACACTTCACATTTCCGACATTTGGGCTTCGATTTCATCGGCGCTGAATGCGAGGACCGTCGCATGTTGAGGGGGCTGTGCCGCCGCCGTTGGGGGCCGACGCCAGCTGTTCCGAGATATGTGTGTGTGAATACGGGCTAAGCTCGTGTTCTGCGACACATGCTGCTGTTTTTATATCGACCCCTCGAGCTGAAGATGCGCCTCACCTGTTGGGTGCGCCCGACCTGCTCCTTCATCTCCCCCTTGCGATTGTGTAGCAACTGTCAGGGGTCCTTACTTTC
Source organism: Polyplosphaeria fusca (assembly GCA_010093805.1). Lineage (NCBI taxonomy): Eukaryota > Fungi > Ascomycota > Dothideomycetes > Pleosporales > Tetraplosphaeriaceae > Polyplosphaeria > Polyplosphaeria fusca. The sequence goes on along the minus strand of ML996132.1, from coordinate 61,547 downwards.
GTATCGTTGAGTCCTCCACTACTGCCCGGGAACCACGACGGAGATTTGAGCCTTCTCACCGGAATATGCAACTAATCTACACTCCAAGTCTAGCGCAGGCACATCTTAGGGGTTCACGGCAGATCTACCTTGGACTTGTTCAACACTCCAAAAGAAGATACCCAGTCTACGGTTTTCTCCCGTTCCAACTTGCTTCATCGACTAGACTACAGAGAACACTAATCAAAGAGATACGGGTGGTATGAGCGCCCATTAATAGTACCTTTCGATCTAGTCAAACGTCTTCCCGGGGAATGTCTGAGCCTTGTCTTGGCATGGTGCCTCCGCCCCCAACGCCTGTCTCTCTGATTAGCAGGGCATGCAGCCCTGCCAAGTCCGAGGACACGATCACCCTTCGCATTCGTGCCCACTTCGATCTGATTTTCTCGCATTGTAGGTACCTGCTGCAAGATCTCTTGGCCCGCAGCACCACATTGGACAGAACCCCGGCTAAGAATAAGCTCTTTAATCTCCTCTTGGTTGCTGACCCTGGTGGACGCAGTCCAGGCGGGCCCTGGAATATCAAGAGATCTCCTTGTATCCCTGGGCTTGGGTTGAACCATGTGCATGCCTTCGTGATGGCGCAGAGGCTGAGACTTGTATACAAGAAAGAAGCATATCGCAGTCCACTGCGTGGTGGTATTGATCGCACTGATCACACTATCGTTATTCTGGCCATCTAGGTCGTTCCCTCTTTCTCTCTCTCGGGTTCAGTGTAGCTGTCAGACGCTGCTAAAATGTTGTTTTGCAATACAATTGGTATAATTCTCTTATTCCTCGTCAGTCATGCCTTGTCTGTCAAACTTTCTCCCCTACCAAGCCTCGATCTCACCGCCGATGCTCATGCTCAAGCAGCATCGAAAAGAGAGGCAAACTTTACAGGAGACTTGGACTTGAGGGACTTTGAATCATTCTTTTGGGGAGCTCCAGGTATGTTGTGCTGAGTTGCAAGTCGCCGATGTTGTAATGCAGTACGTCAATTTATGCGTCTCCGAAGAGTGTCGTCAGTGACTGCCGGCTATTGGAGTTCCGCAACTAGTCAAACAAAAGTACTGACATTGATACAGCCGGAGATAATCTCATCTATGCCAACCTCACCGTCTACTTTCCGGAGCAGTACGAATACATCATTGCGATGGAACAATTCTCTGGCAAGTTGAAGTCTGTCAATTGCGCAGAGGATATGATGCTGGAATTCATCAACGATGCTGCTTTTGAGTACGCAAAGGTTGTCTGGAACTGGGTCAATCAAGACGTTAACAACTCATTTATCATGGTGACCAACTACGCTGGATGTGCCGACGATATGGAACGCCTCCCTTTTGTCGTTTCGAATATACGCTATGACGAAGTCGCGAACAAGGTGCGTGGCCGTGGGATTGGACGTGAGCTATATGATCCATTTGACTGATCGAACAAAGGCATTTTTGACTGCAGATCTCAGAGAATGGGAGGAGATCGCCCACTCATACACGCTAAATGTTGGCCATATGCCCCTCACCCCTGTTCACAGGGCGATGATGGAGCGTGGAATTCTGCAGAGATCACCTGACCTTACTATGAATCTTGGGTCTTCGTTCGATCAAAACCTGTTTTCGACAACCGTTGGAGGATGGACGACGAGCGTTGATGCTGTCATTCGTACAGCGGGAAGCCTCAATGTCGACTTCGATATAGACGTGTCTTGGTTGCACATCAAATCGGCCAGCATGACCGTCAATCCAGTAGATGTAGCTGCGTCCATCCAGCTTGCATTGACTGAGAGTGGGACATTGTCATCGGCCTGGAGCTGGCAGAAGACGATCATCTCCATTCCTATCGAGGGTATCGAAATTGCAAAAGTAGTGAAACTTGGGGCTTTCCTCGATGTCGATGTCGGTTTCACAATGGACGAGTGGTCTGGTGAAGCCGTCGCCAATCTTGGTGCTAGAGCTCAGATATCGAACTCAGCCATTGTCGTAGTCGATCTCGTCAACTCTGCGAATAACCAATTCTCTGGTTGGACGCCGTCGTTTTCTCCAATCCCTTTGACCCTGAACGCAAAGATTGCTGGCTCTGCTGAAGTCTATGCTCAACCAAATGTCAAGCTGGAGGCCTCTGCGCTAGGTGAGTTGCTTCTGTTATGAAGAGACACCCAATTGACCCTCATTAGGCAAGGGCTGGAACGTGGCCCTCAACTTCAAGATGCCATACATTCAAGCAGATTTTGAGGCTATGTATAGTACCACAGGCGTTTGTGACACCAAGAAGACACTTGGTGTGGACATCGATGCCAATATCGGAGTAGAGCTCAACGTTGCTGCTGCGACGAAGGGCAACGAAGCCAGTCCATTTTGGTCACACGAACTTTATGTACGTTGATTGCGCTGTCTCTGGATATTGAACTGACGACGTTAGTCGAACGAGTGGCCGCTGTTTTCGAAATGTTTCGCCTTCGGTCCTTCAAATGCTCAAACAGGCGAGGCAGTGGACCCCAACCCGGCAAAGACGAAGAAACCTAAGTCATCAAAGACTAAGAAGACGAAGACAAGTGCCACCAAGAAGCCAAAATCGACGAAGAGGCCGTCAGCTACCAAGACCCCAAGCAGTTCTCACGTTGAGCCTACTTCACATTCATCCTTGAAGAGGGCTTCCCATGTATCAACAATCACACCAACGAGATCTTCCAAGAGAGTCTCTAGGACTGGATCAGACGAGCCCACTGAAAAGGCAACAAGTAAGGCCTCTGCAACGGCTTCAGATAAAGTGTCTAGCAAGATGAGCTCTTCTTTTTCTGCTCTCAGCTCAGATTCCAGTAGTGGTGATGAGACTGGTTCATCCTCTTCTTCGAGTCGAAGCATTGAGACTAATACAATCACGACCACAACAAGATTGAGTACGGTTGAAAGCTTCACCAACACTACCCGATCCCACCATGCCACAGATGAACCTGAAAATAGCGGTTCTCCAGAACCATCCCTTTCGAGCGCTTTGGGTTCTTCCGCTCCGAGTACCACTGATTCACAACAATCCACGGGCCCCAGCGGCCTAGCTCCAACAAGTAGCGAAGCTCTAAGCACTTCTCCTACGATTATTACCACGAGTCCGCCATCCTCATTCGCAACATCAACTTCGACTTCGTCCTCAGTATCATCCACATCTTCTGCAGAGAGCTGTCCCATTACCGGCTGTCCAACATGCAAAGACTCAAAGTACATGGACGCCATGACGCGTGACTATTTCGGAATCGAAATCGAAGAAGACGACGAAGACGACGAACCTTCCAACCTCACTGTCCGCGCCTATCCATTCCATTTACAAAGGCGCGCTACTCGACTGAGCACTCGCAAATACACCTTTGTCTGCGGTGACGATGTCTCCCGAAAATTCAGAATGGCTTACTATCCTACCACCGGTAACGTCGTGAAAAACCCCTCCAAATACAACATCCCACTGTGGTACCAGGCCGCCACATCGACAGACTGCATCGAGCATGAAGTCACAAAGACAATGGACACTCCCCCCGGCTACCCAACCAACGACATCGGCCCACCGCACGAAATTTTCGCGGCCGAGCACATCTACGAAGGCGTCTTCATCCTCAACTTCCTCAACCACCTCCACACCTCCGAATCCCTCTCTTGCTCCGCCATCGACAAGCTCTTCTTCACGCCCACCACCACCAACAACAAAGGCAAAAACTGGGCCATGGCACTCATGGAATCCCTCGGCTCCGCCACCAATCTCAACGACCTCGTCTTCCTACGCCAAAACATCAACGGCGCCAAAGCCCGCATCCTCGACGACAACAACAACATCATCGGACACGAAGTCTTCCGCGCCGCCCCCGGCACCCAGAAACTCGAGCTCATGGCCGTCGCAGGCCGCGCACTGTCATACCTGTCTCAGCCCGCCATCGGCGCGCTGATGCGCGATACGGCGGCCCGCGTCGAGGACACGCTGGACGCGCTCGTGGCGTTTGCGGCGAGCGCGGAGAATACGGAATATGCGACGGCGTTGGGTAAGTTTACGCAAGCTGGCGCGTTGGCGGCGACGCATAGGGCGAGTTTGAGTGGGTTTGTGCGCAGCAGGAATAGCGTTGCGCGGAAGAGTATGAGTTCGTGGGCTAAGGTGGCGAGTACGGAGCTGGCGGCGACGACGACGGGAGAGGCACATGTGTTGAAGGATAGGAGTCGGACGATGGAGTTCTTGGGGGCGTTGCAGACGGCACCACCGAGGGGGTTTGATGTTGCTGCATATTTGTGAGAGGGGAGGGGGATGTTTGGAGCTCTTCATTGCGCCGTTTTTGGATTTGAGTTTTGCGATACCCTTCTGTTGTACATTTAGCGATTCGATTTCGTGCTTCGTTACGTTTGGCGATGTTCAAGCACGTCTTTCAAATATAGCTGAGCGTTGTGTTTCCATTTCTAAAGAGGATCTCAAACGCCATACACTTCCTTATGTTTCAGTGTTCAGATGCCGAGATAAAAACCAATCGCAACATATAGCCGATTTTGCCTTCCGTTCGTCTTAGACCACTTCTGGGTGCGAGCGTAATGTCCTCTTCTAACAAATGACTGTGTTGCACGGGTTTGAGGTTACTACGCCAACGCGCTTAAGCATCGTTTCGACTTCGTAAACCAAGCTAGATGATGCAAGGCTCTTACAAATACAAGAAGTGATTACGTTTGGGTCGCGCGGATAGCAAAACGTACTGTTTTGTGGGTGATCTCCCTTCCAGACCGACTGGGGTGTCTCTGATTGCTTACCCATGTAGACCATTCATGAGACAAGATGCCATGTACGCAGTGGAGCTCGTTTCAGACGTCACGACGATACGTGAAGCAAAGGGATAGGGGTGGAAGTAAAGGTCTTGGATCTATTGATAACCCTGCCATCGAGCGGGCACGTTGGCACTCGGAGAAATTTGGAGTTCTCTTCGATTGCCCTCGAGGTGCTCAGCGGCACGCATTTGCTTGCCTCTGTTACGCAAGGCCAAGCCCATATCATTCACCATTCTGCCTCATACGCATCCATATTCTCCAGGTAGTCCTCGAGAAACGCGTTCATATCGAAAGGTTGATGGCCTACACGAGAGCAAAAGATTAGCTAACTAAACATGATAACAAGTTCAGAACTCATGAACCACCACTGAGCAGATGATCTATCGCGCCCTGGACGTTGCCGCCGCTTCTCCTCAACGCTTGCACATTTTGGTCGAAGTCGAAGAAGCCCATCTCATTGAGCTGTCGCAGTTGCGTCTCGTATTGCTCCTCGGGCGGCCTGTTATCGGTAGGAGGTGGAGTACCAAAGCCATTTCCGCCGAACCCTCCAGAGCCAAAGAGACCAGCGAACGGGTTTGGAGGTGGGTTGTTGGTACCAGGTGTTGCTGAAGGGTTTGGATTCGGAGGTGTGCCAAAAGGACTGGCTCCGCCTTGATTCATCGAGTTCATGAAGTTCATGGCTGAGCGCATGGCTTCAGGATTCTGCATGAGATTCCTAGTCATTTCCGCAAGCGGGTTCGCTTGTTGTTGGCCAGCTCCGGCTGCAGGTGGAGGAAACAGATTGCCAAAGGGGTTCGGGGTTGGCGACGTCGTTCCTTGATTCTGGCCTTCGGAGGGTTGCGTCGAGCTTGTTGATGGATCTGCGCCGGCTGTGTTCTGGTTCTGCGGCGGAGGAGCGAAGGCGTTGGGGCCGAAGAGAGACGCGAAGGGATTGGCTCCTGCTCCGTCACCACCTGCATTTCCAAATAGGCTAGCTAGTGGATCTGCGTTGCCTGTTGGGTTGGCTGGGTTCGAATCTGCAATCGCGCCTTGGCCGGTCGCATTTGCACCCGGGGTATTATCTGTAGCACCTGGCGCAGTGAATCGAGGTCCGCCACCGCCCATAGCTCGCTGCATTTGTAACTGCATGCGCATCATCTCAGGATTGAAGAGCATCCTACGCATTTCGGGGTTTCGGAGTATCTCTGCTAGCATGGGGTTGTCGCGCATCTAAAAACTGTCAGGTTTACCCATCAAGACACACAAAGATCGTACCTGTGGGCTCCTCGTCATCATGTCAATGACGGCTGGGTTTTCCATGGCCTCATTCATTTGTTGGAGGAACATAGGGTTCTCCATCATCTGCAACAGTTGATCGGGGTCTGGCGGCGGTCCCATCTAAGCATAATCAGCAACTATTTCTGCCTAAGTAGCAAAGGAAACGTACCCCACCATCCGGTCCAAACATTCCCGCTCCTGGTAATCCAGTGAAACCTGCATACCGCGCGCCGGTGAGTGCTGCTAATGGGTCGTTGCCTGTGCCTGTGGCTAGATTGGTGGGAACTTGAGGGGTGGGAGTGCTCCCAGTTCCGGTAGAGGCGCTTGACGTGCCCTGATTCGCTGGATTCTGGCGCGCATTGCTTTCGGCGCTCTTTATGAGGTGAACGGTATGTCCATCTTGAATCTTGACGCTTGCCAGTGTGTCTGGGTCCTTCAGTACGCGGCCAGAGTAGATCAGGCGCTGTCGACCAGGCGCTACATCTGCGAATTCAGATGCAGAAAGCTTGGTCTTGAGGTCTGCTACTGTGCTGGATGATGGTACGGTAACTACGTATTTCTTGTCGTTTGCAGATTTTACGTTGAAAGTGATCTGAGTCTCTTCGGTGGTCGCAGCGGCGTCTTCGGCCATGGTCTGGAACGAGGAGCGGGGCAGGCGGCGGACGTCTTTGGTGCCGTAGGGAGGAGCTATAGAAGCGAGAAGAATAGAGCGCAGTTGATATAAGCGGGCGATTCAGCGAGCTATTTGTGCGGAGGAGAGAGGTTTGATGTGGTGAGTTGCTGTTGGGGACATTCACGGAAGCCCGCAGAAGGAAGCCGCAGCCTTGTCGGTCGTCATTACTAACTTGGCGGCGGTGTGGCGTTCCGCTGTGGCTGGTGCATGAAAGAGGGGTGGCGGCTTGCTCTACCGGTACCCTGTAGGCCGAGGTATGTTTTGAGAGTCAGTGAATGTTTAATATCCACCAAAGTCCGAGCAGCAATGCGTCTCGATATCATCTCGAGAACGCTCTCTTCCATACACGCCACCTGGCCCGATTAAACATCTCCAGAACCAATCACACGTCTCTCCACAATCTCTCACTTCTGATCGAAATGAAGGCTATACAGATCAAGGAATATGTCAAGGTACACTACGTCGAGAGTCCAGTCCCAATCAACAGCTCTCATCATTGCAGGGACCTGAAGACCTTAAAGTAATAGACCTGCCAAACCCCACGCCCGACTCCGACGAATACCTCATCGCCATCCATGCCTCCGCGACGAACTTTTTCGACCTACTCCAGATTCGCGGCAAGTACCAGCACCAGCCTCCTTTCCCCTGGGTCGCCGGAAGCGAGTTCTCCGGAGTCGTTCTGAAAGCACCGACAACGCTCCCAGGTGGGCGACTCCCAAAGTACAAGGAGGGTGACAAGGTGTTTGGCGCCAGCCAAGGTGGATATGCGACCCATGTCTGTTGCGACGAGAGCAGGCTGAGGCCGATACCCGAAGGGTGGAGCTTCTTGGACGCGGCAGGAGTCTATGTGACGGGCCCTACAAGCTATGCGGGCCTGGTCATAAGGGCTGGCATCAAGAAGGGTGAGTTGCCAAATTCGTTTATTCAGGTGCGAGCAGGAGCCTACTGTTGTTATCCTCTCATGACAACTAGTCAAGTCCAATTGTGACAATCCATGTTATCTCCATAGAAGCACGAGCTGTAACAACATACTGATCTTATCACAGGCGACTGGGTCCTCGTCCACGCAGCGGCTGGCGGTGTGGGTCTGGCAGCCGTACAGATCGCCAAAGCCTTCGGTGCGACTGTTGTCGCCACTGTCGGAAACCAGCACAAGATGGATGTCGCGCGCTCCTTCGGCGCAGACTACGCCGTCGACTATCGCCAAAGCGACTGGCACGATAAGGTCAGGGAACTCACGCCCGACGGCCGCGGAATCGACATTGTATACGACCCCGTCGGCTTGATCACCCAGTCCATGAAGTGCATAGCATGGAACGGAAGATTGCTCGTCATCGGGTTTGCGGCGGGCGATATCGAGAAAACGGCTACGAATAGGATACTGTTGAAGAATGTAAGCGTCGTTGGGTTGCATTGGGGTGCGTATCTGCTCAATGAGCCAGAGGCGATTGATTCTGTGTGGGATGGGTTGTTCGAGCTGATGAATACTGGAAAGTACAGGGGCACTGCATACACAGATCAGGAATATGTCGGACTTGAGAGTGTGCCTGCTGCTCTGAAGGCGCTCGGTGGAAGGCATAGCTGGGGCAAAGTCGTAGTCAAGATTCCTCAAGATGGCCAGGCCAAGATCTAACTCTAGTTGCGTTCGAGAAGTTTGTACCTGGTGTTTGGCAGGGTAGCAGGGGTTCCCGACGTGCTACTGCCTGCTTTGGTCACCGGGACGGCGGAGAGTCGACATGCCGGATCATGTGGGAGCGAGCTTGCGGACCGTACAGTGTATATAATGCTCGATATATAGTTGGCAAGTACATGCACGGTAATCCCTAAACTCCTATAATGTATTCCACAATCGTCGATTGGATTGGGATGTACCCCAAGAAGACCACTGTAAATCTCCTTGATTCATCCATACCGCCCTCTTCGTGTCTAATAGTCAATTTCAAAAGATCAAGAACCTCTCTAGGCTTCAGGCGCACACATAGTGGGTCACAGAGCAATTGCCCAAAGCTTCTCATAACGGCTTTTGTCGAAGCGTCCAGATTGCCAGTGCACTGGCGATGTATCATATTCAAACGAACCCTTGTTGGTTTCTATATCTTCGGAGATATTGTCTTTTGACTGTGTGGCTACATATGTACAGAGTTGTCTCTTCGCTGCGTGGATGGAGGTTGAAATTCAAAGAGAGCGCAGTGGAGTTTGACGCAACATGGCAAACACACCAAGAATTAGAACCGATGGGGAAGAGGCGAATGCAACTTGAATGTAATCACAAGCTCAACGTAAACAAGTAATATCTGGGTAACTAACTGGATCTTAAGTAAGGCTGATCGAGTATACGTATTGTGTTCCCTCAGTGCTCCTAGGAGCAATAGTAAAAAAATCGACAGAAAATGACCTTCACCAAAGTTGAAGTAATAGCAGATTAAGGCAAGGAGCCGATAGCGAATGATTTCAACGATATGACATTGGGTACCAGTTAGAGGACTCCGCGAATGTTCGTCTGAACTTGCGCCAGAGACGCGCCAAGCCGCAATCCTGGTCCGGAAAAGTGTTTTGCCACTCCGGCGCTAACACTAGCGCGACTTCTTTGAAGGAAGCCGCGCGACTTTCAACAGTGAGCGAGCCCGCCGCCTTCGCCCACACAACCTCGCAACACCTCGCACCACCTTGCACCCTTCCCATGTGCTGAGCGCACGACCGTTGCTGTCGCCTTAAAACCACCCAAGGCCCAGTTTCCCTCAGATTCACATCCTCAAAACTGTTCACGCCGCGGCGATCCCGCAGCTTCTCCGGCCACTTCTTTGACCTCACGACAAGCTACCTCACATTGCGACGGCACCGCCAGCATGGCTTCATACGAGTACGACATGGAGGAAGAGGAGTTTGAAGAAGAGGAGGATAGCGACGTGATAACCTCGGAGGACTGTTGGGACGTTATCACCTCGTTCTTTGACACAAAGGGCTTGGTCTCCCAACAACTCGACTCCTACGACGAGTTCACCCGAAATGCCATTCAAGAAATTGTGAGGGAAAACGGCCACGTGATTCTCGAGGAGAACGTGGCGCATCAAGATGACGGCGACGACTATCCCATCGTGAAGCGCCGATACGAGATCTCGTTTGGGCGAGTCTCCCTCGCACGACCCTCTCACACCGAAGGCGATGGCACTACTCAACAGTTATTCCCCCATGAAGCGCGCCTACGCAATCTCACGTACTCCGGAGCGATGATGGCGGTGATTAAGAACAAGGTCTCACTAGCTCGAGAGGTGCCTGCGACGGACGATGGAGACGATGACATGGGTACAACCGCCGGAGGCCTCACTCGTATTGACTGGAAAAATGACCGTCTCGATGCTGAAGACGATACCCAGGATCTACAAGTGTTCATTGGCAAGCTGCCGGTCATGCTTCGCTCTGAAATGTGCCACCTGCGTAGCCAGAGCGACGAAGCACTCTTCAGTCTGAATGAGTGTCCATACGATCAAGGAGGCTACTTCGTCATCAATGGCAGTGAGAAGGTCTTGATCGCCCAGGAACGCAGTGCGGCGAACATCGTTCAGGTCTTCCGGAAGAAGCAAGGACCGATTCCATGGACGGCCGAGATCCGCAGTGCCGTTGAGAAAGGCACTCGCCTCATCTCATCATTCAACTTAAAGTGGGCTGAGAACTCGCTCTTCGCCAAGCGACAGCCCGGGCCATATGTGTACGCGACTCTTCCTTACGTAAAGGCTGACATTTCCGCGGGAATTGTCTTTCGTGCGCTCGGTGTGGTATCAGACGAAGACATTCTCAACCACATTGTGTACGACAGGAATGATACGCAGATGTTGGAATTGCTCAAGCCCAGCATCGAAGAAGCGGCAGTCTTGCAGGATCGCGAAAACGCCTTGGATCACATCGCAAAGCGAAGCAATCAGACTGGTCCAAAAGACAAGCGCCTCAAGTTCGCGAGGGATATTATGCAGCGTGAGTTCCTTCCACACATCTCCCAGCAGGAGGGCTCGGATACGAGGAAAGCTTTCTTCTTCGGCTACATGATTCATCGCCTTGTCCAATGCGTATTGGGCCGACGAGACGAAGACGACCGAGATCATTTCGGCAAGAAGCGATTGGACCTTGCAGGTCCTCTCATTGCCAACCTGTTCCGGCAGCTCTTCCTCAAACTCACCAAGGACGTCTATAAATACTTGCAGAAATGCGTGGAGAACAGCCAGGAGTTCAACATTCAGATGGCCGTGAAAGCGAGCATCATCACCAATGGCTTGAAGTACTCGCTTGCCACGGGGAATTGGGGAGACCAGAAAAAGGCTGCCTCGGCCAAGGCTGGTGTATCGCAGGTGCTCAATCGCTATACCTACGCTTCAACGCTGTCCCATCTACGGCGAACCAATACACCCGTTGGTCGCGATGGCAAGCTGGCGAAGCCGCGGCAGCTACACAACACCCACTGGGGTTTAGTCTGTCCTGCTGAGACTCCAGAAGGACAAGCTTGCGGTTTGGTCAAGAACTTGTCGCTCATGTGCTACGTGAGCGTGGGCAGCGAGAGCACTCCTATTACTGATTTCATGGTTCAGCGGAACATGGATCTCCTCGAAGAATATGATCCGCAGATTCACCCCAACGCAACCAAAGTATTCGTCAATGGCGTTTGGGTCGGTGTACACCAATATCCTAATCAGCTTATGGGTATCATCGACGCTCTCAAGCGTGCTGGAACCTTATCCTATGAGACGAGCCTAGTCCGAGACATCCGCGATCGAGAGTTCAAAATCTTCACGGACGCAGGCCGCGTCATGAGGCCGTTGTTCGTTGTTGAGACCGATATTCGCAAGCCGAATTGCGGCAGTCTTGTTCTCACCAGGGAGCACCTCCAGCGATTAGCTGACGATAAGGATATTGACACCTCTGGCCTGAACGACAAGGACCGATCCGATGCAATTTTCGGCTGGCTCGGTCTCATTCGAGAGGGCGTGGTCGAGTATCTTGACGCAGAAGAGGAGGAGAGTGCTATGATCATCATGTCACCGGAGGATTTGGATGAACATCGAGACATGCGATCAGGCCGTATAAATGAGAGCACCTCCGTGGATCAACACAGGACCATCAAACCGAAGCCGAATGCCTCGGTGAAGACGTACACCCACTGCGAGATTCACCCGAGCATGATATTGGGCATCTGTGCCAGTATTATTCCATTCCCGGACCACAATCAATCGCCTCGTAACACCTACCAGTCTGCCATGGGTAAACAAGCCATGGGTGTTGCTTTGACAAACTACGCGCTGCGTATGGAGACAATGATGAACGTTCTCTATTACCCGCAGAAACCACTGGCTACTACCCGGTCCATGGAATACCTTAGGTTCCGAGAGCTACCTGCTGGTCAAAACGCCATTGTCGCTATTGCTTGTTACTCCGGATACAACCAGGAAGATTCCGTCATCATGAATCAGAGCAGCATTGACCGTGGTCTCTTCCGGAGCTTATTCTATCGCGCATATACGGAACAGGAGAAGCGCATTGGTGTCAACGTACTCGAACAGTTTGAGAAGCCCATTCGCAGCGATACGTTGCGTATGAAGGGCGGCACCTACGACAAGCTCGACGACGATGGTGTGGTCGCGCCCGGTGTGCGTGTCTCGGGAGACGACATCATTATCGGCAAGACAGCACCAATCCAAGCGGATGCACAAGAACTTGGCCAGAAGACAAGCCTCCACACCAAACGTGATGTCTCGACACCCCTTCGTAGTACGGAGAACGGCATCATCGATCAGGTGTTATTCACGACCAACACGGAGGGTCTTCGCTTTGTCAAGGTCCGCACACGAACCACCAAGGTGCCACAGATCGGAGACAAGTTCGCCTCGCGTCACGGTCAAAAGGGTACCATTGGTGTCACCTATCGCCAAGAAGACATGCCGTTCACTCGAGAAGGTCTCACGCCGGACATCATCATCAACCCGCATGCCATTCCTTCTCGTATGACCATTGCCCATTTGGTCGAGTGTCTACTCTCAAAAGTTGGTGCTCTAAGGGGTGCTGAAGGAGACGCCACTCCCTTCACAGATGTCACCGTGGATGTTATTTCCTCACTACTCAAGGATATGGGCTATCAGCAGCGTGGATTTGAGGTCATGTACAACGGACATACCGGAAAGAAACTCCGTGCACAAGTCTTCTTAGGTCCCACGTATTACCAGCGCCTGAGGCACATGGTCGACGACAAGATCCATGCTCGTGCACGAGGTCCCCTACAGATCCTGACGCGCCAACCGGTCGAAGGTCGTGCTCGAGATGGTGGTCTACGATTCGGAGAGATGGAGCGTGATTGCATGATTGCTCACGGTGCCGCGGCTTTCTTAAAAGAGCGGCTGTTCGAAGTCAGTGACAAGTACACGGTGCATGTCTGCGAAATTTGTGGTTTAATGACTCCCATTGCGTAAGTCCGCTCATTACGGTCGAAGAAACTCTGCCAAAGCATGCGACCAAGGCTTCTTAGCAAGGTTTCTATAGTGCACGAACTGACATGAAAAACAGGCAAATCAAGAAAGGGCAATACGAATGCCGACCCTGCCACAACAAGACCAAGATCGCCCAAATCAACATTCCGTACGCTGCAAAATTGCTCTTCCAAGAGCTTCTGAGCATGAACATCGCCACCCGCATGTTTACTACTCGCACTGGAGTTAGCGTAAGAGATTAATCGATACTCGCAACCTCCGTCTTCGCCTACCGGCCTAAAAACTTAAAAATCTTCACGGATGGGAACTTCTGTTTTCATCACTAACGATCCTTTGAAGAGTTCCATAAATGGCCAAGGCCACGTCAACATGTCCACCTCGATTTACCGCTGTTGCGGCAAATGCGGTGCTCGCGACCGCTGCGAACACGATCAGGGTCCCGAAACCACTAGTGACATACCCTCAGAAGTCGATCCAGTACGACCTACACGTCGCATGAATATAAACTGGCCTAACGATGAGCAGACCATGCTACAGACGCTTCTAGGTTCCCGGGCCAATCCAACGAACTAACCAGTATAGCTATAGCGGGGATCTCCTTGTGCTTTTGCATTTGCGTGGCGCTTATGGGTGGGCGGGCAGGCAAAACAAATTGAGATTCGGTGGTTCTGCATGGCGTGGTATAGTTCTGAGCACTATTCCTGTGTCTCTGTGTGCGAATATTAGGAAGGCAGTACATACTGCAGTGTGGGTCTTAATCGAGCCCCTTTGATCAATCGATTGTAAAATCTCCACCCCGTGTGCTATTGGGCTATAGTGATGAGTGACGGCCGTGAGAGTCTGCATAGTAAAGGGCGGCCAAGACGCTACCATTGAGTCGCAAGGGATCGACTAATCATAAGTACAAGGGCACTAAGCATGTCTCATCGCAGATGTACATTTACTACGCCTTTGACCTCCTCCATCCGTACCTTCTATCTCGTATCCATGCTATCTATGCAAGCACACCACGTAGTCGGCCCTAGCCACATCTTCATCCAAACGACCCATGCCTCTCCCTCGATATGTAATCTACTACCCCTTCCTCGCCTAGCCTCTCCCGTAGCGAAGATCTTCGGCAAGTAGGGCTTATCCTTGCACGACCACACCGTTCACGACACCGTTTACACGTTCATTTAAGCTTCGGCTAGCACATTAGCTCCAGAGGGAGCATGAAGCAAGGGGGCCGAGCCACGTGCATGTAGGAAGAACGTTCTTTGTGCGATGATGCAAAAGTTGGTAGTTGTACGACTTGTGGCGGACGGTGATGTGTCGCCTGGTATCATTCTGGTAACTAGGCTGCAAAACTACTTGTACAGGTTTGTGGATCTAGGGTCTGCGGAGGCAGAGGTGGATCGATAGGGGAATCGTGCCTACCTTTGCAAGATAGGCGCGCGTAGAGCGATAGAATGGTTTGTTTTCCCCCATTGTCAGACGCCGAGCCAGGATGAAGCAGTAATACAGGATCTGAAGAAATGGAACAACTAAGGAGACTAGGGCTTAGTCTCCACGTCGCCGATCTACATCGCGACCGTAATCATCTCGCCTGTGGCGGTCTCGACTTCTATCTCTCCTATCTCCTCGGTGACGCTCTCGGCTGCGGTCTCGACGGCGATCTTCGTATCTGCCATCTGATTCGCGATCACGCCGATCTCGACGCGGGCTCCTACTCCGTTGACGCTTCCATCGATCATCGTGGTAGGCATCACTACGCTCACGACGCCGATCGTCAGCCTGTCGACGGTCGTACCTATCACCTGAAGTGCCATTGCCACGTGAATCTCTTGGAGCCTTGGAGGAAGGCTCGTGGTCTATTATGAGCCTGTCGGCATCGGCGTCGCGACCTGCGCGTGGACCAGCCTCGTTGCGGTATTTCTGCTTCCTCTCTAGGTTCTCTACACCACCGAAACCCCCTCTGCCACGTTTTCGTTTGTCGTTTGTCGCGTCTCGCCACACGTCGGCGATCTTCGAGACACTCTGCGAGAAGTCGACATGTATGCGGTGATCGTCAATGAGCGTGCTATCCATCTTGAAGTAGGCCTGCTCGCAGTCTTTCTGGTGCTCGAACTCGATGAAAGCATACTGCAAGCTGTCTCCGGTTTTCTTATCGCGAATAATCTCACAACTTAGTATCTTGCCAAATCGAGAGAAGATGAGTTCGAGATCTTCATCTTGCGTGACAGGATTAAGTTTGCAGACGAAAAGTACGTTTTCCGGCGGTGCGACTTCGGCAAAGGGCAGATCGCCAACCATCTCGAGAGTAAGAGCCTGGGCACGGGCCTCGCGTTCACGTCGAACCTTTTCGAGGGCTTCTGGGTCGGTCTCTTCCACAAGGGTCTCATCGTGGCCAATGCGGACAGTGGCAAGCTGTGCCTCGGAAGGAATGGGGCTTTTTGGTGGCGCAACCAGCCCTCTGGGATCGTCAAAGGGGTCATCCAGTACAACAGTATGCAGTATGCGTATGTCCTTCAGCGGACGACCCTGGTCATCGATGAAGGCGGCATTGATTGTCTCCAGCACATCAAAGCCTTCCGCGACCTCTCCAAATATTGCAGCTTTGCCGTTGAGATAATCCACGTTCTGGCCTAGTGTCACAATGAACTGGCTGCCAGCATATCGTTCGTCCGGGTCATCTGGGGAGGGCGCGGTCGCAAGACTAACGGTGCCCATCTCGGCATGTTTGAGCTTTGGGGCGAATTCGGGCTTGAACGTCTTCTTAGACGTATTTGTGGGGTCTAGCACGCCCCAGATGGCGCGGCCACCATCGCTGTCTTTGGATCCTGGGCCAATAGGGTCGCCGGTTTGGAAGGAGAAGTTTGGTTGCACGCTATGGATGGGGGAGAAGTTGTAGTACTTGATCTTGCACAGCTTCAGGAAACTAGAGGCGCCAAGTTGTCAATATCTGCCTCGTGCTCAGCTTAATCAAATGACAGGCGGGTAGGAGCAGGGCATTGCGCGTAAAAGCGGGGAGGGGGCGAGAAGAGGCAGTGGAGCAGGAGCAAGAACGCAAACCGGGGCTACTCACTTTTCGCAGCACCTGGGCGCGTCGTCGACCAACAGATCGATGGTGATGTCGCCGAGCGACGTCTCCAGGAGCACAGACATGGCTGCAACTGCGGCTGTCGACGCGGTGCAAAGAGGCTGTCGCAGAAGCTTGCGCGGTGGTGGAGCTTGAGCGCGAGGGAGCGAGAGAAAAGGCGTCGGCGGATCGTTTGCCCGATACTGACCTGTCCCGTTTGGGCACTAGCTCGCCTCGCCTCACTCGAGCGCCAGCACTTCATGGTACGTACCACTCGTGCTTGCGTCCCATGTTCTTCGAGCTTCGGTGTTGTCAATATTTCCTAGGCAACGTTATTCAATACTTCAGCCCATGCGGAGACGACTTGGAAACTTCCGACTGGCCCCTTGGTCCACTCCAAATCTTCACCCTCGGCTTATTCCTCCATGTGCTCACCATGTAGCCACCCTAGACATCTGAGTGGCTTGACCTAGCTCATAATCTCTCAGTATTGCGCTGCACAGATAGCTCGAGATCAAATCCTGTTCGAGTGGCTGTTCGGCACGCTCCCCGCCCGCGTTCCTGCCCTGCTGGCCCTGCACCACCCCTGAAGGCCATTCTGCAGACGTGCCCAAGCTCGGGAGCCCCGTAGCCTGTCACTTCGGCATAACCAATGCCGTCTCCTACCCAGCATTATTGCAGCGACAGGGAATAGGCAGATCGTCGAACATGGGCAAGGCCATTGAACTGCAGTCAACGCTGCCTTAGATGACCCAACCGATCAGCTGGTATTCGCTTCAGATTTCCATGTCATATGACAGCCTTGCCATCGTGGACCCTTTCAAAATTCTCCGTCCTCCAACTCATTTGGCCTTGACTTGACGTCTCAACGTTTACACGCAGGACAGGACCACAATTCTATATCATGTTGGTGGAGCTACCCAGAGCAGACTGTCACAAAGTCACTCTCTCATTTCCGGCGCATGCGTGAGATCTCGCCGGTCGAACATTACGGCATTCGGTTCACGGCAAGAGCGAGTTTACAGATCCGCGGTCCAACCTGTCACAATTCGTGGACTTTGTATCACCGCAATGGAGCGGACTGCCCTGGACGTTTCTCTTCGCAGGACAATGTCGCTCAAGCATCTGTCAACCCCCTCCGTGGGATTACCTGTTCTAATGCACGGGAAATGGAATTGCTAGCAGTGGCGTAGTGCTCGTCAGGTTGGCTGAAACATTCGTACTGGGATGGGCATTGTGTTTGCTGCAAGCTTGGCGCAAACCCCGACCCTCCTCTTTTACTGGCATTGGTGAAGACATTGTCGATGCCGTTCTAGCGGTGGATCTGCTCTGTCCTTTTTCGATCACAAGCACCTCTGGGTCACTCGTTTGTGTGCATCGCTTTGCGCATCACCTGTTAATGGCCTTGTGGGCCAGGTCGAGCTACCTAAGGGCCATACCGCTGCTGCGGTTCCAAAGAGCCTCGCCTGCATCTCCATCAGCTTGAAGGGGCGATGGCTTTCCACTTTAAGAATAGAGTACCAGGCGGCGATACGAGATAGCCATCGTACCAGTTACCTGCAAAGTTCTAGGGAAACGACCCTAGCACTATGCACCCAGGAACAATGAGGCATGCAGGGCTGCCTTGCCTGTGCCACTTCTATGGAGGACCCCCACTCGGAACAATGCATGGGTATCGCTGCCAATTGTTCGCAGTGACCCCAAATGAGGTTCAAATGGCGTCATGCCCGCTCCAACAATGCCGTGTAGCTACTGGCCCATCGGCGCGGTTGTAACCTGGCCTAACATAGCTTGCAGACGCAGCGTCTCAGACTCAGCTCTCCTGCACCGTTTTGGTCTGGATTCAAACGGCAGCACGGTCATCGACTTCCGAGTGCTGATCACCTCTATTGCAGCGACTAGACTATGGTACCTTGTAGGCCCATCATCCATCTTTGGATTTTGCTGACACGGTAACCTATCCTCTCAATTGGTTTCGTGTGTGCCTATACCGAATGGGGAGTAGGGTGCTCGGACATGCATCCATCCAACCTTGACACGTGCCATCGACCACCGAAGTGCAAGCCGGTTCCCCGAGGCGTACGAGCGTCACAGTCTTCCACAAACATTACCCATCTGCTCCAGTCAGGAGCTAGCAACCTATTCAAGTCTCTAGCAGTGCTCAAGCAAGCAGTTGTCTTTGCAACAGCGTCATGTTAATGACATGTCTATCTATCAATTGTGACGAATATGATGGATCAACAATCCAGCTCCAAGCTCTTTGCTTGATGAGTCTAAAGTTGTTACGAGGTCAACCCCGAAGCCCATGGTTGAGTCCATTGCAGAGGGGGCTGCATCTCGTCTGCCTCGTGCCACAGTGCACCCATGGTGCCCCCAGTCGCATGCAGCGAAATCGTTTGACTGAGGTCTTTTGAGTTTGGGATTTAGATCCATCGTTGGCGCTGCAGCCCAGTCTCTGCGGATTGCCGGGTCCCATTGCTTCTCATGGCTTGCAGGCTAGTCTCCATCTCCGATAAAAGCCCCGCGAAGCAACCTTGTTGTTGACCCACTTAAGGACTACCCCGGCCACGTCAGTGGGCATTGAGCAATCAACCCCCCCGTGGGTCGCAATTACTCTTCGTCGAGCTCTATCACCCTTGCAATCAGAAGAATTTCGTTCAGAGTTGTTGCTCCTGGCTCTGTCGTATTTGCGCACAAATCCCCCCGGAAAAGTTCTTTGCTGGAATCTTTCGGCCGCATGTCCACGACGATAATCCCTGAGATCTGTCACTCGCTACTGTCAAATCGTAAGGTTCACTAAGACCCGGCTAGGCAAACAATTGGTAGGTGCCTCGCCTTCCCTGCCCTTAATCATGCTGATAACGACCTTCTAAGATACCGCAGGCTCTATGATGATGGAATGCGAAAGTCGTCAATTTCCACAGAGCCCACCTTTCCTCCTTCCTCATTACTTCTATTCAGATCGCAACGCCCCTCTTTCCTTTTCTCAAGGAGACAGACCAGATCCCCGGGCATACCCAATCACTGGATCAATGGGAGGCTTGCGCAGTCGCCCTCCGCCCGGTGGACAGGATGAGGGTTCGGGCGAAGTTGGGCAAGCGCGGAAGCGCGTCGCTCTGGCCGTAAGTTATGCGGTATTTCTTCAGCCCGGCTTCGAACACTGCAGCATCTACATCGCCATCGATGTTTCCATGTTAGTTGGATTTGAACTGACCTCATCTACGATAGTGTGCGAGATGCCGCAAGAGAAAAATTCGGTGCAGTGGGGACCCTGGAAATGGAACCGGATGTCAAAACTGCAAGCTGGCTGGCGTAGACCCAGAACTGTGCCAATTTCACAGGGTAAGTTAAGAGATTCGTTCTCGTGAATCTCAGCAGCGACTGACCACCATGTCAGGTCGGATCCATCCCGTCCAGCATGACTGATCCCAATGCCATGATGCCGATTTACAACGCGGCAGCAAGCAAAGGATACTCACGCACCTTTTCAACCGGTCATTATCCTCAAATCGATAATAGGTCCACCTTTGCCTCGCAAACTTGGGCTGTCCCGTATACCGAAGACACCTCCCCAGTCGAGGTGTACGGCCTCGATCAATCTGCAGCCTACATTCCCAGTCAAAATACCATGACAAATGTATACGGTGACAGTTACAGATGGGGCGTGACGCATCAAAGGGCCTTGCATGGAGCAGGAAGTGTGTACGTGCCGCCAGACTATACCCCCAGCAGCTTCCCATATCTGTCGACGCCCAACATGAGGTCAACTGTAATTTCACCGAACGAGTCGATGTGTGGCTTGAACAACATGTCTTTACTCCACTCAAATCTTCCGACAACATCTCCGACAGAAAGGAGACTTCACCCTCGTTATCAGATATCTGCTCAAACGCCAGTAGCACAGCGACAGCTACCCATTCCACAACCGAGCCCCGCGCAGATCTCTAAGAATACCGTCGATAAAATGCAAGATGATCTTTTGCGATCGGCTCAAGCTATAGGAGGATCCTCCTTCCTTACGAGTGGCGCCTATGCAAAGTCCAGTGTGACCTGGGATGTCGAGACAACTGGTTCAGATGCGTCAAGCAATGGCTCACCAGACACGGACAGCATCGAAGCCTTGAATCCAATGACTACAAATATACCAACAACGACAGATAGGGGTGACCCCAGCATGGCCTTGCTTGCAGCCAGCGGTGCGGGCACTGGACAAACGACGACGAGCACTTCGTCGCAGCCGCAGTACAACTTCGGTGCCAACTCATCAACTCTAGATGTGCTCCCAGCACCCACCGTGTCGATGACATACTCGCACTTCCGTAACTACAACCTCCCGACGTCGTCATCCGCCGACACGCTCACGATTCCTGCACGTCACGATTCCCAGATGAGTTCATACAGCTACACTCCAGACAACGATGGCAAGCGGCTCTCAGTTGACGGATCATCGGGAGAGGCAACGCTTGTTAGTGGCCAAAGATACTCTCCGCTGAGCCAAACTCAGACGACAACTTGTATGGATAACAACCGCCCCGAATCTTATGGGACTCGGAACATCTCTCTTCACCGCGCTTCCTCATCGGCCCTGAATAGGTCATTCTAACCTTTTCCCGGCGGCGCCTGTTTTGGCGCAATGTGTGGTTTCGTCCTCACTTGCTCGAATATCGCTCATTATAACTCAGTGTGCCTTGCGGACTTTGTAAAACAACACAGCTTCCGTCCTTTTATTTCATCCCTAATTCTCCTTACGCATTAGCAGCTGTTCTTCGCGCGATGCATTTAACTATAATCGTTTCATTGCTACAAAAGACGGGCAACTCATAGCTATGGTATGCATAAAAGGGGCGCTGTCTGATTCACTGAAGCATGCATCGTTAGGTGTCAAGGTCAGACTTGGCTGACCTAATGGGAATAATGCGGCCTTGTTTTGGGTTCAGCATCGACTGAGGAGCTCTTGTATGACCCATATTATATCTTCAATTAGTATCTTGGTATCGGCAATCTCACCAGCGCCCCCGGTTCGGACACTTATCCTTGCTTCGATATTCTTATCACGATTTTCTATTACCCACCTCGGGCTTTCTCGACAATCTCTTTCGACGTCGCACTGCCTCGCAATCCTTCGGCTATCTGTCCACGGCATGATTGTGCAACTTTGTGTCGACCCTGAGCCGGT
This sequence comes from Polyplosphaeria fusca, assembly GCA_010093805.1. Classification (NCBI taxonomy): domain Eukaryota; kingdom Fungi; phylum Ascomycota; class Dothideomycetes; order Pleosporales; family Tetraplosphaeriaceae; genus Polyplosphaeria; species Polyplosphaeria fusca. The sequence goes on along the minus strand of ML996132.1, from coordinate 40,114 downwards.
TTTGAGCCCAGGTTCTCGCCACTAATGGCACCATCGCAACATATACATAACACCTACCCTGGGTCGCAAGTATCTATACCAAACGGGAACTGACAGGGTCACTCCTTTTGTAGAAGTTCAAAGAAGCAACGAAAACTCGATCTCTTCTCACTCATCCGGCCTTGACGGGAAACTCACTAAGGGAGACCTTGTACTGAAGCTACATGGATATAGGGACAACAAATGTAGTGAAATGAAGGGACAAGTATCGAGATCGAAAATCTGCCACCTATCTCATCAATCAAAGACTGTGCTCATATCCAACTTCCCAATCTTGCCTGCGCTCCTTCCCTGGTGCCATGTCGCGCGATACGCAACCGAGATGAAATGCTCCGCTGGAAGCCTCACCCGACCGTGAGAACAGCGGGCCCCCCGAGCACGCACGCACACATGCACGCACAGCACAGGCACGCCCTAAATCTCCATGCCACCAGCACATTCTGACGTCGCGCCGCCCGAGCTCTCGCATCATGATACCTCTCCCTTCAGTTCTCGCCCTCCCCCATCCCCGCCTCCACCATGCACCACCCTCCCAACGGAGTAACGAATAGCAATAGACCCACTCGCTCCTCCTCGAATCAGCATTGTCAGCCGCCCATTCCCCACCGGCGCTCAGCTCGTCCTGCATGTTTCATTGTCATGCTGACCCCCACAGGTTGTTGTGGTGCGAGCGTCGTACATGAAAGTCATCCGGCTACACGAGCGCCTGCATGGGGCTGGAGTGTTGCACCTGCGGCACTGGGCGCGCAGATGCGGATGAGGGGTGGGGCCTGATTTGTGTTTAGTACACTTGCGAATGCGAGGATCGGTGGGTTTGCGAGGTTTGCTGGGAGGGGAAGGCTGTGAGGACGAGTAGAGGAGTGGGAAGAAAACAGTGCTTTTGTATATAGCACACAATTAAATAAGATAGAGGATAGTAACTAAGAAGAGGTATTATTCAGTATACCGACTTGGAAAAAAAAAAATAAGAAAATAATTAAAAAATGTGGCTGGTCAGAGGAGGGCATCCCCCCAGAAACGGTCGTATGCTTTAACCCAATTCATGATGTGCCCTTCTTCACGGGATAATCCGCCTCGTGGCGCGAAAATCTGTACAACGAAATTAGTGATCATGAACAGAGACTCGAACAGATACAGTGGGGTAGACCAACCAAATACTCCCGTCAGAGTAACAATCTATCCAACCACCTAAGCCATGTCTACTAGCATTGTATAATAACTTGTGTACTTTTTAATTTTATATAGTTAGTACAATCAATTAAGTTTGCAAATATAATTATTCTTTGAAGTAGTGGCGACGATCATGGGCTGCGTTAACATGGGCCTTTTGCTGTTGGTGGTGAAGATGATAGAGCACGCGTAATTTTTGCTTTGGCAGCCAGCGGTCTGACATGTGTAGATCGCTCACTTTGCAACCGAAGACAAATAAGAGAGTTGATTGTGGTAGATGAAGCTTATATTTCTACCTAAGCAGAACGCTATCATGACTCCACCCATATCTTGCTTATATCAGTGTCGGTACAACGTTTGCACTGCCTCCTAGATCGCTCGAGACAGTCACACTGAGCGGCGTTCCTTTCATCAGCACTTTGGTATGAAAAGTCCCATCGGTTTGCTTGCTCATCGGGCCGTCGTTCAAGGGTCTGACCGTAGCGTCCACAGTTATGAACAGCTTCGCTGCAGGGTTGTCGCTCGAAGCAGTGACCTCGACAATGAAGTTGCCACCCCTCGTCTTCGTCATTGTCGCTGATGAAATAAACACGACATCTGAAGGCGGCAATGTTGGTGTCGCCGAGGGTTCCAAAGTGTCTGTTGGAGTTGGAGGGGCGCAAGTCGTCGTGGTAGGTGCCTCTTGCCCAGGCCAGGGGTCGAGTTGACCAACAACTACGATGTCGTCGGGAGATTCTGATACCTCTGCTAGTGGGTTCCCGGGTTCATACGGACCGTAGCCTTGGGCAAGAAAGGGCAATGTGTCAAAGGCCAGAGGCGGAAGGTTGATGCCGAAGTTGGTGAGCTCGGGAAAGATGAATTCCGTGACTGGTTGGATAAAAAGTCCAGCAGTCAGATTATTCTTAGTCGTCATGACTCCAGAAGACATCTTGAAGCCAAAGTTTCGGGGGGCCGGACCCGGGTTCGTAGCACCAAATCGAAATCTTGCACGTCCAATGGGCGCAGTTTGTGCCGGTTGGGTCAGCATAAGATTGCGCTGAGTGATATTCCCAGTGCATGGATCTTTATCCTCGGCATAGAATTGAATAGACGTGCTTGGGTCGGTGGTAAAAGCGACGGCGCGTGTTTCCGCAATCTCGCCGCCAGTAGTGGGGAATCTTATACCGTAAAGGGCTTCTTCAACTGTGACATAGGAAGGTTTACTGCCAGGGGCAGTGTAGAATCCGATGTTGGCAATCAAATTATTGACCTCGAAAATGTCTCCAAGATTCTGACCAGAGAAGGTAACAAAGTCTCCAACCATCAAAGGTGCCATGACATTGGCATCAGGGTCGTTAGGGCCGATAGTTGCCGGGTCGGAAAATGTGAATTGATTGAGCAGCTTCCCAGTTGTATCAATAGGTCGATTCTTCAAAGGACACAGATCATCACTGTCTGATCGTGGAATACACATCGGGAATCCAGTGAATGCCCGGATACTAGGATTCTCTGGATCCACAGACCAAAGAGGATTCGCGGTGTACGTAGAGGCGTACACTCCAAGGGGATCGTTGATGACGCATTCGATTACACCAGCAGGATTGAATGAGCCAGCTACCTTGAAGTGACCATTGGGACTGATCTCTGTGATGAAGCCTTCTAGTGACCTCACAGGGTTTTGGGCGATATAGATTAGACCTGCAATATAACGGCCGCTAACACGGTTTCCAGCAATCTGCTTATGTTAACATCTGCGATTAAATGTATGAAAATCATTTTCTCTCACGGTTGCAGTGTACTGCTGGGACCCAGGTAGGTTCGGCGCCCCGCCATCGGCAAATAGTTCAGGCCAGGCAGGCACAGCCGCTGGGAGATTGACCAAGGTGTTCTTCGGAACCACGACAGGAATACCGTCTACCTCAATGGTCCCCCCGCGCAGAGGATTAGTGCCTTCGTCCAAACTCATACTGCTTCTTATTAGGCTTGCGCTCAAAGGGGTCTGTGCAACGAACCCAGTGATAGCGCCAATGATCTGGAAAGGACTTGGATCGTACGGAGCGCCGTTCAATTGCCCGAAGGCAGATTGAAAGAGCATCAAGAAGCCCAGGATGCCTTGGAAGAGACATTGTAAAGTCGGAGGCATTATTACAATTAAAGGTGCCATTGGAAAGAACACATAGAGTAACTAGCAAGAACGAAAGACTTGAGTGAGTGACATAAAGAGACTGTATTTGGAGCTCTTCAAAGTCCCTAACGGAATGAGGGACAATGGCGAAAATTCGAGGGGAAGGAGAATCGATGCCGCTCGTATGCTCTCGACCATGGGCTGCGACATGGCCTCAGCAAAGCGAACGATGGCGTTTATTGCTTTCCCCAGGTACCGTTTTCGCCGCTTGGCGAATTCTTCTTTTCTTAGCACTCACAGCTTCGCCTCCTTGTCGACTCGTCCACACCGTCAACCGGCCAGTCGCGTCAGACCGGCAGCAACCGGAACCTTCTGACTCGGCTGGGACGCCGAGCGCGGTGGTCAGGCGAGTGGCACGACGCCTCATAAGCTCGTCACTTGGGACGCGAAGTGACAGGAGCTTAGGAGGCGCTTGGGCGAGACGTTGACAATGCGCCTTCGATATTGTGGAAGCGTCCAACTTCTGCCCGGGGAGCATCGCGCGACGAGCCCGAGGCCTGCGGCACAAGAGACATGCGGAAATGCAATGAGAAAGGGTAGCTCTCAAATGACGCCCTTATAGGCGTCACGGAGAAGAGGCCAGCACTTGGGCTTGTGGAGGTGTTGAGGTGGTCGGCTGTCGGAGCTTTTTTTACCCCTGGATGATGGACCAATGGGATGCTCTTTCCACGTCAGCTAGAAACGAGTGGCTGCTGGTCCGTCCATGCGAAGAAAGCTTGCCTTTCCTTCTGTGGCCTGGACTCTGGAACATCGTCTCCAGAAACAGGAAGCATGATGGCGACCGCTCAGGCCTGAAAGCAATCACACCATATACTGCCAGCCCGCACTCCTTGTTCTCGGTGCATATCTTGGACTTCCTTGATTCGAAGAGCTGACAAGCACCTCAGACGCCGCCTCAGTGCGCAGTACGAGGCGGCCTCGTAAACGCAGTGGTTCTCCACTGAGTTCCGACGTCGCTTTCAAGGTTCAGCGTGCACTTGGCGACTTCGTGACCGAAGTGGAAGCAATGGAAACCCTTGGCACTACGCCCTGCCCAAAAGTGGCTGCGGCTGATGTCTCTCGATCATCTGCTCAGGAGCTATCCGAACAGGTAATCATATTCGCGGAGGGCTGTCTTTCTGTCTTTCTGCCTTTCTCCCGTGCTTTAGAACGTCGTTCACAGGTCGCCTCTCCAAGGTTTCTGACCTCAGTCATTCTTTCCACAATGTTCGATGTTCATCTAATACTAATTCGCACTCAATATGCTTCCCCTCGACGCTCTTTTCCTTCTTAGTATTTTTCACAGCGTTTTCAGTTACCCTCACTATGCACAATCAGACTTCCAACGTAACGCACAAAAGCGAAACAACGACGGCAATTCGAGAGACGATGGCTCAGGAGACCCGGTACTCATTGGGGACTTGAGATACAGAATTGAGACTCCCGTGGCCTTCGATATTGCGGAAATTCTTCTCGACGATCGAAATGGAAGAGTCAGCCCAGAGACGGACGAATTCGATACCAGACTAGTCGACGAGGTACAAGACTGCTCGGCAACCGATCCCTGCTGCCAGTGGTATTTTATATCCGAGGAGTTGACGGAGGCATTCACGGAGACCGATGGCCAGTGCAATGACATGGCTCGAGCCGCCATCCGCCTCGGTTTCCACGATGCCGGCACATGGTCTCAGTCATTGGCGGCCGCAGGGCATGACTTTGGCGGTGCAGATGGATCACTCGCATTATTCTTCGAAGAAGAGAGACCTGAGAATGGCGGGCTTTTCGAGATCACGGAGCTGGCAAGAGACATCTATTACAGGTACGACGTGAACATGGCAGATGTCATTCAATACATGTCTATCCATGCTACAGTCAGTTGCCCTCTTGGACCACGGCTCCGTGCCTATATCGGACGCATCGATGCCATTCAGCCAGCTTCAGACGGGTTGTTGCCGGATGTCCATGCGCCAGCAGACGATCTGATCGCTCTTTTCGAAGACAAGACGATTACTCCACACATGCTAGCGGCCCTTGTTGGAGCTCATTCGACCTCAAAACAGTTTGGAGTTGAACACAGCAGGAAAGGCGCTCCGCAAGACTCTACACCAGGTGTTTGGGACGTCGACTTTTATAACCAAACATTAGAAGAGGCTGACTCCGAATGCTACTTCAAGTTCGAATCCGACGTCAAGTTATCTACCCATCCTCGCGTCAAGGATGAGTGGGTTGCCTTCATTGATGATCAAGATCACTGGAACGAAGACTATGCAGCCGCATATCTCAGGCTCTCCCTTTTAGGTGTCAATAACATCAACAATCTAAAAGAGTGTTCAAAAACTCTACCGCCAAAGAAGAATCGGACGCCAAAGAATGCGGATGTGTGTACCAGCAGCAGCTCCTCCTCCAGTTCACTCATGAGTACGACGTCGACCATTGCCATGGACAGCTCCACAAGCATACCGAGTATCAGTGTCAGCTCTCTGGCTTATAATTCGACAAGCAGCATCTACCACCGCATCTCGACGGGCTTTAACACTTCTGATTCCATATACCCAACAACGACAACGACATACAATACTTCGGGCTCCGCTTACCCAACTACTGCGACTCACACCAATTCCAGTTTCACGTATCGAACAACTGCGACCTACACTACCTCCATTCTTACCAACTCAACGACTATAGCCGCGTCCAATAATTCCAATTTCGCATACTCTACGACAACAGTAACATACAATGCTTCTAGTTCCGCTTTCCTTACAATGACAAGTAATCCTACGTCTACATTCTCAACAGCGAATCCAATCCAGAATACCTCCACTTCGACATACCCCACAATCACGAAGACCTACAACAATACTTCAATGTCTTTGGATACATCCTCTGCAGACAGCACAATCTCAACACTGTCATCAACTACTAGCTATTTGATTTCTACAAGCGCCAGCATTTCTACGACTACTCTAAACACTTCCTCGAGCGCATTTCTGAGTTATAACAACACACTCGCCACGTCAGATATCAGACCATCTAATACGACATCTACGACGTTTTCTCCGAGGACGTCGTCAACTTTGACAGCATCAACGAACTCACCATATTCGACGTCTTTGTCGTGGATGTCTTCGACAATGACTGGCCCAACTAGCACATCCAGCTCGCTCTCCGTTGTTCCTTTCACAAGTTCTTCACCATATACAGCGACCATTGATCCAGATACTATTTCCGAACATGCTGGCGTTACACTTCAATCGTCATATGTGCCAGTTCGCACACAGACCAGCTCCTCCTCGTCGTCTTTGCCATTCATGCCCTCGACCGTCACAGGACCAACCAGCACAGCGAGTCCATCTTCAACTGCCATCGCCACGACTTTCTCACCGTCTACGAGCATTGAAGGCTCGGCTAGTACTTCCGATCAGATGTCGACTTGCACACACAGTAGCTCCCTGTCTTCTGATACCGATTCTTCAAGCCTGTCACTATCGCATGGCACTTTCGCTTTTTCATCGTCGACAACCGTCCGTGTCTCAGCTGGCGTCTCCGACCATCCTAGCTATAGACTTCAAACGTCCCACGAATCGACTTATGCCGACACTAGTTCCTCGTTATCTCACTTGCCTCCCACAAATTTATCACCATCATTGGGCTCGTCAGCGTCGCCGAGTTCTTCGTCCCATGTGTCGACTCATGCACAGACTAGCAGCTCACTGCCATACACTGCCTCTGTGATCTTGTTATCATCGCCCGGCTCTTCGGCTTCTCAGAATTTTCGTCAATCAGCAACACCCACTTTCAGTGGGAACAGCCTGTCGAAAGCATATAGTCCATCCTCGACTCCTGTCGCATCGCGATATCCCACAACCTCACTTCGAGGATATGCGACTGTTATCACGACAAAGTATGTAGACGTGTGCTCTACGGGACTCACCACACGCTCCTATACCTACAGCACGACTCTGTATCCAGCCTCGAGTGCCGATACAGCTATTCCAGAAGGCTGGACGAAGATAACGACTGTCTGCTCGCAGTGTTATCCCCCGGCCACAGTGACGCTCACGAAGCCAGCGTCTCACATGGAGACGGAAGCCACGTCTGATGGCGGCAAGGTTGATTCGTACAGTACAGTAAGTGATCTTCCTGCGTCCAACATGGCAGGAGGTCCCACAAATGTGCCCGAGAGATTCACGGGAGGAGCTCCAGGAATCAGGGTCACGGGTGTGGGAGGAATCATGGCTGCAGTGTTAGCTATGACGCTCATACTGTAACAATGCCGAAGCCTTGCACCCAGCGAGGACAAGTTCGATGCACCTTGAATTGCTCTGATCTGGATAATAGCTGAGCGTGATGCTGGTGGAGCTCCATGTCGTCAGCCCTTGGGCCGCGGCCGTGCGCCCTTCGGAAGTGGCAGGCGCGGCGCGTCGAGACTCGAGATAAGAATGCCCCACGGAGACTGAATTGCACCTCACTCACTCTCCCACCCTAACAATGACACGCTTGCCCAGAATCTCGCTCATAGAATGTCTTCCAGACGAGTTGCTGCTGCAAATTGTCTCGTGTGAGCTTCACGGTGCAGCATTGGCACCACCCCGCTAATGCACCACGTCCAGTCCTCGAGCCCTCGGAACTCGTGAACCTCCAGCATGTGTCCCGACACTTCCTACATCTCTCGCGCGATAATAATTTATGGAAAGAACTATGTTTCGAGCACTCGGTAGCCGAGAGGCGTCGTCGCCGTCGGCAGGACATGACCGCGGCCGACTTGGAACCGAGGTTGGCAGAGCTCATAAGAGCTACGGATAGCATCGCCAGAGCCTTGTCGTCACCGGTGCACGACCTGCAGGCTCCAGGCGCCGAAATGCAGGCACACCGCAATGCCCATAAGAAGAAATCTGCTCTGCTCGCCAACTGGGACCCGACGTACCCCGGCGAGAAGATCAACTTTTACCGTGACTTCATACAGCGACACGCGCCCTATTCCATCAGCTGGTTTCAGAGCGCGCGACACGGTCATCGCGATGACAACCTCCATCGCGAAGCTACCGGCGCCGGCATACTCTTCGATGGAAACGCTATGGCAGACAAGCTAGTCGCGCCGCTGGAGGACGGCAGCATCAGCATCTGGGATGCGTCGGCAACATCAGAACAACGCGGTAGCATGGTAGCCAGAACACCAATCGGCCTGCTCCCAGAGAGAGGCGCCGACCTAGACCAAGACACACGACTCACTCAGAGTCAGGCCATCATGACAGAGACTGGGGCAGTGGAGTGCGTCAGCATTGACAGCAGGCTGAAGAAGGGGTATTTCGCTGTTCGTAACGTACTCAACGAGGTTGACCTAGAAACTTTACGTGTAGTCTCTCGGACTCCGTATCCGTTTCCAATTACAGCTCTCTCCGAAGCACACCACTCCACGCCACTCACCGTCGGGACGAACTGGACGGTTCATCTGCATGATACTCGCAAGCCGCCCTCGGTTCCTCCAGCGGCACGCACCGAACTGATTGGAGGCACTGCATCTTTCTCGCGTTTGGAGACGGGCGATTTTGGTGGCCATGTCTCGCTCTCCCAGCCCGGTGCTTTGTCCATTTTGCATCTACCAACTACAAGGGAGTGGGATGGCAATGGAGATATCTGGGTTGCTGGTCGATTTACCAGCATGCTCAACTTTGACCGAAGATTCTTCCCTCGCCTTCGAGGCACGGTGCATTCCGGCGCTCGACTGAGTTGTCTGACGGCCGTCCCGCATCCCTTTGTGTCCCACGAATTGCGACTCGGTCGTCCATACTCTTCACCCAGCTTACTTCGCGAGGCAAAATCGATTGCAGGTCACACCCTCATCGCAGCTGGAGAGTACAAAGGTAAGGGTTCGATCGAGCTGTACGGTTTGTCTGCAGATCCCACGCGATCCATCAACTCATCTGATAACCGCACGACGCGGAACAATCATGCCTGCTATCAGAATCGCCAAACAGCATCTAGCTCCAAACTCCTAGCTGTCGCACCCCACGGCACAAGGCTGGTCTTTTCAGACGGTGACGGCGTAATGAAATGGGTCGAGCGTGATGGCTCGACCCCAGTACGCGACTTCAACATTAACCATGAACCCCACAATAGCACACCACCTATACTTTCGCAACGGAGCGAGGCTGGTTGGGGCGACATTGTGCAGAAGATCATGCCTACTGTCTCTACATCTCTGCAACGGGAAGCCGTAGATGTTCCACTAGGTGAAGACAACATCATCATCTGGACTGGGGATGGAAAACTGGGCATGGTAGGGTTCGGGCGCTCGCCAGCATTCGATGCGGATGCTTTGGAAGGCGTGGCCGAGGAGCAAGAAGCAGCAGAGATGAGGACGAAAGAGAGAGAGTACGGCGCTGAGATGCGGAAAGCGTTGGAACAGCAGGCGAGGGAGCTACGGTGGTTGAGAGGCTACGGGCTATAGCTTCTTCTTCTTCATCTTCATCATCATCACACTATCCATATTGGAATGTATGTGATTTACTAGATTTACAATTTCGGTTCGTCTTTTGCTCTGTGAGACCATCTGTCCCGAAGCAGTTCGCTCGCACTCACAGACCCTGGGCGGACCAAGTGACACCCGCGTATCTTCCTCCACCTCCTCTTCAACACCAGCAATGTCCCTGGTGTCTGCCACCCATGAATATCCCGCTCGCTGTGCGCGATTCAGCCTCGACGATAATGGCCCCCACGACCTACGAGTCGAAGCTCGCGGCTGGACCAGGGTGGAATTGGGAAAGCGAAGGAAGCGAGGACGGCACAGGCGCAACGTTGAACGCCTTGGTCGCCTTGTGCCTGCGATATCACAGTGCAGTCGAACCGACGATGTGAGTTGCAAACCAGGATGAGGAGGGTGGCGACACACTTCTAGCTTGACGGTGGGAGTCGGATTGCCGCAGATGTCTCGTCCAACATGTGCAGCCACCAGCTCTCCCGAACACAATCTTGCTCGTGCACGATGGTTTGCATTACCTTGTGCCGCTATCTTCCGCCAGTCTTGCCGTGGCTGAGGTGCAGCTGAGCCGCTCATGTCCAATTGGAGCGCAACACAGATCGAGCTGAGCGTAGCTTCTCAGCGGTCGGCAACGCGTCTTCAAAATGGAAAAAGGGTGTCAAGAGTTGATCGCAGCGGCCTTTCATCGAGCCTGAAATTCGTCATCATATTCCACATCAGTCTGGCTCTCACTAGTCGCCATCGAGACGCGCACCTCCTCACCCTGTCGATGCTGGACGGTCACCATCTCCTTTGTGGCTGCAGCGCGCGCCTCCGCCCCCATGCCGCGCCACGACTACGGCGAGTCTGCCTGATTGCAAAAAGGCGGCTGCGGAATCTTCCTCTTCGACGACCTGCCACCCTCGATATATCCTCGTGAAAGAAGCTCGAACGCGACTGTTCTCCCGTCCGGATGCAGCAGATGAGGATCGCACCGCTCAGCGATGGCGGATAGCTCCTCGCGATCACTCCTTCAGCCTTATAGCGATGGCTCGACGGCAAAGCAAAGCGCCTGGATCAGCAAGAAAAGCCCGTGGAAGATACCCGTACTGGTCTTGTCCATTCTGACTTTGCAAATTGGCTGCATTCTCGCTACCGTCATCGTCCTTCTGAGCTCCCACAAGGACAAGGCCTCGTCTTGGAAAATCCAGCCTTCCGTGCTTCTCGCTTTTCTCTGTGGACTTTATCTTGTATTGCTTGGCAGCCTCGTCTCGATTGGAATCGCCGTCACTTGGTGGAGAAGCATTACTCATGGAACCACTTTGCGAAGATTGCACCATATCCATTCTGGATCAAATCTTCTGGATCTTATACCTGCGATAAGAGCTGGCCACGACGCGCGCAGAGTCGCTTTGATCGCATTCCTTCTCCTACTAGTGAAACTTGCTGTTGGCCCTCTTGCTCAGCAGGCCACTCAAGTCAAGGATCAAGAGCTAGCGAAGCGGATCAATATGGACATTCAGATCGCCGGCGAAATACCAGATGGTTACTTTGGTACGCAATCAAGTCTTAATGCTCAAGGCACACATGCCATTCAGGGAGCACTCCTCAATCAGAGTTTAGTGACGCTGGATCAGCCAAAGGTATGACCCCCAAATCTACTAGCGCTGAAATTAGCAAGTTCATGATAGGAACCGCGCCTTCCTAGAGTGGATTTCAAAATATTCTCCATCCCTTTAAAAGCAAACTGCTAATCGCATACCGCTATAGTATCGATGTCCCGGTAATGGTACATGCGAAGCATTGGTCCCTGCTGCTGGCGTCAACTTCGGATGCACGCCTACTCAAGACACGATTGATTTGGTCGACCCAGAGTCTATCAATTCCACCGTCTTCAGTATTACGTTTGAACTGAATAACGATTCCGATGTACCCATCATGTTCATGACAACAAAGTATATCTCTTCTATCGACGAAGACTGTGTGGCCACTGTTACGACCGACAGCTGCAATTTCATACCGGCAACTGTATGGCATCCGATAATTATTCAAGAAACGACGGTATCAAGAGACTTGCAAACCCCGCTCAGCTCCATCATTATCGGCAAGAACTACACTTCACCGGGCGACGCGAATTCGGACGATCAATCGCGGCCTATTGGCCCACTCAAAGGCTTGTACGTACCATTCCAGGATGAGGTGCTTTTCTAGCACTTCTTAGACGTAATCGTACGCGCTTATTCTCTCGGCAGTCACGCTAATTTTGTATAGATATGCTGGACTGGATCGCACATTCGCCTCCAAGGCTGTCCTAGTGAAGGGCGCACAAGATAGCATCACTTTTCGAGCAGACGCTTCGCAATGGCCCTTGCTATACGTAGACACGACCCTAACTTCGAGCAACTCGTCAACTTCGCAAAATGTAAAGGACAAATGTCCCTTGCGGTGGAAGTCTCCAACCGACGACTTGATTCAATACGCACTCGACATTGCCTTCCGCGCTGCACTGGACGTTGGAGGCCAGAACGACAACCTCAAGCAGAACTTCACGGCGGTATGGCGAGGAAAGGAGCTGTGGCATTTCACAGACTTTACGTTCCTCGGTATTGCAGTTGGCGTAATGGGCCTGGGAGTTGCTCTAGCCATGTCGCTGCTCTGGGGATGGGGCGAGCTGAAGCGCCACGTGACTCTCTCTCCTCTGGAAACAGGCAAAGCGTTCGGCGCTCCTATTCTCCTCACGGCTGGGCCTGAGCGAGAGGCGAACAGCATCAACAAAGAGATCGGCCACGAAAGAGTAGCGCATGGAGACGATGAGCTGGTGTGGAACGGAACCGTCTACGCAACTGGCATGTCTCAACCGCCAAGCATAAGGAGAAGATACGGCTCGACCAGTCCCCAGGGCCTGATAGTAGCCGACGACATCTCACCAACTCCAAGCAGAACGAGTGGCCGAGGCCATCGGCGCGGAATGAGCAGCGTGAGCTCGGGACCCAAGTCTCCCTCTACCCCGTCATTCGGTACGTCTTCACGCTCCTTCATCCAGAATACACGCATTAACTCATGACCCACAGAACACACCCTCGGCGTCAGCACAATGCGCTGGCCCGACGACGAAGACGAGGCAGACATATCCTACCGCCCAGCCCCGCACTCCAGAAGCAGAAGCAACAGCATCGACGACCGGATACCGATGCTGCCCATGGGCGCGCGGCCCAGCATGTCTTCAAGCCCGCAGCTACCTCCGATACAACACGCACCCACCATCCGCATCGACCCTGTATCGGGAGTAGGGAGGGGGAGGAGAGGTAGCGGGGCAGGGATGCCAGGAGGCGCGTCTGGCAAACGGCCGTTGAGCGCGATATCAGAGAGGGGCTCGCTATAGCACGACATCGGGAGAAGAAGGAGAATGTACCAGACTGGCATGGAGGGAGGAGGAAGTCAGCCTTGCATAGCTAGCTAGCTGGACATGACATGACATGGGATGGGCAGCGCATGCATCACGAACGTCACGAAACTAGCATTATTTTACTTTTTTCAATCGTAATACATGACTGCATCACACCGTCACCCTATATGCTACTCCCAATCCCCCTTTCCAATCTCGTGTCGCTCTTCCACCGCATATCCCCATCTCGCTTGCACATGCTCACGTATCATCGTCATCAAGTCTGCAATGGGACCATTTCTAGCGCGCTGCGGCTGAAGGCAGCGAAACGCGACGAAACGGGAACTGGTGCATAGCCGGAAACAGGCTAGAGTGTGACAGAATGGGAGATGGAAGGGGGAGGGGTTCTTTTCTGGAAAGAGGCGAGACGAGGCGGATTTGGGGTTTGCGCGGAGCATGGCTTGGGGCTTGTGTGTGGTGGTGGCGATGGGGAGGAGGGGGGGGGGGGGGGGGGGGGGGGGGGGGGGGGGGGGGGGGGGCGCGGGAGCACGTGATATCTGTTGAGGAAAGGGATGGATGGATTGGGGTTTGAGGTGTGCAGGATGAGGTCACGAGAGAGACAGAGACGGGTTCTGATGTAGTGAAGAGATTTGAAAATGAGCTCCGTTTATTGATCTCTCCCGATGCGCTGCTCGCCGTCTTCAGCGCTGAACCTTTCCCCTTTTTTCTGCTTCCACCACCTGTATCCTACATGTACACTCAGAACACACACCACGCCCCGACGCCCCCGCTATTGACTCGCCATGCCATGCCATGCTACGCCATGCACAACGTACCCACACATGCCAATTAGAACATCCCTCGATAGCGAAACTGAAAAGGCGAATGCCAGCCCAAAAACTTCACAGTATTACGCCCACCCCACTTTCCTCCATGATAAAAACAAAGAGAAACACGTCTACCACCGCCCTCCTCTCCCCGACTCTTCCGCCGTCAACGCATGCACCTCCGCAACCGCAAACCCCGGTCTCCACGCCGGATGGATATCGCTGACGCCCGAGGACGCAGGCGCGGTACTGCGCGGCGCCGCCTCGACCACGTACGACACACCGTCTTCAGACACGTAGCTCGGGGGTCTGGGGCCCTGCTGCTGCTGCTGTTCCTGCGGCTGCTGCTGCTGCGATGCAATGACATGCCCCGCTGGCCCTGCGGCGCCAGACACGCTGCCGTTGCGCGAGTTGGAGGATGAGTGCAGGTCGGGAGTGGAAGAGTTGTTGCTGGCGGGATGCTCGACACGCTGCCAGTGGAGCAGGTTGGGGTCTACGCGGACGGAGCTGCGCCAGAGGCCGTAGGCAGGCGGAGGGGGGGCGACCTTGAGCTTCTCGGCGTCGTCGGCGGGGTTCTCGGGTGAGTCTGAGTCGTCTGCGAGTTCTTCGTCGCGCGCGAGGTGCACGCGGATGGGGCGTACGGGGTGGAAGCCGTCGGGCCCGGTCATGGAGGGGATGTGGGGCGTGTCGGGGGGTGGGTGCAGTGCGAGCATGCAGAGGCGGATCAGCGAGTGGCAGAAGAAGATTGTGGTGGCGAGGATGATCATGATGAAGAGGACGTGGACTTCTTGGCCGATGGTCTTGCTGCGGGTAAGGGCGAGGGTGAGGTCTGGGGAACAGAAATCAGTAAAGTGTAGCATGCGCTGGGCTCTGTGGACTTACATATAGTCAAAACGGTCATGAGGAAGAGGCCTGAGATGATGCAGGCAAAGATCTTTCCGCGAGCGGGTCGACTTTTCATAAATGGGAAACAGACACCTTTGTCGGACTTTCTGCGTACCCAATGCGTTGGTCGATTTTGTTTCCGTCTCCGGTGCCTTCGCTTCCTCCTGCGACCGTGGATATCCTCTTGTAATTGATGCGTCTCGGGGTCAACGCTGCCCGCAATGCCTAGTGGTACATCTGCCGGATGGCGATCGAGGACTGGCGATGGCTGCCGCAAATCGCCCTCTGGCGGTGCAATCACCCTCATATATGATCCTGCCGTGTGTTGAGGTCGAAGAGGAGATCTCGAATCGCTCGAGCCGCGAGGTGGTTCATTGTCGGGGAGGACAATCGGCTCGGGAGGCGATCGTGGTCGATGGAGGAAACCGAGGAAGGGTAACTTGGGTGTGTTGTTGTTCGACGGAGCGGGCGAGTCTGAGTAGACTGAAGAGCCATTGACCATGGAGCGTACATTGTCATGGAGACGTCCGAATCGAGACGACTGTTGAGAAGCTGGCGAATCCCCCAATCGATATCCTGGCTGGCGTTCCGTCTGCCCTTCCTCTACATCGAGTCGCGGTGACCTTCCAAACGACGGCATATAGCTCTGAAGCCTCCCTAGGTCTCTCATGATGCTGGCCCGAAAAGAATATTAATGGCCTATCTTGAATCGTCTCCCAGCTCGTGAAAAATGTACCGTGCTCCTGCCTTATATCAAGTTGTGTCCGGCCTCGACACGTCTATGTTGATTTGTCCCAAACAGAAAAGGAATTAGAGGCAATTAAGGGGTAGGAACTGCTGGCCATGCAGATATGTCAAAGTGTTGGCGTTGGGCCGTGGCAAAAACAAGGTGCGAATGACTGGAGCCCGCTCAATCTGAAGAACAAGCACGCATGTCGAAGAAGGGAATCCGTTGGCTCGTCGAAACCAGCAAGCACTTGAAGGGGAAACCGAGCAGACCAAAACTACCACCTAGTCGGCGAAAGCTGTGGACTGGCAGTTCACGATAAGGAAGGCTAGAAGGGAAGCTATGGGAGGAGGGAGGGCTGTCCAGAGCTCGCGGCCAAACGAAGGACGGTGGGCAAAGGGAGTCGAAACTGGTCGTTAGCAGCACAGCTGCCAATAGATGGGACTTAAGGAAATTGACATGGGCGACGAAGGGCTGCCGCACGAAGGAACTGCAAGGAGGGCTGCCGCTCATCGACGTTGCGGAGCATTGAACGCCGGGGCCACTTCTGCTACACAGGGCGTTCCAGGGTGTGGATTGAGGAGAGGTGAAACGCCCGGGCGTCAGGAGGCCTCCTCGCAGTCCGCGGGGGCGGTCGCGTCGGGAAGCGTCAGGAAGCATCAAAGTCAGCAGAAACGGTCACAAATAGCCTGTTGCGGCGCGTTCGTACGCGTTGGTGGGCCGTGGTAGAGGTGTTGTGCGCGGGTGAGCAGGAAACGGCGCGAGGGCATTTGGTTGGCGCTTGGCGTCCAAATCAACGTCAGACCAGCGCCAATCAGTCGCCAACGCCTGCTTCTCTCCTCGACACGGGGCGGCACTGCTCGAGGTACAATCGCTCCCTACTGCAAGGCATAAAGAGTCATATTGGCATATCAAATCCTGTCGGTTTTCATGTCCGAAAACCTCCCTCGCAGTGGTGCACGGCAGACACACGCAGGCTTCGCGTAAAGGACGCGACACCGTCCATGACCGCTGACAGCAGCAGGACCCCGAAACCATAGCACCCCTCGTCGCACCGGCGTGTCCAGTGTGCAAGTGTGCCCCTTGTGCAATGCGGGGCTCCAACCTGGAGCGTCATTGTTTCTTGACCAGTCTGATCTTTTCAGCCTTCCAAACCACGGCTCTGAGCCAAGTTGCCTCATCTGCTTAGCTCTCCTACTAGGAGGGTGCGATCTGACGATGCAGAGACGACTATGAGCAGCCAAGTCAGCCTACGTTCGGACTCTCTTTCGCGATCATTGTGTTTGAAACAGCCTCGGGAGCGGCCTCTGTTACGAGCCGCGCCTCCAGACGGTAGAAGAAGGAACGAAGATGGAGTGAAGAACAGATGATGAACTTACGGATTGGCTCGTCCCCTGGCGAGAATCGCACATCGTTGACTGTACCTCGGTGACCTGGCAGCTTGTTCAGAAGCTTTCCACTGCGCACGTCCCACACGGCCACCGTCTGGTCCCCACTGCCCGCGGCAATCTTCTCTCCTTTGCTGTCCCAGCTTGCCTTTAGTAGATTCTTCTCCTGACCTGTTGGTGCGCCATCGTATGTGCGTATCGTTCGATCGTTGGGGGCGAATGGCCGGATATCCCACGTGCGCACTGTCGAGTCTTGTGCGTTGGAGAGAAGCGTCTGGTTGTCAGGCGATATCTCCAGTGAAGTGATCGTGTCCGTGTGGCCCGACAGGCTGTACGCAACCTTTCGTTTCCGCATGTCCCACACTTTAATCTCATTGTCTATGCTGCCCGTAAAGATCTCGTTGCCGGCCTCGGAGAGTGTGATTGCGGTCAAGGGAAAGTTGCCCTGAGTTTGAATGTAGGTTACGGCATCTTTCTTGCGAGGATCCCAAATCTGTGGTTCGTGTTAGAATGCTCCTTGACCAAGGCAGGCCGACCGCGACATACTCCAATGTATCCGTCATCTGAGCCGCTGACGAGCATCTCCTCTCCGCGTTTGCTCACGTGCAGACAATTGATAACCTCCTCGTGTCCTGGATGCTTCCGTATCCTCTCGCCCGTCTCCACATCCCAACTGGCTAGCGTCTTGTCGGCCGAAGCAGAAAATAGGACTCTTGAGTCTCGTGACCATTGAAGGTCTAGGACTGCGTGTTTGTGGCCAGTCAGGATGCCGTAGTTTTCGCAAGCTCCAGTCGTTCGCCAAAGTACTGTCCCTCGTTAGTTGCTGCGAGGCGCGCCCAAGACCAAGCGTACATATAGACCTGTCCATGGATCCAGAAGCTATCATCTGACCCGTAGGATCAAAGCGCGCTGCAAACACCTCGGCCGTGTGGCCAGACAATTCTAGGACGGGTGCCTGGAGAGAGCTCGTTCGCGGGACCTGTGCACACGCCAATCTTGTCAGTCATTGTTCGTCTTCGTCGTCGATTCAGCATGTCTTTGGTCGAGTAGCAAAGGATTACCTACCGCTTGGATGAGAGCTCCATTCTGCGCTGAGCCGTTCACTACGGCCACCTCCGAGTTTCCTATGTTGGCGTCTGACTTTGCGCGCTTGACGAGCTGCGTCGTTCCAAACGAGTCGGACGCAGGGCGCTTCTCTCCCGACTTCTCTCCCGACATGGCAAGCGGTGGCGCGGAGGTTGGGTGAAAGAGGGGCGTGGGTGGGCGTGCTGTATGCGGGCGAGGAGCTGCAGTCGACTTTTTGGGCATGGACAAGCCGCAGGACTGACGTTAAGTTAGCGCAGGATGCTGGCTGACTAAGTTAGCGTTAGCGTCCACCCACCTTCAGGTGCTCCATCGCGTATCGCGTACCTTTATATCAACGACACCTGTTGCTCGACTCTTTCCACTTCTCCACCGCTCCTTCACGTTGGCTGTTGCCAAATCGCGCGGTTGGATACTCTCGTTCTGTAAGAATGGCTTCCACGAAAGCCGCCCGCCTGGGCGAGGAGTGAGCTCTGTTCCAGATGCAAGCCGCAACTGCTGCTGACCAGTAACAGAGTGTGGAAGTAGGTCGATTCCCCATGGCAGGAAGTGACACCTGACCTGACCAGTAAAGGACCCGAGTGGACAAGGTCAGCGCCGAGCTGGTGACGTTGACGTACGGCACCATCGTTGCTCAACTGTGCAAAGACTACGAGAGCGACTACCTCGAGGTCAACCGGCAGCTAGACAAGATGGGATACAACATCGGCATTCGCCTAATCGAGGACTTCCTTGCCAAGACCAACGCGCCGGCGTGCTCAAACTTTCGGGAGGTGGCAGAGATGATATCAAAGGTGGAGCACTCAAGCCGACCTTTGATCTACTCGGCTGACGTGAGGATGCAGGTCGGGTTCAAGATCTTTCTCAATGTCACGCCGACAATCACAAACTGGTCAAGCGACAACAAGCAGTTCTCGCTCGTTTTCGAGGAGAACCCCTTGGCGGACTTTGTAGAGCTGCCTGACGATGGCCGGGCACAGGACGAGCTGTGGTTCTCGAACATCCTCGTGGGCGTGCTGCGGGGGGGGCTGGAGATGGTAACGTCGCTCCACGCACTGGGCATGGGACGTCCAAGTGCAGTATCATGGCTAACGGCTTGAAGGTGCACATGCAGGTCGAGGCACACTTTATCAGCGACATCCTCCGCGGCAACGACACGACCGAGATGCGGGTGTCGCTGATCCGCTACATTGACGACGAGATGCCTCCTGATGACGAGTGAGGGTGTGGGGCCTCGAGCTTGAGATACGGAGACAGATGGGTTTGCAGGATTTACATAGCATGCATGGCACGGCGTCGAGGAAGGCACTTGCTACGGTCAGAAGCACCCGTAGTGTATACGCTGGCGCGGTGGGAGACCAGGCAGCCGGCCCCGGTTTAGATAGTGCAGAAGTGCACACTGAAGACAGTGCTGAGTGCCCGCCGAAAGAGCGGAGCGTCGCGCACACGTTCAATGCGCCGCGCCAATGCCAACACGTCGAGTGCACCATGACACAGATATAGACGTGGGGAATTTCGACTGCCGTCGGCTTTTCGACGCGGGCGGCGATTGTGGGGACTGATCCGACCGTGGTGATGTACGACGTGTTCGTGACCCGGAGGTCACCTGATTCAGAGGGCAGCAGCGGCCAACGCTCGCAGCGCCACGGAGCACGTCGACACGGTGAGAGTAGGCAGACGGCAGCCTGGACGACTTGCCACTGCAGCGAAAAAAGTGCACTCAGCGCTGGAAGTGCAGTGGCTGGGAGCTTTTATTAGACGGCGGGACTCACGTGTGGGCGTCCGTGCAGGTGCCCAGGCCAGCGCTGGAAGGGCGCTGTGGGTTTCCACCGCACCCCTCTCCCCTACGACCTTTCTCCTGTGCGTGCTGACGCTCCTCCTCTGTCCATCGCGCCCCCCCTCGTCGGCCGCTGCATCTCTTCCCGCTGCGCACTACGAGCGTCGTGTGGTGGAGCTGCTGCCCGCCGTGCCCCGAAGCCGATCCGCCGCCCGCTGCGACCGAGGCGGTTGCGCCCTCTGCCTCTGCCTCTACCACCCAACAAGCCCCGTCGTTACACCCTGCCGGCCCACGCACCCGTCGCACTCGACGCCATCCTCACCACGCCCTTTTCCATCGCACCTCCACGCCCCCGACCTGCGAGGCCCTCACCGCCCACCTGCTTCTGCTGCCACTGGCCCCCCCGTCGTGCAATCCACTCGGCACCTCGACGCCCGCCCCCCGAAGTTCCGTCGCGCCACGGCGTCTCAATGCGTCTCTCTCTGTAATCCTCAACCACCACCACCACCACGACCACGTCCACCACCCGCACACCCACTCACCACCCATTACTATTTCCGCGCATCCTCCTCACACATCGACACCCTTTAGTGCGCCTGACGCACCCGCGCACCCTCGCCGCCTGCCGCCATGCAGAACCAGCAGATGGCCGCCATGGCAGGCATGAACCCCGTGAATATGGGCGGTCCCGTCGACGGCACTCCCGTCATGGGCAACGCGCCACGACCCAAAGGCTCTCAGGATCTCACACCTGATCCTCGTACCACCCTGAACACGTACATCTACGACTACTTCAGGAAGAACAGCCAGGAGCCGCTGGCGAGGATGAT
Source organism: Polyplosphaeria fusca (assembly GCA_010093805.1). Lineage (NCBI taxonomy): Eukaryota > Fungi > Ascomycota > Dothideomycetes > Pleosporales > Tetraplosphaeriaceae > Polyplosphaeria > Polyplosphaeria fusca. Next base: position 19,403 of record ML996132.1, on the reverse strand, counting down.
GCTCGAATGCAATCTGGGCCTCAACCTCAACAACGCCCCCAAGCGAAGTCCTGGCAGTCGCAATGTCAACGGCGTCGCCGACGAGTCCAAGGACGAGCTTCCTGCGCCCGCCCTTCCCGACACCAACTTGGCCGAGAATTCCTTTCTGCTGGATTGGTGGGTTCAATTCTGGGACATTTGGACGGCCGCTCGCTTGAGGAATAGCAACCCCACAAGCACCTCTTACATTCAGCATTCGAGGGTACGTTGGGAGCCACACGCCATCGCGGCCGCGCTAACATAACTCTAGAAACTCGCCCAGATGTCAACGAATGAGCGCAACCAGCGAATGATGATGAGTAATGGTGGTATGAATCCAAACTATCCACAAATGATGCGGATGCCCAACGGCGCCGGCACCCCAAACGATCTCAAGCGTCAGGTCTTGAATCAGCAGCGCAACCCGTAAGTGCATCAAGTCCCATTCTCCGCACCTTTGCATCGCTCTGACGTGCGCACGACAGTGGCGCCGGTCCCATGGGCAATATGAACCAGATGAAAAACCCTGCCTTGATGTCAGCCCAGATGCAACGAGACGGGTCGCAGATGGACATGAACGGGCAGCGCCCACAATCTCCTGGGTCGGCGGAGAATGCACCGTCTCCAAACAAGCGAGCCCGCGTTGAAGGTAATCATCCCGATCTGCCCACGGCGGCTCCCTTCAGAAGGGAGGCTAACCACATGTTACTCGCAGGCATGAACCCAGCGAACATGGCTGGCAACCAGTTTGGTGAATTTGCGCAACCAGGTCCGGCTATGCAGCAAAAGGCCCTGGAGGTATGAAGCGTCGACATTGCTGGGATATACAGCCACTGACAATGTGCAGGGCATGAACACGGTCCAGGGTTCGCCACTGAACCAGCAGCTGGAGGGTCATACCGATGTCTTCGCCGGTAACCAACCTCGACCTGGCATGCCTCCGGCCCCCGGTCCACCCCAGGGTAACCACGCTCTCCAAGACTACCAGATGCAATTGATGTTGCTAGAACAACAGAACAAGAAACGGCTGTTGATGGCGCGACAAGAGCAGGACAACATGTCTGGGGGACCGCCACACGGCCAGGCCGCAGTCGGTGCCCCAGGTTTCCCGCCCGCCATGTCTCCTCAGGGTAGCCGAGCCGGCCCGTCACCTAACCCTACTGAGCAGATGAAGAGGGGTATGTTCAATCTTGGTCGGGAGTGTGTGCTTCTCGTGTGCTTGTACCTGCGAATGAAAGACACCAGCAACCGCTTTGACCACTAACCTCGTCTACTCTTGTCGATCTTTGAGAAAATCGACAAAGAGAGGCCGCTACGGTCATTCGCTGGTTATACCCGGCTGAGCCTGGTAGTCGTTCGTCTGTCAAGTATACGAGAAGCATAGACCCGTTGTATTGGCGCATTTCCACGTTTTTACTGACGTTACCCTCAGGTACACCGAAGATCCCTCAACAAGGCCTCCCAGGTTCCCCTATGCCTGATGGTACCATGCCCCAGCAGCGGAACTCTCCTGCCCCCATGGCCTTTGAGCAGATGCCTCCCGGCATGCCGCCCCAGTTCCCGTATCCGCAAATGCCTCAGAATGGCATGATGCGACCTCCTAGCTCACATCCGGTGTTTAACGGCCAGCAAATGAATCCGCAACAAATGGAGGCAATGCGTCAGGGCGGCATGCAGAACGGTGTTCCTTGGCGAGGCCCCGGAGGACAGCCCATGATGGGAGCGCCGGGACAACCGATGCAGAACCCTATGCAAAACCCCCAACAGCGACAGATGCCTCCACCTCCCGCACCGGCAGGTGAGCAACCGCGACAACAGGAACCATCGCCTTCACAACCTGCAGCGCCTCCAACCCCCCAGTCGCAAAACAAAGCTAATCCCAAGAAGAAGACTACCAAGGACAACAAGGTAAAGTGGCGCGCTTCCTCGTCTCTTTTGAGCATTGTTGATGTTAATTCCAGAAGCCCGCGAAAGCGAAAGGGGCTACAGGTGCAACTCCAGCAGCGTCCGGCGAAGAGACGGCGCCGACGCCGACACCCGCGACGCCCATCACACCCGTACACAAACCCTTCAACGCTCCGAACGGACAATCGCAACCTGCACAGCCGCCCGTCCAGCAGTCGGCTCAGCCGCCACAGCAAAACCCCATGGACAACGGACCTTTTGGCGAGATAAGTGGCGATGTAAGGAGATACCGATTATATGGAATAATAGTAGCTAACGGTTGCTAGGACTTTGGCATATCAGGAATGGGCTTCGACGCAAACGATACACTGGACAATTTTGACTTCGACTCGTTCCTCCACGTTGGTGGCGACGATTCTGGCTTTGGCTCCTTAGGAAACGACTTTGGCTTCGGCGACGGCGTCGAGGCGGGAGGCGAGATATAGCCCTGAGCTGAGTCTCCCACATGGCTTCGTCCGTCTCCCGCTTCTGCACCTCGAACGATGCAGAACAGGCTCTGTTTTTCCGTGACTGGAGACCTCACGCCCTATCTGCCTTCTCCGCATTAGCTGTGGAACCTTTGCCCTCAAAGCACGGATTTTGCCTATGAAGTGTGGATGGAGGTAAACTTGGATATTTCGGGAGGGGAGGGCGATTGGCATCTAAAAACGTTCATATACCCGTCCTTTACACCATTTTTTTCGAACTCACATCCTCTCGCTTTTCATTCATCCTGGCCGGAGCACGAACTTGGTGTCCGGTTGGGGGCAATGGGAAAGAGGGACGGGAGGGAGGGCGAATAACTCGGGAAATGAAATTTCAGGCGTCATGGAGGCGCTAAAGACTGTTTATGTTCATTCTGGCGAGCAAAGGGCAAAGGGGCACTTTAACTTCTTCTCTGGGTACATTCGGATCATTCTTAGTATTCATTATTCCCCCTCCCCCAATTCCCAGTGCGCATATTTTAACTCACGGCTCCTCATACTCTTGGTCATGGATATGCCCTCGGTCGGGTTCATTTGAACCCCCTCCCTAATGTGCAGTGGGGGGGGGGGATGGATCACTCTACCCAGGCGCATCTCTTGGCTGCTCTCAAATGTATTTTGTCCCGATTGGTAGTAGCTAGCTAGCTCGTCATGTCTTGCGATCTTGCTTGTTTGTGCGCGCGTCTTGTTTGGAAACTGTCTTTTATACCAACATGGTCGTTATCATTCATCGTAGTATTGCTTGTGACTCTACCTGCTTCTTGTCCTAATGTTTTACGACGTCAGTGTAGTCAAGAATAAGAAGAGCTTACTTTTATATATCGGCTGTAGAGGCAACCTCATTTTCTTTTCTCTTTGCGCGCTTAATGTGAGTCATGGGCACGACGAGGTGGTGATCCTAAATATTGCAAGAGATTTTCTGTTTCTATTAAGTTATAACGTTCTTCCTCTCTTTTTCTTCCTAATGCACGAGCAGCGTGGAGTGAGAACACCTAGAAACTTGAAGTGTGCAGAGAACGTTATATCTTTGCTTTTTCCTCCTTCAAGACTTGCTACCACGAGCTCCAAGCGTGCCGACCCTCCCATCCACGCACTCTCGATAACAAGACGGCGTGTTGTCGCTGATTATACAGCATCTTGGTCACGCATCGTCCTCCCCCGTCTTCTCCCCCTTTCATCTAAATCAGCATGCGTACTCTCAATCCCAAAAACTCAACTCCGTCCTCTCGTTCACGGCCCAATATACATCCAGCTCACACCAACAGACATAAACACAATATGTTCCATATCCTTTGCATACGCGGCGTAAACAACACCTTTAACCATCTCAGTACATTCCTCTCCTTCCCCACTTAGCGTCTCGCCAGTCATACTATAGACTGTGCCAGATCGAGCATTCCCCACGAGCAAAGCATACGGACTGCAAAGGATCCTCGACCCACATCTCCGCTGCCCTCAACACACCAATCCCACATCACCCCTCTCACCACAAGAAGAGCCCAAAATGGTAGATTTGAATTCATTCCGTTCCTTGTTGCTTAGCCATTAAGCCCCATGGTATCATCCCCAACTCATAAAACCCACACATACCTCCCATATACTCCTCATAATGCATCCCTTCCAGACGCAACGCCATACTCTAGTAGACACAAATATAAACACAAATCCCCTTCTCTCTCTCGCCGCATCTTCACCCAGCCGGAGGCGGCGTCCTAACGGACCCTAACTCTGACATTTCGGGAACATCGCTTAGATGCGTGCCTCCCCCGCCTCCTACACCCCCATAGCTTCCCTGCTGCTGGTGTTGCGGCGGCCGGTACGGGATATATCGTCCTCCTTCTGTTGCAGCCGGGTTCTGGGCTGTGTATGCGGCTACAGGTGCAGGTGCAGCGACTGCAGTTCCATCAGCCTCGACAGGAGCGCCTGGGCCCTGCATGCCGTGGGCCTGGGCGTTCCATTGCTGCGTGTTCATGCCGGGAGAGTAGCCTGGAGGCGCGGAGCCCCAGCTGCTAGGCGGGGTGTGGCCGGTGCCGCCGCCGAGGCCGACTGTGTTTGGTGCGTAGGGGTTGGGTGCGCCGGGTGCGAAGCCGCCGCCGCTTTCGAGTTCTGCGCGGCCTTTGATGGTGCTGATGGGGCGGGCTGGGCCGACGCTCTGGCCTGAGAGTTCGGGGACGTTGGTCTCGGATTTGTAGGTGGTGGCGCCGGGTTTGTGGAGTTTGGCGCCGCCGGCGAAGGCAGGGCTGGCACCAAGAGAGTCGTTGGCGAATGGTTCGGGGGAGTCGTAGGGGTTTGTGTTCTTCTGGTGGCGTCGCTTGCGGAGCATCCAGAAGATTATTCCTGCGAGCGCGAGCGCTAGTGGAATGCCGACTGCGCAACCTACGATGAGGCCGATATGGTCGTTGGATCCGTTGTCGTCGGACGATGTTGAAGACGGGTTGTTCGTAGAGGCTGGGGGAGTGATGACAGAGGTAACGACTTGTGTACTCACGCCGTCTGACCCACTGGAGACGCTCGTTCGAACAGAAGTGATGGGCTCGGGCACAGTGCTTCCTTCTGCAGTAACCGCTGAAGAGCCCCGGGATGAATCGCCATTGGAGGAAGGTGAAGGAGTGGGTGTGGATCCGCCACCGCTCTGGGTTCCTGAAGCTAGACCAGTGATGCTGGCAAGATTGGGGGCATCAGACGGGAGGTCACCAGTGCCGATAGTGGCATAGGGTTTTCCTGAGGCAAGGCTGAAGAAGGGCCGCGGCTCTGGCGATTCCTTGCAACAGTCGACATGAACGTTATCGGCGTTGCAGCACCATTGGTTGTTTTGATCAGAACATTGTGTCATGCTCTCTCCGCCAACTCGCTGCATGTCTGGTGAGTGTCAATTTGTGTCCTAGCTTCGTCGACAGAGTGAAAATTAGAACACACCATAGGTGCAGAGATTCGAGGGACAGCCAGTCGAATTCCAGCTCTGATCAGTGCAGCTGTACGTTCCCCAGATCTTGTTGGCATCATAGTAGCAAAGACCGTTGTCGAGGCACTCCCACTTGTCGGGGCAGCAGGCGGCGCCGTCGGCGTTGCTGCATGGCTTCTCTTGTGCTTCTTCGCCATTAGGATAGTCTGCGGTGCGTTAGTCTCTACTGTCATGTGCAGGTGAGGGAGTAGAAGAAGAATGGGAGGCGCATACAGCACTTGGCATCCGCCGAAAGCGAGACGCGGACAAACAGAGCAAGCACAGCAGGCAAGCACGTGAGGATAGCTCGCGGCATCATGTTATGTGGACCATGGGTGAGGCGACGGATAAGATATGGTCAATTGCAGGCGCGAAGCTTCAAGCGCAAGAATGAGGTGAAAGAAGAAGAAGAAGAAGCAGCAGTGAGCGATCAGGAATCAGAAAGCAGGAGGAGCGACCCGCGTTTGCACCCAGTGGCCGTGCTACAGTGTACGAGCACCGCCCATTGGATTGCTCGCACATCTCGAACTGCAACGCTCAAATTGACCCAGGTCACAGTGACGACATTGCTGCTCGGGCCCCTGCCCTTCCGCTGCCCTGGGCACTTTTCGCCTCTCGAAACAGCGGCACGGCCGCCATCTCACAGCAAAAGATCGCAATCACGCCCGACTCCTCACACAGCGGCGCCACAAGCAGCCGTTTCGCACAACGACCCGCGGGCCGAAGCCAGAAAGTCTGGAGAAAGGTCGCGACAAACCTTGATGGCGAACATGCATCGCACGCGAGCCCTCTCCCTCCCATTCCCTCGAAACCGGATTCCGCACCCTTCCCCATGCCCAACTCCTCCCAACCCCAACAATTCCCATCAGCAATCGGTGCTCCCCTGCCCTGCACCGAGCGCTCTCGGCGGCTCTGATTCGCTAGCGTCTGGGGTCCCCATAACCCTGCCTCATATACGGATCGCCCGCTATCGAGACGCAAATGCCGAGGGAGGAAGGAGCACGTGTGTGGGTGCGAGGCATTAGGGACTGCTGGAACGGGAAGGCTGGGCCGGGTGGGTGACGTTGGGGGGGGTGTTGCACCGAGAAGCGATCCGAGGCGAGGGTTGGGTTTGCGGTGGAGACGGAGATGGATGGGAAGGTAGGACGGAATGTGGCGGTGCCGTGTGGCGGGGCGTCGGGTGCGAGGCGAGGTGTAGATCGTCTGCGCAGACGAGGTGCTGGAGTGAGATTGCTCTGCTTTGCGGCGATTTTGATCGAGGCTATCGTTTCGTCTGGGGCTTCGGGTCGCTGCCGAGAGCATGCATGCAGGGCAGGTGAGATGGTTTGCTGATTGCTGTCTCACGATGGCACTGCAGTATACGAACGCACGCGGACCTCGACGCCGGGTCGGTGCAACGTGTGGCGGCTTGCCGTGCAATGCCTGCGGCGAGTGTGCATCGGCGCCGTGTGGTGTTGACACGACACAAAACAGGCAGCAGGTACGGTGAAGTGCGTGGCAAAGTACAGCGATGCTCAGGCAAAGGAAGCAGAGACAGGAGGTTTCGTGCACGCTATTGCGATTGCTATGCAAGTTTGCTTGTCAAAGAACCCCCTCCGTTCAAAGATGCATCATGTCTTCCTCCCTGAAAACACTCGGAGCACATGTCGGTAATGACAGATACATGTAACAACAAAGGATCACTGCCGCCCAGTCAACTCCAGATGCCAGTCAAGATACACAAGTGACAGTGCATCGTTTCACCAAGATGCTCCAATCCCATATTCAGCGCCTTCTAGCGGGCAGTTGGAACCACATGGAGTTCGTGTCGACGCCCACACTCATGCCCTTCTTCCCACTCAACCACTCATCCTCCTTTGTGTTGTCCATCTCCGCTTGCAAGGTGCGGATCTGATGCTTAATGACCTTGAGCAGCATGTTATCCGCCAGCGCATCCGGAATCTCGACGCGCGGCATGACCATCTTATTCTTCTTAGCCTCTTCCTTCTCCTCCTCTACATCTGCAGCCTTCTTGGCGGCTGCTTCGAGCAGCTTGCCGCAGTCTTTGCACGTCTTGCTGCACGTGCACGTAGCCGGCGCCTCTGCACTCTTTTCAGCATCATCCTTGGAAGCTGCGTCTCCTGGCTTGGATGGGTTCTCTTCGCCAGCAATCTCCGACTCGGTGTCCGCGTCCACCATCTCAAAGTCCTCGCTTTTGACGCCGCGCACGAGGCTGAGAAGCGCCATGACAAACAGCTCCTTCAGGTACGCGAAACTGAAGCCTTCGGTCAGCTTCCCGAGAATGGTGCAGAGCTCTTCCGGGAAGTCGACCGTCTGGTTTTTGAGGAGCTTGTTGCGCCAGTACTCTGCGTACATGATGCGCTCCTTCTCGCCTGGAATCTTGAACTGGTACTTGCGGTCAAAACGACTTGGGCGCTTGGAGATGGCGGGATCGAGCTTGTCGAGATGATTGGTCGAGCCAATCATCAAGATGCCATCGTTGCTCTCCAAGCCGTCGACCTCGTTGAGGAAGTAAGACCGGACTTCGTCGCTGACAAGACTGTCCAAATCTTCGAAAATGAGAAGACAGGGAGCAGACTGGCGAGCCTGGTGGAATATCTGCCGGACAGAGTATTGGGGCCCCTGACACTTGTCTTCGAGCGATTTGACGTAGAGGGATGGGATCTGATCTGGGCGAGCGTAAAGCGAGCTCATCAAGGCTTTGATGGAAACCGTTTTGCCGTTACCTGGAACCTGGTCGACGTTGTAAGCTTCGGGACAGACCTGTTACGGGAGCATACTTACTCCGTGCAAGATAATGCCACGCTTCCACGGTACAGCATACTGCGCATATAGCTGCTGGTTATCAAAGAAGCTTTGCACGTCCTCGATGATATTTTTCTTCATATCAGGATCCAGAATGACGTCGTTCCAGCTCGATCCATCAACTGCCTTCCAGAGGTCCTTGCTCTTCTCCCATCTACTATTGTCAAAGACCCAGATCTCCTCGTGAAGCTGAGACGTCCACTTTCCAGCTACAAGAAGCAACTCATCCGTCTCAGTACAATGACCTGAAACAATATTTGCCTCCTGACGAGGATATAGAACATAGAACATGTGCTGGGGAGGGTCGAGGAAATCTTTCCAGGCGACGTTGTACACGAGATACTCCTTTTCTTCCCAGACGTACTTGAAGCCAGCAAAGCGGAAGTCGTCTGTCAGTTTTCCAGGATGCAGCTTCTTCTCAATGCGTTCGCCCACTGGCTTCCACTCGCGGGTGGCATTGAAGCTCTCGGGCTCCGACTTTAGCTCGACTACAGCCTTTCCGGCTTCGGAAAACTCAATAAGAGACGCCTTTGCCTCGGAAGTCTCTGTGACATGATGATCTGGGTAGGCTTTACGGAGAAGGTTCAAGGCCGTTGTCTTAGTGTCGATACGTTTGCCGAAGCAGTGCTCCTTGAACGACTCAAACAGTGCTTGGTCATTCACAGAGGTTTTAATGGCAGTGTTTTTGGCAGCGGGCATCTTGATGCGGGAAGAATGAATAAGTAGAAGGAAGTATGATCAAGACAATGTGAAGAAAGGTCGATATAAACTGAACCCAGATTGAACAACCAAGTCAACTGTGAGAGACGGCTCTTCATGAAGAGAGTGAAGTGAAAAGGGCGGTTTATTTATACCTTCGAAGGAGCGGCGGTGGTGGCCTCAATGATCTACCTGGCAGCTCGTTCTCTCACAAGTTTGCTGACGCTAGATGCGGGGCGTCGTAATCCCTTGCTTCCGTTAGGCAACAGAGTACTGTGCAAGCACGTTGAGACGGCCAATATCACCGGCTACTCGAGGCTTTACGTGACATAGCCTCGACGCGACACTTGATTCGTCGCGATGGGCCCATGTTCACGCAAGGGGTGGCTGCATAGCTGTACGATGTTGCAGAGTTGACGCTGGTCCATGGCTATGCATCTTGCGATTCGCATAGTGAGCGGCCTCCGGTCAATTGATTCGTTTGAATGTTAGTACGTGAAGATAGGGCGGGAAAGGATTCTACGCCATGGACCCGAATCTTGACTAGCATGTGGCAGGGCCAACCCTTGCCACCATCATCTCATTGAGTTTAGTCGTTTCTATGAATGGATTAGCTTGCGTGTTGGCGGCTTCAACCCTTGTCGCCTGGCTGCAAGTTGAAGACATGCGCTGCGGGCAATCGGCTCCGCAACAGTTACACATCCAATTTGCGATGAGCCTCAAGCCTTGCTAACCATGTATCATTCCCCGCAACAGCGTTCGAACAGGAAGTTGCTCGTAGATAAGAGCTGCTTCTAGTCGGCGACTTGTGACGTGGCGCATCATGTGCAGTCTTGCAAAGCTAGACAAGTAACACGGAGCCCCTCAACTTATTCCACATGCAGAAGCATTAGGCTGATTGATGCACCAGAGCCTCATCTCCAGAGGTACAAGTTGTTGTCTAGACCCGAGGCATGGCGATTGACGAATAGATATGGGCGGGGAGCTTCAATTTCTCAGCCTTGGGGTGGGGTACATGCGTCTTGCAGCCAGGTAGATATATCGTGTTCCGGAAAAGGACACCGCGATCGCGTAGTTCCCAGCCGGCTATTAGAGATACGACGTGGTGGAATGAGCCGCATCAATTGAGCCTCAGCTTTCAGTATCAGCGTCGCCCCCAGGCATGGAATGTATCGTGGACATGTTCTGTAGCCTTGTACACACGATGGTTCGACGACTCGTGCACTATTCAGGCCCATCCATGACATCACGTATTAAGTCATCTTATCCATGTTCAAATGCAAATATTTCTTGATTTGTTATGAAGATGCTCTCCGCGTTCCAGCAGGAGCAGTCATCCTATCAAACTGTGCCAGCCGTATTCCAGACCTGACAGTTGACCCATATCCGACACCCTATGCTCGATGCAATTGAATCGTGACTCGTAATGGAAAGAACTTAGTGGGCAACAGTGGGACCCATGGTGATGTTCTTGTCGCCTTGTCGCTCCTTGCCCTGTTTGATTGTCAGCGTCATGCCCACATCATCGTGTCATTGAACGTGTCGTACCTCTGTCTCCTGCAGTGTGCCCTTCTGTAGGATTAGCTTCACAACCTCATCCTCCGAGTGTGTGCCGAATTCAGAGTCCAGAACGCCGTTGCTGGCGCCATCGAGGATGCCCTGGGTGCCTTGCCTGTAACATTTCGTTAGCCGTTTGGGCTACACATAGACAGATTTGACTCGTGTGATGGAGGCCGATGATGGAGCGAGGCTAGGCATCGCAGGTGCGGGGCAACTCACTTGTGCGTCACAAAGACCTTGAACCCGCTCGCTACTTGGGCTAGCGGGATCGATGAGTCTGCTTTCCAGTCCTCAACGGCCTTTGCACTGTCGACGAAGATGACAAAGTCGTCCTCCTTGCCCTTGTAGTGGACCTTGGTCTGGGACTCGTTTCCGCGAGGCATGTTGGAAGAGGTGGGTTCGAAGTTGTGTGTAATGGTTTCGGATAGTGGATCGAGATGGAAGTTGGCGTTGCAGCAATGGTGCGGCAGTATTCAGTATTGCAGTGTTGGTGTGCAGAGGAGTTTGTGCAGCATTCCGCCTTTTGTAGCTCGTGTGAGCTTGAAACCCCTCGGTACGTCATTGCGCCAAGGCCACAGCCCACCCCACCGCCATTCCCCATCTGCCCAACTTCCACGAGCCTCAAGGTGTCCTGTGGAACCCCATCATGCCAGGATTTACAGGATAGTCAAACGAAATTAAGATATGACGCTATCGGGCCAATTTGTAACTGCTCTATCCAATACACGTCCTCTTCTCGCGTGTCGTGTGCTCGTGACGTCATCCCCTCACACCGTCCGTTTGGGCAGCAACAGCGGGTGCCTTGCAGCAGCAGAGCCGTCTGATCTGCGGTCCTGCTCTCGGTTGCTGTCATTCTCCCTATGCTTCCTTATTCGCCTTGCAAGAATATTCCCACAGATCGATATGATGTGCCGCCCCCGCCTTTCTCATTCAATTGTTGGGCATCCAAGCAAGAAACAATCCAAAACGGCCCTGCGAGTGATCCAACATGCTCTCCCCAGTACAATCAAACCCAAAACTTCAGAATCCGGCTCTTGCTCTTCATAAAATTCTTGTGTGGCGTTTGCCCTGAAGATGCAGTGCGCCCTGATGTTCCTGGCACGCATCTCTTCTGCTTGTCGTGGTCGCGATTCTCTTCCACGATGGGTGCATCTGAACATTGAACAATTGTAGTGTTTGATGAATTCGAAATCCCACTCGCCTCAAGTCTATGAGTAGAATCTAGGCGAGGTAGACTGATGATCTGCGCAGACAAACGCCTTGCTCGCTTGGGCTTTCCCGGAGTGCTTCTCTCGCTGGAGCGCTCAGCAGTCCCTGCGGCACGATTTGCTAGTCGTCGGCGGCGGCTGATGGGTCGGACATCCTCGAGCTCAAAATCCGTGGGGAGGAACGCGGCCGGTGCGTTATGAAAGTCAACGACAGCTGGAGCCGGCCGACGATCAGTTGCTGAGTGAGCTCGACTATTCCCCTGGGACATTTTTTGAACCCGACTGCCAAAGGACTCGTCGGACCGCGCATTACTCAGACTAGAGAAGCTGGGCGAGCGTCGCGAGAAGTTGCTCGCGATACTCGCCATGCTGAGTTTGCGCATGACCGAGTTGGCCGACGCTCGAATCGGATTTTCGGTCCTTCGGTTTCCCATGCCGGGGAATGGCAAGATATCCTTTGTCCACACATCGTCTATTGTTGTTTCGAGTCGAACTCTTTCAGCTCGACGGGGAGCCAAAGTAGGGATATGATTGCTGGACATGTGCGACTGCGAACGCGTCACCAGATTCGGCGAGAACGTTGGTGGTGGATCTGGCAATTTCTGTGCTTGAGTATTCTTGATGATAACCTGAGTCATGGTGGATCTTGAGCCTAATGTTGCGGCTCGATGAACAGACATGCGTCGCACGAGACTGTTAGCGTGGCCGAACACTGGCCCGATCGACTTGATGTCCAGCGCTAAAGATGAGAACATGTCTTGAATGGTGACTTGCCCTTCGACAAAATCATGCGTCTCACATACGATACGTCCACGTAATTCAGTCTTCCATATTTCTTCTTCCAATGAGGAACAGGCGCTTAGGATAATCTCGTGTAGTCGGTGACCATGTTCAAACACAAGCTTCCAGCTGTGGGGTGCAGTGTGACACTGGATTCCTAAAAGAAATGAGTAATGTACCGACTAGTAGAATAGCAAGAGCGTCACCTTTCCCATTATCAGTCTCTTCAATTGTTGCATTGGCAAGGGTGATACAAGCCATGACGTTGTAAGTGACGAATAGGCGACTTGTTGTAGCAAGAACAAGCCGGGATTTGTAAAGGACGCAGATCATGTATTGTCCCTTGACTCGGTCGGGGGTTTGGTATGCTACGTGAAGCACTCCACAAGCGAGCACATGACCAAGAAGTCGAAATATGAGGGCCCGTGATAGATTCTGAGCAGCGTTAGCGGGTACCTGGACGTTATTAAGAGCGCATACGTGTTCTTCAAACGCCAGGCGATCCTGAAGCTGCCAAGATATTTCAATCAACCTTCGCGTCTTAGGGTCGTCTTTAGCCTTGTTGACCTCTCGAATGGTTTCTTGGAGTCGGAACAGTGCCTTTTCCAATTCCGCATGCGCCTCTGGGTCGTCGTATACCGGAGTATGGCGGCAGAGATCCTCAAATAGCAGGGGGTACTTACAAACCCGTTGAATAGGCTGGAAGTTGGTTAGCATTTCCAGTCTGCCATTGACGTGGATGGATACCTTGATTAGAAGGTCCGAGAAGCTCAAGGCCTTCTTGCTGCTCGACTCGCGATTGTTCTCAGAAGCAATGACTTTCGCCAACGCTTCGATTCCGCGCTCATAGTCATACCATCCTTGAAGGTTCTTGCACGTTGTGGTAAGATCTTGAGACATTGTCGTCCAATGGGCACCATACTCTTCGTATATGAAGAAACGCTTCATCTGTATTTCGTCAAATGCTGCACATCCTAACGATTTAGAAGACGTACATGCTTATTGAAGACTTTGGCGATATAACCCATGGTCCTGGTATCTGCTGCCAGGGCTCGTGGCCGCTGATCTGGAGATCTCCCAAATTCCAGAGAGTGTCTGAATTTACGAGCCAGATGATGATCAGCCAGTCGCCCATGCCTCATGTCTGCACTGTGGAACCGGATGTGTTTGGCTCTTGTAATGGGATACGTCTCCTGCTGTGCATTGAAATTGAAGTCTGCCGATGGCACGGTCTGATGAAGCTCCGCCAGTAAGTCTTGGTGTAGCTGCAGAATCTGTGTGATGTTTTGTTGAATAGATGCTTTCGTCTGAGTAGGTAGTGCTGGGACTGAGGCTAAGATTGGGAAGTAGTCCTGGGAACACTTGATTAGAGTTGTATTTTGAAGCAGGCATCGGAACCCACATTAATCAAAACTTTCAGATCTCCAATGTAACTCTCCTCCGAAGCAACAAGTTCATCAACAATCTTGCGACGCTGGACAGAACGCAACCATGCGCTCTCGTCCAGTATTGGCCCAAGGGCAGGGGCACTGCTGTCCGTTGACTTGCGCATATCTGAAAAGTTGCTGCTTCTATTCTCGAAGCGCATTTTGCTCTGGAAACGGCTAGTGTCTGAGCGGGGTGCGATGCTTGCGCTAGCTACCGTCATAGACGCGGATTTAACAGCAGTAACGTGGCCCATTGACGAAGACATCGACTCCGATATCCTGCGCAGTGACTCGGGAACGACTGGGATGTACGGCAGGCCAGCTATGACATCACGCGTTACTTCAGTGGAGGTTGGGACTATATCGGTCGCATTATCTTTGCGACGTTGCGCATGGCGTCGGCGGAGGGTACTCATCCATCGCCGAAAGGGTTGCGGATTCAGTTGTAGCGCCATTGAGGGTCCTTGGGGCTCCGGTTCTGACCCATGCCCAGTGCTGTCTGTGAATCGACCTTCGGGTAGCGGTATGTTAATAGCCTCGTAAAGGCCCAAGAAATCAGCGCCATCGCTTTCTTCATCATCTGCATTGCCGATAGTCATGGGGTCAATGGATGCTGCGTCTTCGTAACTTGATGGGACTGGCTGCTGGCATTCTCGACGCTTCCTCGATGATAGCGCTGTTGTCGAAAGCAAAGAGAAGCCGGGCTCGCAGCTTGTCCCCAGAGGAATCTGTTTCATGAGGGCTCCCTCTCCCCTTTCCGAAGTCAAGTCCAGCAGAGAGCGGGATGTGAGCGGTGGAGGGGTATTCTCCGTTGCTCGAAGCCAAGCCCCCACCCTATTCGAGCCCAGTGAATACATGGAAGAGGCCGAGACTGATTCATTCCGCGGGGCGATGTCTTTAAGTGCACTGAAGCCATTGTCTCGAAGAGGCGAACAGCTGCGGAGGTAGGGATTGTCGCTGAAGGAACGTTTCAGAGGGCTGTTGGGTCGGAGAGACAGCACGTAGGCCATATCGAAACGGCACCGTAGGCGTCAACGCGTCGGCCGGCTATGGTTTTCGCGGGACATGGAAGATAAATACTATGCCGAGCCTCCAGAAGGGCAATGGAGAGGGAAAGACAAGCGTACAACAAGAGACAACGCCCGGACGGATGAAGAACTGACATACGCTCAAAGTACTGAGTTGAAGAGCAGGCGCAGATGAGAGTGAGGAGGGTACAGATGCACGGCCGTCGTACATATTTCCAGAGGTAGGCAAGGGCTAGCGCGTCTCATGGCAGATGCGCAAGGCGAGCGACAGTGCGCCGCAACTCGAAGGTGCTCATGTGAGCTTGCATGGTCTGTGTTTTATGAAGGTCTAGGAAGCCGTGTACGAAAGACCCCAAAGTCGTACTTGGAGGGCAGGAGCGACGCGCTCGTATACGCAAGGGATGGAGGTGAATTGGATGGGTAGCCATTGCGTTGACAATGACGGGGCAAAATATTTTCTTCGTTGTATGCCGTAGAATAGAGAGAATAGAGTAATATCTATAGAAGGATCTAATGTTTTTTGAAGTTGTGCTGAAATGAGACACGCGTTGAGGTTGCTGATTGCACAAGGGTTGCCTGAAACGTCAGGCATTACCTAGTGCCCCCCGCCCCCACATTGTGCACTCATCTTCCGAGGCAGTGAGATCACTGTACATACAGTGTCAAATACACCCATCCGATAATTTTGTTCCTCATGGGATCACACATGGACGACATCCACGCTCCAACTGTATCTTCTGGTCCCACGTCTGCCGGCTACACGAATGGCGTTTCCAAAGACCACTTGTCGCTGCGAGAGCTCGTCGCAGAGAAGGACAGGGTCGAGGCGGAGCTCAAAGAGCTGGGCAAAGTGCTCGACTCTGTACGTATGGAGTCTGCTGGAAAGAGACGAGTCTGACGGTTTTGTTCTAGCATGGAGTCAACATGAACACCACCTTGACCACCTTTGACGGCTTTCCTCGCGCTGATATCGACGTCGCCCAGAGTATCGCTCTCGCTCCCGCTGGCCTACCCAGGCTAACAGCACTACAGTCCGAACTACACGAGCTCGCATAGTGCGGCTAAAGAATGATTACAAGGATCTCATGAGTCGCATCGAGCGAGGTCTGCATGAACACCATGCTCGGATACAGGAAGATGCCCAGAGCAACTCCACATCTGCCGCCGAAACTGCAGAAAGCAGCTCAGGGCCGCTCGAGGCGCCCTTTGCGAGAGTCAACGGCGTGGTCCCGCACAGTCCAGCGGACTCGGCCGGATTGAAAGTGGGCGACACAATCACCAAGTTTGGTTGGGTGGACTGGACAAATCACGACAAACTGAGTCGAGTGGCAGAGGCTGTTGGGCAGAACGAGGGCGTGAGTTGTCCTCTCGAATGCTGTTGAGATTGTGCGCAAACCACTCAACGGCAAGACAGGAAGCTTTTGTATATCACAGCTAACACCATCACAGCTTCCAATGACGGTCAAAGTCCTGCGGCCCAGCACATCAGGGGGTCCGTCAGAGCCTGTGCAGATGCAGCTCACGCCACGTCGAAACTGGGGAGGTAGAGGGTTGTTGGGCTGCCACCTGCTCCCACTGTAGTGTACGCCAACCCAAAAGCGCCGATAACCTTTCCTTGCGTTGGCAGCGAGAACTTGAGACAGCAGTAAAGGCTCTTGCGCTGCTGCGTCGGGAGGCAGATTCGAGGCGCGATCGTGGGCAAAAAGCAGCCGGTTGCTGCGTGGCAAGCATAGAATGGAGCATTGGGATAACGGACAAGCATGATACCCGCGCGGCGTTCCAACTGCGCCACTAGATGAAATAAAAACTGCTTTCACTGATTTATAAGCCTGGGCGGCGCTGCCTCTGCCTCTGCCTCTGCCTCTGCCTCTGCTTCTGCCTGTGTGTGCTGCCTGCCGGAAGGGTCAGTGCGCCAAGGCCTTCACACCGCCCGCCCGCCCAGCAAAGTCATAAACACTAGCTTTGCTTCCTTGCCCCACGACAAGCCTGCTCCGCCAAACCGCCTCTCAACCACATAACCACCCTCTCTGTACGTCGTTTCCTGCTTGCACAAAGCCTCACCCCCACTTCTGCGGCTCCCAACTGATCGCCGAGGCACCACAGTCGATTGCGCACACACAAATCTCCCTCACCCCGCCACAACACAACACCGCAGACATGGCTGAGACCGCCGCTGCACCTGCCGTGGCCACCTTCAAGCTCGTTCTCGTTGGTGATGGTGGCACTGGCAAGGTAAGCACTCCTGGAAGAGCTCTCATATTCCCGGGAGGCGTCATGTTTCCCGATGGTTATGATGGTCTGATTTTCAACTAAAGGATTGATGCTAACAACGTCTAATATAGACCACCTTCGTCAAGCGCCACCTTACGGGAGAGTTCGAGAAGAAGTACATCGCAACCCTTGGTGTCGAGGTTCACCCGCTCGGCTTCACGACCGTACGATTTCCCCACTCCCTGGTCGCGTGGATGGTACTAACATATGGTAGAACTTGGGCGGCATTCAGTTCGACGTCTGGGACACCGCTGGCCAGGAGAAGTTTGGCGGTCTTCGTGATGGCTACTACATCAATGGACAGTGCGGCATCATCATGTTCGATGTGACGTCGCGCATCACCTACAAGAACGTTCCCAACTGGCATCGTACGTCGTATAAAAATCTAGCCTGGGAAGACATGGTAGCTAACATTCAACCCAGGCGATCTGGTTCGTGTCTGCGAGAACATCCCCATCGTCCTCACCGGCAACAAGGTCGATGTGAAGGAGCGCAAGGTCAAGGCTAAATCCATTACCTTCCACCGCAAGAAGAACCTCCAGTACTACGACATTTCGGCCAAGTCGAACTACAACTTCGAGAAGCCCTTCCTCTGGCTCGCCCGGAAACTCGTCGGGAACCAGACTTTGGTATGAAACCTATTTCCACATGTAACCCGATGTACCAGCTGACACTCAGCCTAGGAATTCGTCGCAGCCCCGGCCCTCGCTCCTCCCGAAGTCCAGGTCGACCAGGCCGTGCTCGAGCAGTACCAGAAGGAGATGAACGATGCAGCCCAGATGCCGCTGCCCGACGAGGACGACGCCGACTTGTAGATAATACGCTCTCCACCCTCGCATCCCGCGAGCGATCAAGGCGCCATGATGGGCACGACATTCACGGATATGGGACATTCGGATGGCTATTGCGATCGTACTATGCGGGTCGGATGTGATCTTTAGCTTGTGGATGGTAACAACAAAGATCACTGGGCATTGTGGGAGGGATAGTGTGGTATCTTTATTCACAGAGAGGGAGATGCTGGACTAGCCGGCGTCTCCGATGCACAACATTAGATGGGTCATTCGGAGCGTAGAGAAGTCTTTCCAACCGTGCGCTTGGTGACGATTGTGGCATCTGTAATATGTGGCTGTTGTCGACTTTGTTTACTTCGCGTAGTTTGTCTGCCAAGCAAGAGAGTACTAACCATATACAGAGGAAGGGAGGCCCCAGCACGTTAGGGAGACCTCGACGCGTTAAATAAGCAATATACGAAAGCTAACAACCAAACAACAACATTGGCGATAGCATTAGAAGCCAAACTTGTAGTACCTTCGTGTACGACCTCTTCTCATCTTCTTTACAATAGCAAAACAGCTATGGAGGTGGAGCCAGTTGCGAAGAGACCTTGTGGCTGTCTAAGAAAAGCAGGACCACAACCACCAAAAGAAGAGTTCCGAGAGGACAATAGGCGTAGAAAGGCTAGATATCGCGAGCTCGACCGTCAAGCAGCCACATCACCTATCCGGAGTGTTCAAGCCGCGATAGGTAGAAGAGAAACATCTCTCAAGTGCTCTTGCGGCCACTAGCTGACACCCGATCGTCTCCTCGTAGATGAAATCAGAAGTAGACGACGTTCATGCTCTGCCTATTATTCATGAACCAGAAGGCGCAGCGAGGGGATCAGCCGATCAAGAGGTGGCCATCAGTCATCGGAACCCCCTTGAGTTTCAAGCCGTTCAAGAAAATCCTCGTACGTGTAGCAACGAGTCCAGTAGCATTATCGTGGCGCTGGCGACTGACCGATAACTCACCCCTCCCGGGAGACACTTGGGACAGCTAGATCGGTCACATTCGACCTAACACGCACGCGCGTAGGGGAAGAAGGACCTACCTCTTCGAGAGCACGAGAGACGTTGGAGTGGCGGAGGACATTGACGGCGGTGGAGAAGCGATGGGAAGTGCTTGAGGAGGGGCGGGCGCCGGAATATAGATGGGGTTTCATGTTGGTGGATGTGGAGGGGAACAGGCGTACAGTCGAGAAAACTGTAGGCAAGAAATGGGCGAAGAATGGGCGGGAATTGGATAGGAAGGACAAGGAGTTAGAGGAGAAGGAAAAAGAGATAGAAAATAAGGAGAATGATATGGAGAGGAAGAAGAGAGAGATAGAGATAGCAAAGAACGAGATGGAGATAGAGAAGGAGAAGAAGAAGAAGAAGAAGAAGAAGAAGAAGGAGGAGGAGGAGGAGGAGGAGGAG